>OZ023317.1:11665669-11980669 GCA_964007375.1 Ophion obscuratus
CGACTATCAGTCGTGATTCAACCAGCTAACAGTACATTTCTTTACCGCGATAATGGCCGGCCGTTACCTTCGCGCATCTATTTTAGATCTTTTACGGGTATCAAAAATTCAAAGCAGTCAGCTTCGACGAAGGTGAAATGATAATTGGTGCAGTGAGTTACGCTATTTACCGGAAACCTCTTTGTTGAAGCGCTTGAAATATGTGCTATGGTGGTCACCGCTCCGGTCCATCGTTACGGCTTACAACAGAGGAATGTTAAAGGGCTACCCAGTTCTTACATGTGCATTCGAAGAGCTACAGCGTAGAAATCTTGTGAACGTGCCGTGTATTCGAAAGCTCGTTAGCGAGATAAACGGTAAGCTGTACCTAATATACAGGATGTCCCAAAAAGCATCGCGAACATTGCAGTTGCTGTTATTTTTTCGGGCCGACTTTTATCTGCCTATTAATAAAACATCGTACTACCGATAACAATCAGCAGCTACATATTCAGGGCTAATTTTTGTCACTTAATACATTTTGTAAAAAATAATAATAATGACATTTCCAACAGTATTTGCAATATTATCGATGGCTTTGGGTCACCCTGTAATGTAAGACGTCTTTTTGTGAGGAACGCATAGTGACAATATCTGCGCGAGCACAGATTATCGACTCTTAGATGCGGCGAGCGATGAAGAAGAACCTATGCTTATTGAGGAGGCGCGTGCCGTGGAAGAAGAAGAAGAAGCTAGGGCGGTTCAATGTGCTAGAGCGTGCCCTGATTATCAGCATCTTTCACCTGTGTCAAACGATGATGATGAAGGAGAAGCACAGCGGGCTGCCTATCCATCAAGCACCGCTGATATATTTGCGGATACCGAGGAGCGTGAGTCTACACCAGGCATACGCGAACCATCCGAAATTTTTACGGGCGGCAATGAGAGTAAGTAGGGATAAATAAAAATGATACTAAATATTTTTGAACATTTGATAACAGAGCGGAAATATAATTAGATTTACAGAACCATGCGAGCAGTGGAGAGGTAAATAATGACGACTGCATTGACGATGATGAAACTGTAAGTGCTAGAAGTAGCATTATAGAGGAGCACTGGTCGCGCGACCGACCCGTCGGTTATGCATCACCTACATCGAGCATGTACAATCCTGTCGAGATATTTACGGGCAGTAATGAGGGTAAGCAGAAAAATAATCATAATAATTTTGAACAGATGGTTAATAGAGCGGGGGGCACATACACAGCTTTGCGCCCGGCGAACAACGAAGGGAACGATGTCAGTGACAACGATGACCCTCAGCAGGAGGTCAATCCCATTGAGGAATATGACCACCGCGAAAATCAAGAGTGGGAGTATCCTATGGGTCTCGGATTGAACTACCCGTTTGAAGACGCGAATATACAGAATATCATTGAGCTCAACGATAATTGGATAAATCGTCTCTTAGATTCTACCACTGACTCAGGTAAAGGGCGTCTATTTTCTCGCAACACATCTATTTTCATATTTCCTCTTCTTAATTATTGCTCTATTTTATTCTTTGTATTTCTGGGGATTTAAAAAGAAAAGTGAGCAATACTATTTTATGGCAGGTTATGCATCGGCGTCCGTAATACCTGATGAAGAGCTCTTGTAGACGCCCATGGGGGGATAAAATTAACAATAATAGCAGGTACATTGTAGTGAAATTAACGATAATATCAGGTTGCACGCCCTTATTCGCTAGTGTTAACATTTTTTAAAACAATCTTACCCCGTTTTACAGAAGTACAGGATGGCGGCGGAAGACCTAGACGCCAGCGCGAGACCCCTACCGATGAGCCCTTTGGCGATGTGCAGCCGCCCGGTACCCGCATCGAAATCATCGGGGATGCTCGCCGCTACTTCAAGCGTTTCAAGCTCCGCGGTCGGGAACTGACCGTACGCATTTGTCAACCGCCGCCAGACTGCCACATTTTACAATGGCTTGAAGGAGCGTTTCGCGATCTCCTGACGCACATAACAACCTCCTGCGAAGCTAGCGATTATATAGGTATATCGTTTGCCTCAAGTAACCTACCGCACGGTCCCGTATGGCTCTCCTTTCGGCCCGTCAGAGACTGCACTTTTAACGATATTTGGCAATTAATAGCTAGTGTTGCCCAAAGTGCAGCATTGTTAAATATCGCCGATACATGTACGATAAAAGTTAGTATTATACAGGGTGTCGAAGGTTCCGGTAGAAAAAAACTAACACACGAGGGTGTTGCAAAAAAAGCTATTCTCGCGATTAGGAATAATGATAATTTGTGTTTACCGCGATCGCTGGTTGCTGCGCGCGCCTACGCCGAGAGGGGTGAAATACGCTCGGGTAACTTACATGCAAATTGGCAGCGTATGAGACAGATTAACGGTTCACTGCAGAGAAACGCAGCTCTTGAATTAACGAACGGCGCTCATGTTACAGTACCCGCGAATGGCTGTGGTATCCGGGAGGTTGCTCTATTTCAAAATTATTTAGCGCAAGACGGTATTGCGGTAGTGGTTTACGAGTTTTTAACTCTGGGGCGCGGGGTCCAGCCTTTGTTCGATGGCACGCAAAAAGCCTTGAACACTTTTGGTAGCATCCAGCACACTCTGTACATATTGTATTACGAGCGCTCGCATCACTTTCAGCCGATATTAAATTTACGAGGTGCTGTCGGAAGCCGCGATTTTTGCTCCTCGTGTAATTCGCAATATCGTAGACTAAGTCATAGATGTTCAAAAAAGAAGTGCCCTCGCTGCATGACGGCCCCGCCTTGCAATCCCAACGTAAATGCTACACTCGAGTGTGAAATGTGCGCTCGCACGTTTTACGGTCGGCAATGCTTTGAAAACCATCTGGTTGTTAAGCAAACCCAAAGACGAAAATCAAATAGTGTTTGTGCCTCTCTCAAACGCTGCCGTGGATGCTTGAAAACACTACGGCCGTTGGATAGAAGGAGAAAACATGTTTGTGGCGTGATCTTTTGCAAAATATGTAGAACAGACCGTTCCAATAACGACGCGTGCTTCATGAAACCCATCCGCGACGATAAAGAGGCGGCTAAAATACTTTTCATATTTTATGATTTTGAGACGCAGCAATGCACAAATGTACACGGCGATGCTGGTACCTTTATACACGAGCCAAACCTGTGCGTAGCGCAGCGCGTTTGCACATATTGCTGCACGCGTGATTCTATCGATGAGCCGTGTGAACATTGCGGCCCCCATGAGTTTGTCTTTAGTCATCATCCTGTGGGTCAACTGGTCGAGTTTGCTATGCAGCGGGTCAATAATTTCTCGCGTACGATCTGTATTGCTCATAATGCCGGGGGTTTTGACGCGCAATTCATTTTGCGTTATTTGATCGAGGAAAAAAAGACTCAACTACCGTGTATAATTATGAACGGTACAAAGATCATCTCGATGCGCCTTGAAAAATTGGTATTTCTCGACAGCCTAAATTATTTCCACATGCCTCTTAGCGCACTACCTAAAGCCTTCGGCCTCACAGGTTCTATCACTAAAGGTATTTTTCCCCATTTGTTCAACAGGCCGGAAAATCAAAATTATGTCGGGCCACTGCCGCCTATAGAGTATTACTCCGCTGACACGATGCGCTCTGCAGAGCGCGAAAAATTTCTAGCCTGGCACAGGGAGTCAAAAGACGCCAATTACGTGTTCGACTTTTCGAAAGAGCTTGTAAGCTATTGCACGGACGATGTTACAATATTACGACGTGCGTGCATGGCTTTTCGCGCTATGTTTATAGCCAACGGTCGCGTCTGTCCTTTTGACGAGAGCACAACAATAGCGTCAGCCTGTTTTCGCGTCTTTCGTAAAAATTTCCTAAAAGACAACACGATCGGTATTATACCTCTAGGTGGCTATAGATGGGCTCATAATCAGTCGAAAAAAGCAATCTCATGGCTCGTCTGGATGGAGCATTCTCTCGGGCACCCCATTATACACGCAGGCCGATCACGCGAATTTAAATTACCTCAGAATTTACTAGTTGACGGCTACTACGAAACAAACGGCACAGCACATGTATTACAGTTTCACAGCTGCTATTGGCACGGCTGCGCCAAATGCTACGTCTTTAATAGAGATCGTAAACAGCGCAATGGCCTGTCTATGGACGAGAGTCTAGAACGAACCATAGCCATATCACAGAGAATTCGCTCGAGCGGTTACCAGTTGGTGGAGATTTGGGAATGCGAGTGGGATCGTCATGTAGAAGCAAACTCTGAAATTCGTGAGCTCGTGCGGGATCATCCTCTAACGGCAAATGATCCATTGAACCCCCGTGATGCGTTCTTCGGCGGGCGTACAGAAAACATGGTAACGCTCTATGATACAAGGGAGGGGGAGCGTATACGCTACGTAGATGTCTGTTCTCTGTATCCGTATATCTGCAAATTTGGTAAATACCCCGTGGGCTATCCAAAAGTATTTATCGCTGAAGAGTGCTTAGAATTGACGGGGAGAACTAACGATTTAACACGCGTTGAGGGGTTGGTCAAATGCACTGTGCTACCGCCGCGCAATCTTTATCATCCTGTATTACCCGTTCGTATGCATCAGCGGCTGCTGTTCTCCTTATGTCGTAGCTGCTGCGAGATAATGAATCAGGAGGAGTGCACACACGATGATATCGCTGACCGTGTGTTCGAGGGCACATGGGTAGTTGACGAGTTGCGTAAAGCTGTTTCGTGCGGCTACACAATACTCTCTATAGCCGAAATTTGGCAATACAAAGTAACACAATTCGACCGTAATGCGCAATCAGGCGGGCTGTTCGCCGAATACATCAATACATTTTTGAAAATCAAGCAAGAGGCGAGCGGGTGGCCTGAAAACTGCGCAGACGATGAAACACAGCAAGAACGTTATATCGCGCATTTTGAACGATCTGAGGGTGTTCGCTTGAACAGGCAGGCGATAGCCAAAAACCCCGGGTTACGTTCGCTCGCAAAGCTTTGTCTAAATTCATTCTGGGGAAAATTCGTCCAACGCGAGAATCTTCCGCAAACAGTCGTGGTATCGACGCGGAGAAAACTTATGGAATTATTGACCGACCCCGGGTGCGAAATTACCGGCATGCTTCCTGTAAATAATCAAACGTTGTATGTAAGCTATACTAATAGGGATGAGGCTGTGATGCCCTCGAATATAGCGAATGCTGTAATTGCTGCATACACCACGGCACAGGCGCGTCTAAAGCTTTACAGCTATCTGGAACGTCTCGATCGGCGTGCCTTGTACTGCGACACATACTCTGTTATTTATGTAACGAGACAGCAGCCTAACGAATACGAACCTCCTGTAGGCCAGCTCTTAGGTGATTTAACGGATGAGTTGAGTGATTATGGGGAGGGTAGCTATATCAAAAGCTTCATTTCCGGTGGGCCAAAATTTTACGCGTTTATAGTACGTGCTCCTGACGGGTCGGAGAGCGAAGTTTGTAAGGTTAAGGGTATCACGCTTAATTTTGCAAACAATGCGTTAATAAATTACCAGTCTGTACGGTCCTTCATTGTGGGGGACAGAGAGGATCCTATTGTGTTGCGCTACGATGCTATTAGACGTACAGAGTTTCATCATGTTGTTACACGCTCCGAAACAAAATCGTGTAAACCGTCGAGTGTTAAGCGAAGGCGTGATGGCGAATACGGTTCGCTGCCTTACGGCTATCGTCATTAGAAATTGTAAAATATATTTTACCTGCAAATATATTTGTAAAAAGAAACGCCACGTCCGTAGAGTATTTATTGCCACTTCAGAAGTACCTTTTCTCATTCATCACAATGGACGTGCGGTGGACGCATCCGTGGACTTCAATGGTCTGCGGGCCTACAGGTTGCGGTAAGACGTATTTTGTAAAAAAATTTTTAAAGTTCATCACGCGTATGAGCAGCGAGCCGTTTGCGAGGATAATATTCTATTATTCCGAGTGGCAGACGGCATATGCGGAGTACGGTACCTCTATTGAATTTCGCGAGGGGTTACCCCAGTCTACCGATTACTCAAACGACCCTCGTGCCAAGCTTTTAATTATCGATGATCTGATGCGTGAAGCATCGAATAACAGCGTTGTCGATCTCTTCACCAAGGGTAGTCATCATAAGAATTTGAGTGTTATTTTTATCACGCAGAACTTATTCCATCAGGGTCATGGGCAGAGAGATATCTCTCTGAACGCCGGTTATATCGTTATTTTCAAAAATCCTCGCGATCGTGCCCAAATACAGCACCTGGCGAGGCAGGTATGTCCTGAGAACCCGCGCTTTCTGCAAGAGGTTTATTACGACGCAACGTCTAAGCCTCATGGTTATTTGCTACTAGATTTGAAGCAATCGACACCCGACAATTGTCGATTCCGCGCATGTATTTTTCCCGATGACCCTCATCATTTCGTTTACGTGCCGCGAAAAAAATTTAAAAGCGGCAACACGAGCGGCGAATTGCCAGTTCTACGTCTGTAATGGCACGCAACAGATCGTCTCTCTGCAGGAAGAGCATTGCAATATTGAACGCCCTCCAGTATCTCAGCAAAGAACAGCGCGAGGCCATTTTGCGAAAAGCAGACCCTCGCATGATACGCTGCGTTTGCGAGTGTGCTTTGAACGTTCTTCGTGGCAATATACCGCTCAAGTCTGGTCAGAGGAAAAAACTGCGTCGTCACGCTCCCCTCCTTCGCCGCTTAGCCTCGAAAAACGGGTGCTGGAAGAGTAAGAAGAAGTTTGTCGTTCAAAGTGGTGGTTTTTTACCCCTTCTACTTGCCCCTATACTAGGTACTGTGTTGTCTAATCTGATTGCTGCTCGTGGATGATGGAGCATGCCCGAAAAATGGTTTTGGTACCTGAGGAAAACATATTGCAGTTCAGTAGTCATAGGTCGCATAATTTTACCAATGATAACGGGGGGTCAGCAAAGCAAGCAGAGAAAATAATCGAGGCGGCTCTCAGCAGACTAGATGCGGAGATGAATGAGATTTTGAAATCTAACGCGTACGCGGATGAGCGTGAAAAGTGGCTGGCATATTTTAGTGTACTGCAACGGTACTTGCATTTCGCTGATGAGGAACGAGCACATCAGTACCACACTCTTATGAAAAAGAAAGAGGGTAGTGCGCAATTCAGCCCAACCAAAAGCGACATCCCTACGGCCCGAATGAATGATTCCATTATCATTGAGAGTGTACCGTTGAAATTTCGCAATAAAGCAAAGCTTTTATTGCGGCGTTTGCATGATGCACCTCCGTCAGATTTTTCTTGGGATTCGGCCGGTGTGGTTTCGGCCAGCGGGGAACCGATCAAGGATTCAAACATCGTTGACCGCGGGCCGAAAAGTCTTTGCAAAATTTTTGCGATCCATACAGACACCTCGAGAATTTGTGGGAAACGAAGAACTTTGGCAGGAGTCTCGAGCAAATTCAACATTACAATCGCGCTGTGATAGTGCCACCGATGAAAATGACGGGGCTATCAGCGATATTGGTCATTCTGAGTTTTACAGCGGCAGCGAGAGCAGTAAATCCGACCGCAGCATACAGAACGGCTCCGGCGGCGGCAGTTGCAAGCGGAGACGTGTGACCTGGGCTAGTCTCAAATTATCAGTATGAGAGTACTCGAGAAAGTATACTTTGATCCTTCCCATGAAGCGTCTTTCACCGGAGCTGCTGCAAAGCTGTTACACGTGAGCCGCAAAAAAAATATCTCCCCTGCTAAAACGACACAGTGGCTTGAAGCTCAGGATGCTTATACCAAGCACAGACCTGTGAGGCGTCGGTTCCCACGTCGGTCCTACAGCGTATGGACCGTTGATGATGTATGGGAAGCTGATCTTGTAGATCTTCGCTCACTTAAAAGTTATAATGACGGTTATGCTTATCTTCTTGTGGTCATAGATGTGCTCAGCAAGTACGCGTGGGTCGAGCCCTTGCGCGATAAGTCTGCTGCGACAGTGGCTAAAGCTCTGACACGCATACTCTCCCTAAAGAGCACAAATGGGCGATGTCCCGTTTGTCTGCAATCAGACAAGGGCAGAGAGTTTACGGGCGCCGTCTTTCAGGCGTTCCTGAAGAAAAATAATATCCAGTTTCGCGCGATATAATCCAGAACCCCGATATAAAAGCCGCCATTGTAGAGCGATTCAATCGAACACTGAAAGAAAGAATGTGGCGGTATTTCACGTACTCTCGCCAAAAACGCTATATTGATGTTTTGCAGAATATAGTTTCTGCATATAATCATACACTACACAGCGGCACTAAAATGACGCCCGTATCTGTGACGCTTCTTTCAGCGGCCAAAGCGCGAAATAATCTTTTGCAGCGATATAATCAACCCAAACGATGGCCACCTCCTAAATACAGGGTGGGTGACGTTGTTCGTATCAGTAGTGCAAAGGCGGCCTTTGCAAAAGGATACGAGAGTGGGTGGAGCAGTGAACTGTTTAAGATACACCGCCTATCATTGAGTAGCAGACCAGTCGTATACATCTTGCGTGACCTTAACAACGAGGAGATTGACGGTATTTTTTACGAAGCCGAATTATCGAGAGTCCAAGTGAGCGCAAAAGGCCGTAGGAAAAAGTGAGCGAGATGAAGGATGAGTTCTATGTTGTTTTACCTAGCAATAGTAGCATGAAGTATTATCCTGAAAACAGGACCACGCAGTATACGACGCATTTGCCGCAAAGCGTAAACCTGCAGGGCAAGTGGGCTGTTTCTTTAGCCGAGATACACATACCCATGACTATTTTGCATGTACCGCCTGAAGGTGAAAAAAACTTTGTCAGCGTGGTAACGAACATTACGACACCCGGTGCGAAGGCCGACATCGATTTCAAAGATGAGCGTGCATGCGTGCCAGCTGGAGTATATCGCAGCGTAAATGCGTTACTCGAGTCAATAAACGAAATCCCGTGCGTGATGGGACACTTGAGGTTTCAATACACGCGTAACGGCTATGTCTCGGTAGAGCGTATCTGTACCGCGTGTAAAAATCTGGAGCATTCTTTCTACTTCTCCTCGATATTAAGTAAAATTTTAGGGTTCACCCATAGTACAGGTATTGTGGCGATGAGTGGTTCTAAGTATGTTGCACCGCAACCGGCCAGTCTCACCAACGGGATCCCTAACATGTTGTTTGTTTATACCGACATTTGCGAGCCATACATCACAGGAGATGTGCACGCACCCTTGTTACCTGTCGTTCCTTCTGATGCGGATAATAATTATAATTACGGCTCTGTGAAAATCAAAAGTTTTTCACCACCTCGCTACGTGCCTCTTTAACGCACAAGCTTCCAAACAATAGATATCGATATAAGGGATGAGTTTGGGCAACCGGTGCCATTCGAGGGAGGAACACTAACCGTGACGCTACAGTTTAAGCGTATAGATTAGCCGCAACATCACAGAAAATGGATTACTACGATGTGTACTTTGATACACAGACGGGTGGAGCTAGAACAGGCTACGGCGGAATTAGTCAGGTATACATAGGCTCGCCGAATCAAAGGGGCCATGGCATCGGTAGCTTTCTCGGTGGTCTTTTTCGCCGAATTTTACCACTTCTAAAGCAGGGGGCACGCACTGTTGGCAAAGAAGCTATACGCTCGGGAATTAATGTAGCAAACGATATAATAGATACAGGCATGCACCCTAGAGAGGCCTTTAAATCACGTTTGCGCGAATCGGGCGTGAATTTGAAGAGAAAGGCTGAAGAAAAACTCAATAGCCTCATGCAGGGCTCGGGATATAAACGTTCGAAAATTCGCAAACTTGTGCATTCGGTCAACAGCTACGGTACGCGTAGGGTCGATAAAAAAAAGAAACCCGCGACATCAAAAAAACACCGCGGGCGTGTTAAAAAGAAGAAGAGAACAACAGTGAAAAGAGCAAGTAGAAAGACGACGAAAAGAACACAGAAGAAGAAAAAAACGTCACGACCTAGGACCGTGGCCGATATCTTCTCGTGAAAAAAAAAAAAAAAAAAAAAAAATGGCTTTCTTACACACTCATTCGTGCGAGTGCTTGAAGTCGGAACTGGAGCTATTTACACTACCGCCGACTCAAACTACCATCGAGGGGACACAATGGTTACACTACAAACCGATCTCATCTCTAACAGACGATTCACCTATCGAGTTCGTGGTACCGGGCCAGGGTGACGAGTACATTGACCTTGCACATACCATGCTAAGTATGCGTGTTCGAATACGCTCGAACTCTGTAAAACCCGACCCTACAGTCAAAGTGGGGCCTGTTAATAATTTACTCCACTCAATGTTTAATCAGGTCGATGTATTTTTGAATCAAAAACTTGTATCACCGCCCAATAATGCTTATGCATACAGAGCCTACATTGAAACATTATTGAATTATGGGCAGGGCGCGAAAACCTCTCATCTCACAAGCTGTCTATGGTATGGTGATTCAGCCGGTAAAATGGACGATATAGCAGACGCAAACATTGGTCTTTCTAATCGTCGAACGGTTTTAAATGCGCGCGGGGAGATTGATCTGCTCGGTCATTTGCACTGCGATATCTTTAACCAGGAGAGATTTCTGATAAACGGCGTTGAGATGCGTTTACGTCTTGTGCGTACCAGTGACGCCTTCTGTCTTATGACGTCTTCAAAAGATTACAGTATCCACATTACCGAGGCGTCACTCCTTGTGCGTCGTGCAAAAATTGCCCCGGGTATGCTTTTAGCTCATGCGAGAGCATTGGCCAAATCGACGGCAAAATACCCGTTGACGCGCGTAGAGGTTAAAACTATATCGATGCATGCTGGTGTACACGGGGATACCCTGGACAATGTAATACTAGGACAACTGCCGAAGCGCATAATTATCGGTTTTGTCGATAATAAAGCGTTCAACGGTAATCGGGCCCTCAACCCCTTCAACTTTCAGAATTATCAAATTAATTATCTTGCTTTGTATGCTGACGGTGTACAGATACCGTCAAAGGCTCTCCAGCCCAACTTCACCGACACCGCCCTATATGTGGACGCGTATCATACGTTATTTTCCGGTACGGGTATTCACTTTCTCAATCAGGGGAATTCAATCACACGCACCGCGTACCCCTACGGTTATTGTCTTTTTGCGTTTGATCTTACACCCGATCTTTCGGCAAACAGCGCCAGTCATTGGAATCTGGTGAAACACGGTAGCGTCAGGATAGAAGTACGATTCGACGAAGCGCTAACATCAACGGTTAATTGTGTCGTGTATGCGGAATATGATAACGTACTGGAGATTGATGCATCCAGGCAGGTCTTTGTAGATTTCAGCGGTTGAGCGCTGCGATGGTCTTCATTTCTCGTTAAGCATTCAAAGCGTAAGCACGGATCATGAATATCGCGATTGACATACAAGGTCTAAGGGATAAACATAATAATTTTATACCCAAAGAAGTGGCTATCGTTTCATTTGATTCATCGTACTCTCATCATTGGATCGTTGCACCACCTCACGCGTACCGTCAATTACCCCCGGATGTGAAAAGAACGAACGAGTGGGTGACGAGCAATCATCACGGGATAGCATGGTTCGAGGGCTCTACACCGCTATGGACGATCACCAGAATTTTGAGGACAATGGTCGCCGGTTCTAGGCGGGTATTTGTAAGAGGTGCCGATAAATCATCCTACCTGGCCCAACTCACCGACTGCTACATTATAAATTTGGAGGAAGACGACGACGATACGTCATTTGAACATCTCCCAGGAGCCCGTACACGTTGCTCGTACCACTCTGTGATACGCAAAAAAAGGCATACGTGTGCTCTGGATAATGTGACAAGAATCAAAGCATGGTTCTGTCATAGCGAGCGTTACGAGTCTTTATGGGAATATAGGACTACCGCCGCGCTGTCTCCAGGCCTGACCGACACCCGCCTGTTATGAACAGTCTTCAGATTCTGGCCTCTCTTCGCGATATACAGAACCACTCTGTGGGCGTGTACCCCGCCGACCGCATACCAAAGATCTGGACGAAACCAACAGCGTTTGTTGTGAACACCGATGGACATAAACAACCGGGAACCCACTGGATCGCTATGTACGTCGATCGAGCTGGACACGGATGGTACTTCGACAGCTACGGATTGCCCCCCATTGTCCCGCAACACCTTATTCGGCTCCGTAGAAACTGTAAACTCTTCCGGTACAGCGCTCATCAACTTCAAGCTCCGGATTCGCAATGTTGCGGACAGTATTGCATTATGTTTCTTCATTATATGTATACTGGCTTCGGTATGCATAAGTTTAGAAGTGTATTTTCAAATGATTTATCACGCAACGACAAAATAGTCAATCGCTATTACAATGCTTTCGCCAATAAGAACGATAAATATAAAGATGCAGCCGGTGCCGTCGGCCGTGGCAGCCGTCGCAATAATTGCGACTCTTTTAATCATAAAAGTTTACATTGTGTACAAGGCTGCTGTTCCCGTGCACGCTAATTGTAACCCCCTCATGTTACTTTAATAAATAATTGTCTTTAAATATTCTGCGTATTTATTCTTATAGCTTAATCGTTTCAGCGTACAGCTTTAGCAGCGATGGAGAGTCTTGCGGTGATTCACACGCCGCGAAGTCAGCAGATTTTGCGAAATCGCCGAGAAACAGTTCTCTTGGCGAGGCTTTACTCACACCTCGTGATGGTGGGGGGTAGCGGTTGTAGTGGGGACAGTACTAGAAATAGGCCATCCGTTTCGGTAGTCAGGCTGCAATTGTTACGGAGCCCACCAGTAGAGCTTAATGCAGAAAAAAAGACGCGAATTGAAAGCACGTATAGAGGTTTTCTTGCAAAATATTGCAGTTCTTCAAGGGCTCACAGAAACGAGAAGTGCGTTAAATATTTTAACACGAAAAATCGCGAAACTTCAAATCAGCGATGGACTTTGCGCCAACTCCAAAATACAGGGTGGGTGACATTGTTCGTATCAGCAGTGCAAAGGCGGCCTTTGAAAAAGGATACGGGGATGGGCGGACCAGCGAACTGCTTAAGATACACCGCGTATCGGCGAGTAGCAGACCTGTCGTATACATCTTGCGTGACCTTTACAACGTGGAGGTTGACGGTATTTTTTTCGAAGCCGAATTATCGAGAGTCCAGGCGAGGCCTTACCCACACCTCCGCTCGTGCTGGTGGGGGTAGCGGTTGTAGTGGGGACAGTACTAGAAATAGGCCAGCCGTTTCGGTAGTCGCTGCAATTGTTACGGAGCCCCTCAGTAGAGCTTAATGCAGAAAAAAAGACGCGAGTTGAAAGCACGTATAGAGGTTTTCTTGCAAAATATTGCAGTTCTTGGAGGGCTCATAGAAACGAGAAGTGCGTTAAATATTTTAACACGAAAAATCACGAAACTTCAAATCAGCGATGGACTTTACGCGTATCAACAAGATCGGATCGATGGCCGACTTCCTGCCGACGAAGAAGGTGGCAGAACTCTCCCTAAAAACGGACTACAAAATTTCCGATATACGCGTGGTGAAAACGCGCTTCGGGTCACGTCTTATCGTTGAAGTGGACAAAACTTTCGTTTGCTTTCTACCGGCGAGATTCATGAAAGCTCTTGACGAAGACGAGGCGTTATTCAAGCAGATGGTAGCAGCGGCCCATGCGGATAATCTCGTTATGGAATACCTTGGCTCCGAATACAATAATGTGGAGTTCAAGCCAGCTGTCAAATAACTCTGCGCAACAGCTCGCGTATACTACATCAGATTTGTCAGAGTGCGTCAGTCTGCAGGGAGAAGCCATGCCGGGCAAACGTTCATCTTCCACGCTCTCAAACAAACGGGCCTATAATCTACGACCATTGGTGCTGCAGACGTTTTACAGTCTAAATAGTCAAATGACGAAAAATGTGTGGCTAGGCATAGATGTCGACGACACCGGCCAGCTGCATCCCGTTAATCGTTTCATGTGTGATACCAACGGCTGGACAACCCTAAATACAACATCATGGCTGGCGTTTCAAAAACAGCTCAACACCACCATCGCTGCATACCTCGACGAAGAAAACACTGCATGCGACTCCACCTACCCCACTGTTCATACGGTGGTCGCTTGTGATGACTACATTCTGGAATACGGCGAATATTACGCCCAGCCCAGCGTAACGATTCAAAATTTCAACGACTACGGCGTACACGCTGTACACCGTGCAGCGCCATACTTCACCTTCGGTAAAGATGACTTCATCGCATTGAAATTATTGGAGGATCGTATCAACGCGTACGCAGCATGGCTTAACAACGCTTCGACCGACGTGGGTAAATGTAAGGATGCGCTTGTCACCGCCATTGCAGCGGAAATTTACAACACCACGGCGAGACGTTTACGGCGTCGGGTTAGAAAGAAACACGCTAAAATCCGAGAGGCCGTTCACCGCACGTTATCCAGTGCCTCCTGCAACCTTTCCACACACATCAGGACAATCGTCACCGATCATCTCATAAATCGTCAATTAAAACGCATAATCAATATAATGGATATTTGTAAATAAACCTGTATGTATATGTAACAAAAAGAAAAATAAAAAAAAGGGGCCACTATGGCGACTCCACCGTTCCTCCCCACTCTTACCCCCACCACCTCGGCCGCCCCACCACGGGCCGAGGAGTGGGGATAGGAGTGGGGATAGGAGTGGGGGTCGCCATAGTGGCCCCCTTACTACTGACGACTTTTAAATCGGGAAACGAATCCGAGTCTGCATGCAAGTGTTTCTGTAGTCGAATAGTCCCGCCAAACTGAGAACACCGCGCCGAGCATCGGGTTTGTTCACGTTCATAGTCCACAGCAGCAGTAGGAGTCCTCAACGGCTTTTTTCGTGCCGAGGGTGAAACATTTTAAAAAGTCACCCACTGGGCACGAGTCCGAACAGTCTCAAGATTATTTCGATAATGAAACACAAAACAGAATATGAATGGACCGGTTTTCACAATGGATTCGTCTGGGGCCGATAAAAAAAGCGGTTGAAATAGGCGTATTTATCAACGTCGAATCTCTTCTGAATTTTCGTTCGAATCGACGACTTTTAAATCGGGAAACGAATCCGAGTCTGCATGCAAGTGTTTCTGTAGTCGAATAGTACATCCAAACTGAGAACGCCGCGCCGAGCATCGGATTCGTTCACGTTCACAGTCCACAGCAAAAGTAGCAGTCCTCAACAGCTTTTTTCGTGCCAAGGGTAGAACATTTTAAAGTCACCCACTGGGAACGAGTCCGAACAGTCTCTAGATTATTTCGATAATGAAACACAAAACAGAATATGAATGGACGGGTTTTCACAATGGATTCGTCTCGGTCCGATAAAAAAAACGGTTGAAACAGACGTATTTATCGACATCGAAACTCATGTGAATTTTCGTTCGAATCGCCGACTTTCAAATCGGGAAACCAATCCGAGTTTGCATGCAAGTGTTTCTGATGTCGCATCGTTCGATCAAACTGAGAACGCAGTGCCGAGCATCGGATTCGTTCACGATCATAGTCCACAGCAGCAGTAGGAGTTCACAATGGCTATTTTCGTGCCGAGGGTGAAACATTTTTAAAAATCACCCACTGGGCACGAGTCCGAACAGTCTCAAGATTATTTCGATAATGAAACACAAAACAGAATATGAATGGACCGGTTTTCACAATGGATTCGTCTGGGGCCGATAAAAAAAGCGGTTGAAATAGGCGTATTTATCAACGTCGAATCTCTTGTGAATTTTCGTTCGAATCGACGACTTTTAAATCGGGAAACGAATCCGAGTCTGCATGCAAATGTTTCTGTTGTCGAATAGTCGCTCCAAACTGAGAACGCCGTGCCGAGCATCGGATTCGTTCACGTTCTCAGTCCACAGCAAAAGTAGTAGTCCTCAACGGCTTTTTCGTGCCAAGGGTAGAACATTTTAAAAAGTCACCCACTGGGAACGAGTCCGAAAAGTCTCAAGATTATTTCGATAATGAAACACAAAACTGAATATGAATCGACCGGTTTTCAGGTTGGATTCGAATCGGTCCAGTAAAAAAAAACGGTTGAAACAGGCGTATGTATCAATGTCGAATCTCTTATGAATTTTCGTTCGAATCGACGACTTTTAAAACGGGAACCGAATCCGAGTCTGCATGCAAGTGTTTCTGTAGTCGAATAGTTCCTTCAAACTGAGAACGCCGGGCCGAGCATCGGATTCGTTCACGTTCATAGTCCACTGCAGCAGTAGTAGTTCGCAATGGCTATTTTCGTGCCGAGGGCGAAACGTTTTTAAAAATCACCCACTGGGAACGAGTCCGAACAGTCTCAAGATTATTTCGACAATGAAACACAAAACAGAATATGAATCGACCGGTTTTCAGATTGGATTCGAATCGGTCCAGTATAAAAAACGGTTGAAACAGGCGTATTTATCAACGTCGAATCTCTTGTGAATTTTCGATCGAATTGACGACTTTTAAATCGGGAAACGAATCCGAGTCTGCATGCAAATGTTTCTGTAGTCGAATAGTCCCTCCAAACTGAGAACGCCGCGCCGAGCATCGGATTTGTTCACGTTCATAGTCCACAGCAGCAGTAGGAGTCCTCAACGGCTTTTTTCGTGCCGAGGGTGAAACATTTTAACAAGTCACCCACTGGGAACGAATCCGAACGGTCTGAAGTTTATATCGATAATGAAACACAAAACAGAATTGGAATGGACCGTTTTACATATTGGATTCGTCTCGATTCGATAAAAACAAACGGTTGAAACAGGCGTATTTATCAACGTCCAATCTCATGTGAATTTGCGTTCGAATCGACGACTTTTAAAACGGGAAACGAATCCGAGTCTGCATGCAAGTGTTTCTGTTGTCGAATAATCCCTACAAACAGAGAACGCCGCGCCGAGCATCGGATTCATTCACGTTCACAGTCCACAGCAAAAGTAGTAGTCCTCAACGGCTTTTTTCATGCCAAGGGTAGATCATTTTTAAAAGTCACCCACTGGGAACGAGTCCGCACAGTCTCTAGATGATTTCGATAATGAAACACAAAACAGAATATGAATGGACCGGTTTTCAGACTGGATTCGAATCGGTCCAGTATAAAAAACGGTTGAAAGAGGCGTATTTATCAACGTCGAATCTCTTGTGAATTTTCGTTCGAATCGACGACTTTTAAATCGGGAAACGAATCCGAGTCTGCATGCAAATGTTTCTGTAGTCGAATAGTCCCTCCAAACTGAGAACGCCGCGCCGAGCATCGGATTTGTTCACGTTCATAGTCCACAGCAGCAGTAGGAGTCCTCAACGGCTTTTTTCGTGCCGAGGGTGAAACATTTTAACAAGTCACCCACTGGGAACGAATCCGAACAGTCTGAAGTTTATATCGATAATGAAACACAAAACAGATATGGAATGGACCGTTTTACATATTGGATTCGTCTCGATTCGATAAAAACAAACGGATGAAACAGGCGTATTTATCAACGTCCAATCTCATGTGAATTTGCGTTCGAATCGACGACTTTTAAAACGGGAAACGAATCCGAGTCTGCATGCAAGTGTTTCTGTTGTCGAATAATCCCTACAAACAGAGAACGCCGCGCCGAGCATCGGATTCATTCACGTTCACAGTCCACAGCAAAAGTAGTAGTCCTCAACGGCTTTTTTCATGCCAAGGGTAGATCATTTTTAAAAGTCACCCACTGGGAACGAGTCCGCACAGTCTCTAGATTATTTCGATAATGAAACACAAAACAGAATATGAATGGACCGGTTTTCACAATGGATTCGTCTCGGTCCGATAAAAAAAACGGTTGAAACAGACGTATTTATCGACATCGAAACTCATGTGAATTTTCGTTCGAATCGCCGACTTTCAAATCGGGAAACTAATCCGAGTCTGCATGCAAGTGATTCTGTTGTCGAATAGTTCCTTCAAACTGAGAACGCCGTGCCGAGCATCGGATTCGTTCACGTTCATAGTCCACAGCAGCAGTAGGAGTTCTCAATGGCTATTTTCGTGCCGAGGGTGAAACATTTTTAAAAATCACCCCCTGGGAACGAGTCCGAACAGTCTCAAGATTATTTCGATAATGAAACACAAAACAGAATATGAATGGACCGGTTTTCACAATGGATTCGTCGGGGGCCGATAAAAAAAACGGTTGAAACAGGCGTATTTATCAACGTAGAATCTCTTGTGAATTTTCGTTCGAATCGACGACTTTTAAATCGGGAAACGAATCCGAGCCTGCATGCAAGTGTTTCTGTAGTCGAATAGTCCCTCCAAACTGAGAACGCCGCGCCGAGCATCGGATAAGTTCACGTACACAGTCCACAGCAAAAGTAGTAGTCCTCAACGGCTTTATTCGTGCCAAGGGTAGAACATTTTAAAAAGTCCCCCACTGGGAACGAGTCCGAATCGTCTCTAGATTATTTCGATAATGAAACACAAAACAGAATATGAATGGACCGGTTTTCACAATGGATTCGTCGGGGGCCGATAAAAAAAATGGTTGAAACAGGCGTATTTATCAACGTAGAATCTCTTGTGAATTTTCGTTCGAATCGACGACTTTTAAATCGGGAAACGAATCCGAGTCTGCATGCAAGTGTTTCTGTAGTCGAATAGTCCCTCCAAACTGAGAACGCCGCGCCGAGCATCGGATTCGTTCACCTACACAGTCCACAGCAAAAGTAGTAGTCCGAAAAAACGAGTCCGAACCGTCTCTAGATTATTTCGATAATGAAACACAAATCAGAATATGAATGGACCGGTTTTCACAATGGATTCGTCGGGGGCCGATAAAAGAAACGGTTGAAATAGGCGTCTTTATCGACGTCGAATCTCTTGTGAATTTTCGATCGAATCGACGACTTTTAAATCGGGAAACGAATCCGAGTCTGCATGCAAGTGTTTCTGTAGTCGAATAGTCGCTCCAAACAGAGAACGCCGCGCCGAGCATCGGATTTGTTCACGTTCATAGTCCACAGCAGCAGTAGGAGTCCTCAACGGCTTTTTTCGTGCCGAGAGTGAAACATTTTAAAAAGTCACCCACTGGGAACGAGTCCGAACAGTCTCGAGATTATTTCGATAATGAAACACAAAACAGAATATGAATGGACCGGTTTTCACAATGGATTCGTCTTGGGCCGATAAAAAAAACGGTTGAATCGGGCGTATTTATCAACGTCAAATCTCTTGTGAATTTTCGTTCGAATCGACGACTTTTAAATCGGGAAACGAATCCGAGTCTGCATGCAAATGTTTCTGTAGTCGAATAGTCGCTCCAAACTGAGAACGCCGTGCCGAGCATCGGATTCGTTCACGTTCTCAGTCCAAAGCAAAAGTAGTAGTCCTCAACGGCTTTTTTCGTGCCACGGGTAGAACATTTTAAAAAGTCACCCACTGGGAACAAGTCCGAACAGTCTCAAGATTATTTCGATAATGAAACACAACACAGAATATGAATCGACCGGTTTTCAGATTGGATTCGAATCGGTCCAGTAAAAAAAACGGTTGAAACAGGCGTATGTATCAACGTCGAATCTCTTATGAATTTTCGTTCGAATCGACGACTTTTAAAACGGGAACCGAATCCGAGTCTGCATGCTAGTGTTTCTGTAGTCGAATAGTTCCTTCAAACTGAGAACGCCGGGCCGAGCATCGGATTCGTTCACGTTCATAGTCCACAGCAGCAGTAGGAGTTCTCAATGGCTATTTTCGTGCCGAGGGCGAAACATTTTTAAAAATCACCCACTGGGAACGAGTCCGAACAGTCTCAAGATTATTTCGACAATGAAACACAAAACAGAATATGAATCGACCGGTTTTCAGATTGGATTCGCATCGGTCCAGTATAAAAACGGTTGAAACAGGCGTATTTATCAACGTCGAATCTCTTGTGAATTTTCGTTCGAATCGACGACTTTTAAATCGGGAAACGAATCCGAGTCTGCATGCAAATGTTTCTGTAGTCGAATAGTCCCTCCAAACTGAGAACGCCGCGCCGAGCATCGGATTTGTTCACGTTCATAGTCCATAGCAGCAGTAGGAGTCCTCAACGGCTTTTTTCGTGCCGAGGGTGAAACATTTTAACAAGTCACCCACTGGGAACGAATCCGAACAGTCTGAAGTTTATATCGATAATGAAACACAAAACAGAATTGGAATGGACCGTTTTACATATTGGATTCGTCTCGATTCGATAAAAACAAACGGTTGAAACAGGCGTATTTATCAACGTCCAATCTCATGTGAATTTGCGTTCGAATCGACGACTTTTAAAACGGGAAACGAATCCGAGTCTGCATGCAAGTGTTTCTGTTGTCGAATAATCCCTACAAACAGAGAACACCGCGACGAGCATCGGATTCATTCACGTTCACAGTCCACAGCAAAAGTAGTAGTCCTGAACGGCTTTTTTCATGCCAAGGGTAGATCATTATTAAAAGTCACCCACTGGGAACGAGTCCGCACAGTCTCTAGATTATTTCGATAATGAAACACAAAACAGAATATGAATGGACCGGTTTTCACAATGGATTCGTCTCGGTCCGATAAAAAAAACGGTTGAAACAGACGTATTTATCGACATCGAAACTCATGTGAATTTTCGTTCGAATCGCCGACTTTCAAATCGGGAAACTAATCCGAGTCTGCATGCAAGTGTTTCTGTTGTCGAATAGTTCCTTCAAACTGAGAACGCCGTGCCGAGCATCGGATTCGTTCACGTTCATAGTCCACAGCAGCAGTAGGAGTTCTCAATGGCTATTTTCGTGCCGAGGGTGAAACATTTTTAAAAATCACCCCCTGGGAACGAGTCCGAACAGTCTCAAGATTATTTCGATAATGAAACACAAAACAGAATATGAATGGACCGGTTTTCACAATGGATTCGTCAGGGGCCGATAAAAAAAACGGTTGAAACAGGCGTATTTATCAACGTAGAATCTCTTGTGAATTTTCGTTGGAATCGACGACTTTTAAATCGGGAAACGAATCCGAGTCTGCATGCAAGTGTTTCTGTAGTCGAATAGTCCCTCCAAACTGAGAACGCCGCGCCGAGCATCGGATTCGTTCACGTACACAGTCCACAGCAAAAGTAGTAGTCCTCAACGGCTTTATTCGTGCCAACGGTAGAACATTTTAAAAAATCCCCCACTGGGAACGAGTCCGAATCGTCTCTAGATTATTTCGATAATGAAACACAAAACAGAATATGAATGGACCGGTTTTCACAATGGATTCGTAGGGGGCCGATAAAAAAAATGGTTGAAACAGGCGTATTTATCAACGTAGAATCTTTTGTGAATTTTCGTTCGAATCGACGACTTTTAAATCGGGAAACGAATCCGAGTCTGCATGCAAGTGTTTCTGTAGTCGAATAGTCCCTCCGAACTGAGAACGCCGCGCCGAGCATCGGATTCGTTCACGTACACAGTCCACAGCAAAAGTAGTAGTCCTCAACGGCTTTATTCGTGCCAAGGGTAGAACATTTTAAAAAGTCACCCACTGGGAACGAGTCCGAACAGTCTCAAGATTATTTCGATAATGAAACACAAAACAGAATATGAATCGACCGGTTTTCAGATTGGATTCGAATCGGTCCAGTATAAAAAACGGTTGAAACAGGCGTATTTATCAACGTAGAATCTCTTGTGAATTTTCGTTCGAATCGACGACTTTTAAATCGGGAAAAGAATCCGAGTCTGCATGCAAGTGTTTCTGTAGTCGAATAGTCCCTCCAAACTGAGAACGCCGCGCCGAGCATCGGATTCGTTCACGTACACAGTCCACAGCAAAAGTAGTAGTCCTCAACGGCTTTATTCGTGCCAAGGGTAGAACATTTTAAAAAGTCCCCCACTGGGAACGAGTCCGAATCGTCTCTAGATTATTTCGATAATGAAACACAAAACAGAATATGAATGGACCGGTTTTCACAATGGATTCGTCGGGGGCCGATAAAAAAAATGGTTGAAACAGGCGTATTTATCAACGTAGAATCTCTTGTGAATTTTCGTTCGAATCGACGACTTTTAAATCGGGAAACGAATCCGAGTCTGCATGCAAGTGTTTCTGTAGTCGAATAGTCCCTCCAAACTGAGAACGCCGCGCCGAGCATCGGATTCGTTCACGTACACAGTCCACAGCAAAAGTAGTAGTCCTCAACGGCTTTATTCGTGCCAAGGGTAGAACATTTTAAAAAGTCCCCCACTGGGAACGAGTCCGAACCGTCTCTAGATTATTTCGATAATGAAACACAAAACAGAATATGAATGGACCGGTTTTCAAAATGGATTCGTCGGGGGCCGATAAAAAAAACGGTTGAAACAGGCGTATTTATCAACGTAGAATCTCTTGTGAATTTTCGTTCGAATCGACGACTTTTAAATCGGGAAACGAATCCGAGTCTGCATGCAAGTGTTTCTGTAGTCGAATAGTCCCTCCAAACTGAGAACGCCCCGCCGAGCATCGGATTCGTTCACGTACACAGTCCACAGCAAAAGTAGTAGTCCTCAACGGCTTTATTCGTGCCAAGGGTAGAACATTTTAAAAAGTCCCCCACTGGGAACGAGTCCGAACCGTCTCTAGATTATTTCGATAATGAAACACAAAACAGAATATGAATGGACCGGTTTTCACAATGGATTCGTCGGGGGCCGATAAAAGAAACGGTTGAAATAAGCGTATTTATCGACGTCGAATCTCTTGTGAATTTTCGATCGAATCGACGACTTTTAAATCGGGAAACGAATCCGAGTCTGCATGCAAGTGTTTCTGTAGTCGAATAGTCGCTCCAAACTGAGAACGCCGCGCCGAGCATCGGATTTGTTCACGGTCATAGTCCACAGCAGCAGTAGGAGTCCTCAACGGCTTTTTTCGTGCCGAGAGTGAAACATTTTAAAAAGTCACCCACTGGGAACGAGTCCGAACAGTCTCGAGATTATTTCGATAATGAAACACAAAACAGAATATGAATGGACCGGTTTTCACAATGGATTCGTCTGGGGCCGATAAAAAAAACGGTTGAATCGGGCGTATTTATCAACGTCAAATCTCTTGTGAATTTTCGTTCGAATCGACGACTTTTAAATCGGGAAACGAATCCGAGTCTGCATGCAAATGTTTCTGTAGTCGAATAGTCGCTCCAAACTGAGAACGCCGTGCCGAGCATCGGATTCGTTCACGTTCTCAGTCCAAAGCAAAAGTAGTAGTCCTCAACGGCTTTTTTCGTGCCACGGGTAGAACATTTTAAAAAGTCACCCACTGGGAACGAGTCCGAACAGTCTCAAGATTATTTCGATAATGAAACACAACACAGAATATGAATCGACCGGTTTTCAGATTGGATTCGAATCGGTCCAGTAAAAAAAACGGTTGAAACAGGCGTATGTATCAACGTCGAATCTCTTATGAATTTTCGTTCGAATCGACGACTTTTAAAACGGGAACCGAATCCGAGTCTGCATGCTAGTGTTTCTGTAGTCGAATAGTTCCTTCAAACTGAGAACGCCGGGCCGAGCATCGGATTCGTTCACGTTCATAGTCCACAGCAGCAGTAGGAGTTCTCAATGGCTATTTTCGTGCCGAGGGCGAAACATTTTTAAAAATCACCCACTGGGAACGAGTCCGAACAGTCTCAAGATTATTTCGACAATGAAACACAAAACAGAATATGAATCGACCGGTTTTCAGATTGGATTCGCATCGGTCCAGTATAAAAACGGTTGAAACAGGCGTATTTATCAACGTCGAATCTCTTGTGAATTTTCGTTCGAATCGACGACTTTTAAATCGGGAAACGAATCCGAGTCTGCATGCAAATGTTTCTGTAGTCGAATAGTCCCTCCAAACTGAGAACGCCGCGCCGAGCATCGGATTTGTTCACGTTCATAGTCCACAGCAGCAGTAGGAGTCCTCAACGGCTTTTTTCGTGCCGAGGGTGAAACATTTTAGCAAGTCACCCACTGGGAACGAATCCGAACAGTCTGAAGTTTATATCGATAATGAAACACAAAACAGAATTGGAATGGACCGTTTTACATATTGGATTCGTCTCGATTCGATAAAAACAAACGGTTGAAACAGGCGTATTTATCAACGTCCAATCTCATGTGAATTTGCGTTCGAATCGACGACTTTTAAAACGGGAAACGAATCCGAGTCTGCATGCAAGTGTTTCTGTTGTCGAATAATCCCTACAAACAGAGAACGCCGCGCCGAGCATCGGATTCATTCACGTTCACAGTCCACAGCAAAAGTAGTAGTCCTCAACGGCTTTTTTCATGCCAAGGGTAGATCATTTTTAACAGTCACCCACTGGGAACGAGTCCGCACAGTCTCTAGATTATGTCGATAATGAAACACAAAACAGAATATGAATGGACCGGTTTTCAGATTGGATTCGAATCGGTCCAGTATAAAAAACGGTTGAAACAGGCGTATTTATCAACGTCGAATCTCTTGTGAATTTTCGTTCGAATCGACGACTTTTAAATCGGGAAACGAATCCGAGTCTGCATGCAAATGTTTCTGTAGTCGAATAGTCCCTCCAATCTGAGAACGCCGCGCCGAGCATCGGATTTGTTCACGTTCATAGTCCACAGCAGCAGTAGGAGTCCTCAACGGCTTTTTTCGTGCCGAGGGTGAAACATTTTAACAAGTCACCCACTGGGAACGAATCCGAACAGTCTGAAGTTTATATCGATAATGAAACACAAAACAGAATTGGAATGGACCGTTTTACATATTGGATTCGTCTCGATTCGATAAAAACAAACGGTTGAAACAGGCGTATTTATCAACGTCCAATCTCATGTGAATTTGCGTTCGAATCGACGACTTTTAAAACGGGAAACGAATCCGAGTCTGCATGCAAGTGTTTCTGTTGTCGAATAATCCCTACAAACAGAGAACGCCGCGACGAGCATCGGATTCATTCACGTTCACAGTCCACAGCAAAAGTAGTAGTCCTGAACGGCTTTTTTCAAGCCAAGGGTAGATCATTATTAAAAGTCACCCACTGGGAACGAGTCCGCACAGACTCTAGATTATTTCGATAATGAAACACAAAACAGAATATGAATGGACCGGTTTTCACAATGGATTCGTCTCGGTCCGATAAAAAAAACGGTTGAAACAGACGTATTTATCGACATCGAAACTCATGTGAATTTTCGTTCGAATCGCCGACTTTCAAATCGGGAAACTAATCCGAGTCTGCATGCAAGTGTTTCTGTTGTCGAATAGTTCCTTCAAACTGAGAACGCCGTGCCGAGCATCGGATTCGTTCACGTTCATAGTCCACAGCAGCAGTAGGAGTTCTCAATGGCTATTTTCGTGCCGAGGGTGAAACATTTTTAAAAATCACCCCCTGGGAACGAGTCCGAACAGTCTCAAGATTATTTCGATAATGAAACACAAAACAGAATATGAATGGACCGGTTTTCACAATGGATTCGTCGGGGGCCGATAAAAAAAACGGTTGAAACAGGCGTATTTATCAACGTAGAATCTCTTGTGAATTTTCGTTGGAATCGACGACTTTTAAATCGGGAAACGAATCCGAGTCTGCATGCAAGTGTTTCTGTAGTCGAATAGTCCCTCCAAACTGAGAACGCCGCGCCGAGCATCGGATTCGTTCACGTACACAGTCCACAGCAAAAGTAGTAGTCCTCAACGGCTTTATTCGTGCCAAGGGTAGAACATTTTAAAAAGTCCCCCACTGGGAACGAGTCCGAATCGTCTCTAGATTATTTCGATAATGAAACACAAAACAGAATATGAATGGACCGGTTTTCACAATGGATTCGTCGGGGGCCGATAAAAAAAATGGTTGAAACAGGCGTATTTATCAACGTAGAATCTTTTGTGAATTTTCGTTCGAATCGACGACTTTTAAATCGGGAAACGAATCCGAGTCTGCATGCAAGTGTTTCTGTAGTCGAATAGTCCCTCCGAACTGAGAACGCCGCGCCGAGCATCGGATTCGTTCACGTACACAGTCCACAGCAAAAGTAGTAGTCCTCAACGGCTTTATTCGTGCCAAGGGTAGAACATTTTAAAAAGTCACCCACTGGGAACGAGTCCGAACAGTCTCAAGATTATTTCGATAATGAAACACAAAACAGAATATGAATCGACCGGTTTTCAGATTGGATTCGAATCGGTCCAGTATAAAAAACGGTTGAAACAGGCGTATTTATCAACGTAGAATCTCTTGTGAATTTTCGTTCGAATCGACGACTTTTAAATCGGGAAAAGAATCCGAGTCTGCATGCAAGTGTTTCTGTAGTCGAATAGTCCCTCCAAACTGAGAACGCCGCGCCGAGCATCGGATTCGTTCACGTACACAGTCCACAGCAAAAGTAGTAGTCCTCAACGGCTTTATTCGTGCCAAGGGTAGAACATTTTAAAAAGTCCCCCACTGGGAACGAGTCCGAATCGTCTCTAGATTATTTCGATAATGAAACACAAAACAGAATATGAATGGACCGGTTTTCACAATGGATTCGTCGGGGGCCGATAAAAAAAATGGTTGAAACAGGCGTATTTATCAACGTAGAATCTCTTGTGAATTTTCGTTCGAATCGACGACTTTTAAATCGGGAAACGAATCCGAGTCTGCATGCAAGTGTTTCTGTAGTCGAATAGTCCCTCCAAACTGAGAACGCCGCGCCGAGCATCGGATTCGTTCACGTACACAGTCCACAGCAAAAGTAGTAGTCCTCAACGGCTTTATTCGTGCCAAGGGTAGAACATTTTAAAAAGTCCCCCACTGGGAACGAGTCCGAACCGTCTCTAGATTATTTCGATAATGAAACACAAAACAGAATATGAATGGACCGGTTTTCAAAATGGATTCGTCGGGGGCCGATAAAAAAAACGGTTGAAACAGGCGTATTTATCAACGTAGAATCTCTTGTGAATTTTCGTTCGAATCGACGACTTTTAAATCGGGAAACGAATCCGAGTCTGCATGCAAGTGTTTCTGTAGTCGAATAGTCCCTCCAAACTGAGAACGCCCCGCCGAGCATCGGATTCGTTCACGTACACAGTCCACAGCAAAAGTAGTAGTCCTCAACGGCTTTATTCGTGCCAAGGGTAGAACATTTTAAAAAGTCCCCCACTGGGAACGAGTCCGAACCGTCTCTAGATTATTTCGATAATGAAACACAAAACAGAATATGAATGGACCGGTTTTCACAATGGATTCGTCGGGGGCCGATAAAAGAAACGGTTGAAATAAGCGTATTTATCGACGTCGAATCTCTTGTGAATTTTCGATCGAATCGACGACTTTTAAATCGGGAAACGAATCCGAGTCTGCATGCAAGTGTTTCTGTAGTCGAATAGTCGCTCCAAACTGAGAACGCCGCGCCGAGCATCGGATTTGTTCACGTTCATAGTCCACAGCAGCAGTAGTAGTCCTCAACGGCTTTTTTCGTGCCGAGGGTGAAAGATTTTAAAAAGTCACCCACTGGGAACAAGTCCGAACAGTCTCGAGATTATTTCGATAATGAAACACAAAACAGAATATGAATGGACCGGTTTTCACAATGGATTCGTCTGGGGCCGATAAAAAAAACGGTTGAATCGGGCGTATTTATCAACGTCAAATCTCTTGTGAATTTTCGTTCGAATCGACGACTTTTGAATCGGGAAACGAATTCGAGTCTGCATGCAAGTGTTTCTGTAGTCGAATAGTACCTCCAAACTGAGAACGCCGCGCCGAGCATCGGATTAGTTCACGTTCACAGTCCACAGCAAAAGTAGCAGTCCTCAACAGCTTTTTTCGTGCCAAGGGTAGAACATTTTAAAGTCACCCACTGGGAACGAGTCCGAACAGTCTCTAGATTATTTCGATAATGAAACACAAAACAGAATATGAATGGACGGGTTTTCACAATGGATTCGTCTCGGTCCGATAAAAAAAACGGTTGAAACAGACGTATTTATCGACATCGAAACTCATGTGAATTTTCGTTCGAATCGCCGGCTTTCAAATCGGGAAACCAATCCGAGTTTGCATGCAAGTGTTTCTGATGTCGCATCGTTCGATCAAACTGAGAACGCAGTGCCGAGCATCGGATTCGTTCACGATCATAGTCCACAGCAGCAGTAGGAGTTCTCAATGGCTATTTTCGTGCCGAGGGTGAAACATTTTTAAAAATCACCCACTGGGAACGAGTCCGAACAGTCTCAAGATTATTTCGATAATGAAACACAAAACAGAATATGAATCGACCGGTTTTCAGATTGGATTCCAATCGGTCCAGTAAAAAAAACGGTTGAAACAGGCGTATTTATCAACGTCGAATCTCTTATGAATTTTCGTTCAAATCGACGACTTTTAAAACGGGAAACGAATCCGAGTCTGCATGCAAGTGTTTCTGTAGTCGAATAGTTCCGTCAAACTGACAATGCCGGGCCGAGAATCGGATTCGTTCACGTTCATAGTCCACAGCAGCAGTAGGAGTTCTCAATGGCTATTTTCGTGCCGAGGGTGAAACATTTTTAAAAATCACCCACTGGGAACGGGTCCGAACAGTCTCAAGATTATGTCGATAATGAAACACAAATCAGAATATGAATCGACCGGTTTTCAGATTGGATTCGAATCGGTCCAGTAAAAAAAACGGTTGAAACAGGCGTATTTATCAACGTCGAATCTCTTGTGAATTTTCGTTCGAATCGACGACTTTTAAATCGGGAAACGAATCCGAGTCTGCATGCAAATGTTTCTGTTGTCGAATAGTCGCTCCAAACTGAGAACGCCGTGCCGAGCATCGGACTCGGTAACGTTCTCAGTCCACAGCAAAAGTAGTAGTCCTCAACGGCTTTTTTCGTGCCAAGGGAAGAACATTTTAAAAAGTCACCCACTGGGAACGAGTCCGAACAGTCTCAAGATTATTTCGATAATGAAACACAAAACAGAATATGAATCGACCGGTTTTCAGATTGGATTCGAATCGGTCCAGTATAAAAAACGGTTGAAACAGGCGTATTTATCAACGTAGAATCTCTTGTGAATTTTCGTTCGAATCGACGACTTTTAAATCGGGAAAAGAATCCGAGTCTACATGCAAGTGTTTCTGTAGTCGAATAGTCCCTCCAAACTGAGAACGCCGCGCCGAGCATCGGATTCGTTCACGTACACAGCCCACAGCAAAAGTAGTAGTCCTCAACGGCTTTATTCGTGCCAAGGGTAGAACATTTTAAAAAGTCCCCCACTGGGAACGAGTCCGAACAGTCTCTAGATTATTTCGATAATGATACACAAATCAGAATATGAATGGGCCGGTTTTCACAATGGATTCGTCGGGGGCCGATAAAAGAAACGGTTGAAATAGGCGTATTTATCGACGTCGAATCTCTTGTGAATTTTCGATCGAATCGACGACTTTTAAATCGGGAAACGAATCCGAGTCTGCATGCAAGTGTTTCTGTAGTCGAATAGTCGCTCCAAACTGAGAACGCCGCGCCGAGCATCGGATTTGTTCACGTTCATAGTCCACAGCAGCAGTAGGAGTCCTCAACGGCTTTTTTCGTGCCGAGAGTGAAACATTTTAAAAAGTCACCCACTGGGAACGAGTCCGAACAGTCTCGAGATTATTTCGATAATGAAACACAAAACAGAATATGAATGGACCGGTTTTCACAATGGATTCGTCTGGGGCCGATAAAAAAACGGTTGAATCGGGCGTATTTATCAACGTCAAATCTCTTGTAAATTTTCGTTCGAATCGACGACTTTTAAATCGGGAAACGAATCCGAGTCTGCATGCAAATGTTTCTGTAGTCGAATAGTCGCTCCAAACTGAGAACGCCGTGCCGAGCATCGGATTCGTTCACGTTCTCAGTCCAAAGCAAAAGTAGTAGTCCTCAACGGCTTTTTTCGTGCCAAGGGTAGAACATTTTAAAAAGTCACCCACTGGGAACGAGTCCGAACAGTCTCAAGATTATTTCGATAATGAAACACAACACAGAATATGAATCGACCGGTTTTAAGATTGGATTCGAATCGGTCCAGTAAAAAAAACGGTTGAAACAGGCGTATTTAGCAACGTCGAATCTCTTGTGAATTTTCGTTCGAATCGACGACTTTTGAATCGGGAAACGAATCCGAGTCTGCATGCAAGTGTTTCTGTAGTCGAATAGTCCCTCCAAACTGAGAACGCCGCGCCGAGCATCGGATTCGTTCACGTACACAGTCCACAGCAAAAGTAGTTGTCCTCAACGGCTTTATTCGTGCCAAGGGTAGAACATTTTAAAAAGTCCCCCACTGGGAACGAGTCCGAACCGTCTCTAGATTATTTCGATAACGAAACACAAAACAGAATATGAATGGACCGGTTTTCACAATGGATTCGTCGGGGGCCGATAAAAGAAACGGTTGAAATAGGCGTATTTATCGACGTCGAATCTCTTGTGAATTTTCGATCGAATCGACGACTTTTAAATCGGGAAACGAATCCGAGTCTGCATGCAAGTGTTTCTGTAGTCGAATAGTCGCTCCAAACTGAGAACGCCGCGCCGAGCATCGGATTTGGTCACGTTCATAGTCCACAGCAGCAGTAGTAGTCCTCAACGGCTTTTTTCGTGCCGAGGGTGAAACATTTTAAAAAGTCACCCACTGGGAACGAGTCCGAACAGTCTCGAGATTATTTCGATAATGAAACACAAAACAGAATATGAATGGACCGGTTTTCACAATGGATTCGTCTGGGGCCGATAAAAAAACGGTTGAATCGGGCGTATTTATCAACGTCAAATCTCTTGTGAATTTTCGTTCGAATCGACGACTTTTAAATCGGGAAACGAATCCGAGTCTGCATGCAAATGTTTCTGTAGTCGAATAGTCGCTCCAAACTGAGAACGCCGTGCCGAGCTTCGGATTCGTTCACGTTCTCAGTCCACAGCAAAAGTAGTAGTCCTCAACGGCTTTTTTCGTGCCAAGCGTAGAACATTTTAAAAAGTCACCCACTGGGAACGAGTCCGAACAGTCTCAAGATTATTTCGATAATGAAACACAACACAGAATATGAATCGACCGGTTTTCAGATTGGATTCGAATCGGTCCAGTAAAAAAAACGGTTGAAACAGGCGTATGTATCAACGTCGAATCTCTTATGAATTTTCGTTCGAATCGACGACTTTTAAAACGGGAACCGAATCCGAGTCTGCATGCTAGTGTTTCTGTAGTCGAATAGTTCCTTCAAACTGAGAACGCCGGGCCGAGCATCGGATTCGTTCACGTTCATAGTCCACAGCAGCAGTAGGAGTTCTCAATGGCTATTTTCGTGCCGAGGGCGAAACATTTTTAAAAATCACCCACTGGGAACGAGTCCGAACAGTCTCAAGATTATTTCGACAATGAAACACAAAACAGAATATGAATCGACCGGTTTTCAGATTGGATTCGCATCGGTCCAGTATAAAAACGGTTGAAACAGGCGTATTTATCAACGTCGAATCTCTTGTGAATTTTCGTTCGAATCGACGACTTTTAAATCGGGAAACGAATCCGAGTCTGCATGCAAATGTTTCTGTAGTCGAATAGTCCCTCCAAACTGAGAACGCCGCGCCGAGCATCGGATTTGTTCACGTTCATAGTCCACAGCAGCAGTAGGAGTCCTCAACGGCTTTTTTCGTGCCGAGGGTGAAACATTTTAACAAGTCACCCACTGGGAACGAATCCGAACAGTCTGAAGTTTATATCGATAATGAAACACAAAACAGAATTGGAATGGACCGTTTTACATATTGGATTCGTCTCGATTCGATAAAAACAAACGGTTGAAACAGGCGTATTTATCAACGTCCAATCTCATGTGAATTTGCGTTCGAATCGACGACTTTTAAAACGGGAAACGAATCCGAGTCTGCATGCAAGTGTTTCTGTTGTCGAATAATCCCTACAAACAGAGAACGCCGCGCCGAGCATCGGATTCATTCACGTTCACAGTCCACAGCAAAAGTAGTAGTCCTCAACGGCTTTTTTCATGCCAAGGGTAGATCATTTTTAACAGTCACCCACTGGGAACGAGTCCGCACAGTCTCTAGATCATGTCGATAATGAAACACAAAACAGAATATGAATGGACCGGTTTTCAGATTGGATTCGAATCGGTCCAGTATAAAAAACGGTTGAAACAGGCGTATTTATCAACGTCGAATCTCTTGTGAATTTTCGTTCGAATCGACGACTTTTAAATCGGGAAACGAATCCGAGTCTGCATGCAAATGTTTCTGTAGTCGAATAGTCCCTCCAATCTGAGAACGCCGCGCCGAGCATCGGATTTGTTCACGTTCATAGTCCACAGCAGCAGTAGGAGTCCTCAACGGCTTTTTTCGTGCCGAGGGTGAAACATTTTAACAAGTCACCCACTGGGAACGAATCCGAACAGTCTGAAGTTTATATCGATAATGAAACACAAAACAGAATTGGAATGGACCGTTTTACATATTGGATTCGTCTCGATTCGATAAAAACAAACGGTTGAAACAGGCGTATTTATCAACGTCCAATCTCATGTGAATTTGCGTTCGAATCGACGACTTTTAAAACGGGAAACGAATCCGAGTCTGCATGCAAGTGTTTCTGTTGTCGAATAATCCCTACAAACAGAGAACGCCGCGACGAGCATCGGATTCATTCACGTTCACTGTCCACAGCAAAAGTAGTAGTCCTCAACGGCTTTTTTCATGCCAAGGGTAGATCATTTTTAAAGTCACCCACTGGGAACGAGACCGCACAGTCTCTAGATTATTTCGATAATGAAACACAAAACAGAATATGAATGGACCCGTTTTCACAATCGATTCGTCTCGGTCCGATAAAAAAAACGGTTGAAACAGACGTATTTATCGACATCGAAACTCATGTGAATTTTCGTTCGAATCGCCGACTTTCAAATCGGGAAACTAATCCGAGTCTGCATGCAAGTGTTTTTGTTGTCGAATAGTTCCTTCAAACTGAGAACGCCGTGCCGAGCATCGGATTCGTTCACGTTCATAGTCCACAGCAGCAGTAGGAGTTCTCAATGGCTATTTTCGTGCCGAGGGTGAAACATTTTTAAAAATCACCCCCTGGGAACGAGTCCGAACAGTCTCAAGATTATTTCGATATGAAACACAAAACAGAATATGAATGGACCGGTTTTCACAATGGATTCGTCGGGGGCCGATAAAAAAAACGGTTGAAACAGGCGTATTTATCAACGTAGAATCTCTTGTGAATTTTCGTTGGAATCGACGACTTTTAAATCGGGAAACGAATCCGAGTCTGCATGCAAGTGTTTCGGTAGTCGAATAGTCCCTCCAAACTGAGAACGCCGCGCTGAGCATCGGATTCGTTCACGTACACAGTCCACAGCAAAAGTAGTAGTCCTCAACGGCTTTATTCGTGCCAAGGGTAGAACATTTTAAAAAGTCCCCCACTGGGAACGAGTCCGAATCGTCTCTAGATTATTTCGATAATGAACCACAAAACAGAATATGAATGGACCGGTTTTCACAATGGATTCGTCGGGGGCCGATAAAAAAAATGGTTGAAACAGGCGTATTTATCAACGTAGAATCTCTTGTGAATTTTCGTTCGAATCGACGACTTTTGAATCGGGAAACGAATCCGAGTCTGCATGCAAGTGTTTCTGTAGTCGAATAGTCGCTCCAAACTGAGAACCCCGCGCCGAGCATCGGATTCGTTCACGTACACAGTCCACAGCAAAAGTAGTAGTCCTCAACGGCTTTATTCGTGCCAAGGGTAGAACATTTTAAAAAGTCCCCCACTGGGAACGAGTCCGATCCGTCTCTAGATTATTTCGATAATGAAACACAAAACAGAATATGAATGGACCGGTTTTCAAAATGGATTCGTCGGGGGCCGATAAAAAAAACGGTTGAAACAGGCGTATTTATCAACGTAGAATCTCTTGTGAATTTTCGTTCGAATCGACGACTTTTAAATCGGGAAACGAATCCGAGTCTGCATGCAAGTGTTTCTGTACTCGAATAGTCCCTCCAAACTGAGAACGCCGCGCCGAGCATCGGATTTGTTCACGTTCATAGTCCACAGCAGCAGTAGGAGTCCTCAACGGCTTTTTTCGTGCCGAGGGTGAGACATTTTAACAAGTCACCCACTGGGAACGAATCCGAACAGTCTGAAGTTTATATCGATAATGAAACACAAAACAGAATTGGAATGGACCGTTTTACATATTGGATTCGTCTCGATTCGATAAAAACAAACGGTTGAAACAGGCGTATTTATCAACGTCCAATCTCATGTGAATTTGCGTTTGAATCGACGACTTTTAAAACGGGAAACGAATCCGAGTCTGCATGCAAGTGTTTCTGTTGTCGAATAATCCCTACAAACAGAGAACGCCGCGCCGAGCATCGGATTCATTCACGTTCACAGTCCACAGCAAAAGTAGTAGTCCTCAACGGCTTTTTTCATGCCAAGGGTAGATCATTTTTAAGAGTCACCCACTGGGAACGAGTCCGCACAGTCTCTAGATTATGTCGATAATGAAACACAAAACAGAATATGAATGGACCGGTTTTCAGATTGGATTCGAATCGGTCCAGTATAAAAAACGGTTGAAACAGGCGTATTTATCAACGTCGAATCTCTTGTGAATTTTCGTTCGAATCGACGACTTTTAAATCGGGAAACGAATCCGAGTCTGCATGCAAATGTTTCTGTAGTCGAATAGTCCCTCCAATCTGAGAACGCCGCGCCGAGCATCGGATTTGTTCACGTTCATAGTCCACAGCAGCAGTAGGAGTCCGCAACGGCTTTTTTCGTGCCGAGGGTGAAACATTTTCACAAGTCACCCACTGGGAACGAATCCGAACAGTCTGAAGTTTATATCGATAATGAAACACAAAACAGAATTGGAATGGACCGTTTTACATATTGGATTCGTCTCGATTCGATAAAAACAAACGGTTGAAACAGGCGTATTTATCAACGTCCAATCTCATGTGAATTTGCGTTCGAATCGACGACTTTTAAAACGGGAAACGAATCCGAGTCTGCATGCAAGTGTTTCTGTTGTCGAATAATCCCTACAAACAGAGAACGCCGCGACGAGCATCGGATTCATTCACGTTCACAGTCCACAGCAAAAGTAGTAGTCCTGAACGGCTTTTTTCATGCCAAGGGTAGATCATTTTTAAAAGTCACCCACTGGGAACGAGTCCGCACAGTCTCTAGATTATTTCGATAATGAAACACAAAACAGAATATGAATGGACCGGTTTTCACAATGGATTCGTCTCGGTCCGATAAAAAAACGGTTGAAACAGACGTATTTATCGACATCGAAACTCATGTGAATTTTCGTTCGAATCGCCGACTTTCAAATCGGGAAACTAATCCGAGTCTGCATGCAAGTGTTTCTGTTGTCGAATAGTTCCTTCAAACTGAGAACGCCGTGCCGAGCATCGGATTCGTTCACGTTCATAGTCCACAGCAGCAGTAGGAGTTCTCAATGGCTATTTTCGTGCCGAGGGTGAAACATTTTTAAAAATCACCCCCTGGGAACGAGTCCGAACAGTCTCAAGATTATTTCGATAATGAAACACAAAACAGAATATGAATGGACCGGTTTTCACAATGGATTCGTCGGGGGCCGATAAAAAAAACGGTTGAAACAGGCGTATTTATCAACGTAGAATCTCTTGTGAATTTTCGTTGGAATCGACGACTTTTAAATCGGGAAACGAATCCGAGTCTGCATGCAAGTGTTTCTGTAGTCGAATAGTCCCTCCAAACTGAGAACGCCGCGCCGAGCATCGGATTCGTTCACGTACACAGTCCACAGCAAAAGTAGTAGTCCTCAACGGCTTTATTCGTGCCAAGGGTAGAACATTTTAAAAAGTCCCCCACTGGGAACGAGTCCGAATCGTCTCTAGATTATTTCGATAATGAAACACAAAACAGAATATGAATGGACCGGTTTTCACAATGGATTCGTCGGGGGCCGATAAAAAAAATGGTTGAAACAGGCGTATTTATCAACGTAGAATCTCTTGTGAATTTTCGTTCGAATCGACGACTTTTAAATCGGGAAACGAATCCGAGTCTGCATGCAAGTGTTTCTGTAGTCGAATAGTCCCTCCAAACTGAGAACGCCGCGCCGAGCATCGGATTCGTTCACGTACACAGTCCACAGCAAAAGTAGTAGTCCTCAACGGCTTTATTCGTGCCAAGGGTAGAACATTTTAAAAAGTCACCCACTGGGAACGAGTCCGAACAGTCTCAAGATTATTTCGATAATGAAACACAAAACAGAATATGAATCGACCGGTTTTCAGATTGGATTCGAATCGGTCCAGTATAAAAAACGGTTGAAACAGGCGTATTTATCAACGTAGAATCTCTTGTGAATTTTCGTTCGAATCGACGACTTTTAAATCGGGAAAAGAATCCGAGTCTGCATGCAAGTGTTTCTGTAGTCGAATAGTCCCTCCAAACTGAGAACGCCGCGCCGAGCATCGGATTCGTTCACGTACACAGTCCACAGCAAAAGTAGTAGTCCTCAACGGCTTTATTCGTGCCAAGGGTAGAACATTTTAAAAAGTCCCCCACTGGGAACGAGTCCGAATCGTCTCTAGATTATTTCGATAATGAAACACAAAACAGAATATGAATGGACCGGTTTTCACAATGGATTCGTCGGGGGCCGATAAAAAAAATGGTTGAAACAGGCATATTTATCAACGTAGAATCTCTTGTGAATTTTCGTTCGAATCGACGACTTTTAAATCGGGAAACGAATCCGAGTCTGCATGCAAGTGTTTCTGTAGTCGAATAGTCCCTCCAAACTGAGAACGCCGCGCCGAGCATCGGATTCGTTCACGTACACAGTCCACAGCAAAAGTAGTAGTCCTCAACGGCTTTATTCGTGCCAAGGGTAGAACATTTTAAAAAGTCCCCCACTGGGAACGAGTCCGAACCGTCTCTAGATTATTTCGATAATGAAACACAAAACAGAATATGAATGGACCGGTTTTCAAAATGGATTCGTCGGGGGCCGATAAAAAAAACGGTTGAAACAGGCGTATTTATCAACGTAGAATCTCTTGTGAATTTTCGTTCGAATCGACGACATTTAAATCGGGAAACGAATCCGAGTCTGCATGCAAGTGTTTCTGTAGTCGAATAGTCCCTCCAAACTGAGAACGCCCCGCCGAGCATCGGATTCGTTCACGTACACAGTCCACAGCAAAAGTAGTAGTCCTCAACGGCTTTATTCGTGCCAAGGGTAGAACATTTTAAAAAGTCCCCCACTGGGAACGAGTCCGAACCGTCTCTAGATTATTTCGATAATGAAACACAAAACAGAATATGAATGGACCGGTTTTCACAATGGATTCGTCGGGGGCCGATAAAAGAAACGGTTGAAATAGGCGTATTTATCGACGTCGAATCTCTTGTGAATTTTCGATCGAATCGACGACTTTTAAATCGGGAAACGAATCCGAGTCTGCATGCAAGTGTTTCTGTAGTCGAATAGTCGCTCCAAACTGAGAACGCCGCGCCGAGCATCGGATTTGTTCACGTTCATAGTCCACAGCAGCAGTAGTAGTCCTCAACGGCTTTTTTCGTGCCGAGGGTGAAAGATTTTAAAAAGTCACCCACTGGGAACGAGTCCGAACAGTCTCGAGATTATTTCGATAATGAAACACAAAACAGAATATGAATGGACCGGTTTTCACAATGGATTCGTCTGGGGCCGATAAAAAAAACGGTTGAATCGGGCGTATTTATCAACGTCAAATCTCTTGTGAATTTTCGTTCGAATCGACGACTTTTGAATCGGGAAACGAATTCGAGTCTGCATGCAAGTGTTTCTGTAGTCGAATAGTACCTCCAAACTGAGAACGCCGCGCCGAGCATCGGATTAGTTCACGTTCACAGTCCACAGCAAACGTAGCAGTCCTCAACAGCTTTTTTCGTGCCAAGGGTAGAACATTTTAAAGTCACCCACTGGGAACGAGTCCGAACAGTCTCTAGATTATTTCGATAATGAAACACAAAACAGAATATGAATGGACGGGTTTTCACAATGGATTCGTCTCGGTCCGATAAAAAAAACGGTTGAAACAGACGTATTTATCGACATCGAAACTCATGTGAATTTTCGTTCGAATCGCCGGCTTTCAAATCGGGAAACCAATCCGAGTTTGCATGCAAGTGTTTCTGATGTCGCATCGTTCGATCAAACTGAGAACGCAGTGCCGAGCATCGGATTCGTTCACGATCATAGTCCACAGCAGCAGTAGGAGTTCTCAATGGCTATTTTCGTGCCGAGGGTGAAACATTTTTAAAAATGACCCACTGGGAACGAGTCCGAACAGTCTCAAGATTATTTCGATAATGAAACACAAAACAGAATATGAATCGACCGGTTTTCAGATTGGATTCCAATCGGTCCAGTAAAAAAAACGGTTGAAACAGGCGTATTTATCAACGTCGAATCTCTTATGAATTTTCGTTCAAATCGACGACTTTTAAAACGGGAAACGAATCCGAGTCTGCATGCAAGTGTTTCTGTAGTCGAATAGTTCCGTCAAACTGACAATGCCGGGCCGAGAATCGGATTCGTTCACGTTCATAGTCCACAGCAGCAGTAGGAGTTCTCAATGGCTATTTTCGTGCCGAGGGTGAAACATTTTTAAAAATCACCCACTGGGAACGGGTCCGAACAGTCTCAAGATTATGTCGATAATGAAACACAAATCAGAATATGAATCGACCGGTTTTCAGATTGGATTCGAATCGGTCCAGTAAAAAAAACGGTTGAAACAGGCGTATTTATCAACGTCGAATCTCTTGTGAATTTTCGTTCGAATCGACGACTTTTAAATCGGGAAACGAATCCGAGTCTGCATGCAAATGTTTCTGTTGTCGAATAGTCGCTCCAAACTGAGAACGCCGTGCCGAGCATCGGATTCGGTCACGTTCTCAGTCCACAGCAAAAGTAGTAGTCCTCAACGGCTTTTTTCGTGCCAAGGGAAGAACATTTTAAAAAGTCACCCACTGGGAACGAGTCCGAACAGTCTCAAGATTATTTCGATAATGAAACACAAAACAGAATATGAATCGACCGGTTTTCAGATTGGATTCGAATCGGTCCAGTATAAAAAACGGTTGAAACAGGCGTATTTATCAACGTAGAATCTCTTGTGAATTTTCGTTCGAATCGACGACTTTTAAATCGGGAAAAGAATCCGAGTCTGCATGCAAGTGTTTCTGTAGTCGAATAGTCCCTCCAAACTGAGAACGCCGCGCCGAGCATCGGATTCGTTCACGTACACAGCCCACAGCAAAAGTAGTAGTCCTCAACGGCTTTATTCGTGCCAAGGGTAGAACATTTTAAAAAGTCCCCCACTGGGAACGAGTCCGAACAGTCTCGAGATTATTTCGATAATGAAACACAAAACAGAATATGAATGGACCGGTTTTCACAATGGATTCGTCTGGGGCCGATAAAAAAAACGGTTGAATCGGGCGTATTTATCAACGTCAAATCTCTTGTGAATTTTCGTTCGAATCGACGACTTTTAAATCGGGAAACGAATCCGAGTCTGCATGCAAGTGTTTCTGTAGTCAAATAGTCCCTCCAAACTGAGAACGCCGCGCCGAGCATCGGATTCGTTCACGTACACAGTCCACAGCAAAAGTAGTAGTCCTCAACGGCTTTATTCGTGCCAAGGGTAGAACATTTTAAAAAGTCCCCCACTGGGAACGAGTCCGAACCGTCTCTAGATTATTTCGATAATGAAACACAAAACAGAATATGAATGGACCGGTTTTCAAAATGGATTCGTCGGGGGCCGATAAAAAAAACGGTTGAAACAGGCGTATTTATCAACGTAGAATCTCTTGTGAATTTTCGTTCGAATCGACGACTTTTAAATCGGGAAACGAATCCGAGTCTGCATGCAAGTGTTTCTGTAGTCGAATAGTCCCTCCAAACTGAGAACGCCGCGCCGAGCATCGGATTTGTTCACGTTCATAGTCCACAGCAGCAGTAGTAGTCCTCAACGGCTTTTTTCGTGCCGAGGGTGAAACATTTTAAAAAGTCACCCACTGGGAACGAGTCCGAACAGTCTCGAGATTATTTCGATAATGAAACACAAAACAGAATATGAATGGACCGGTTTTCACAATGGATTCGTCTGGGGCCGATAAAAAAACGGTTGAATCGGGCGTATTTATCAACGTCAAATCTCTTGTGAATTTTCGTTCGAATCGACGACTTTTGAATCGGGAAACGAATTCGAGTCTGCATGCAAGTGTTTCTGTAGTCGAATAGTACCTCCAAACTGAGAACGCCGCGCCGAGCATCGGATTCGTTCACGTTCACAGTCCACAGCAAAAGTAGCAGTCCTCAACAGCTTTTTTCGTGCCAAGGGTAGAACATTTTAAAGTCACCCACTGAGAACGAGTCCGAACAGTCTCTAGATTATTTCGATAATGCAACACAAAACAGAATATGAATGGACGGGTTTTCACAATGGATTCGTCTCGGTCCGATAAAAAAAACGGTTGAAACAGACGTATTTATCGACATCGAATCTCATGTGAATTTTCGTTCGAATCGCCGGCTTTCAAATCGGGAAACCAATCCGAGTTTGCATGCAAGTGTTTCTGATGTCGCATCGTTCGATCAAACTGAGAACGCAGTGCCGAGCATCGGATTCGTTCACGATCATAGTCCACAGCAGCAGTAGGAGTTCTCAATGGCTATTTTCGTGCCGAGGGTGAAACATTTTTAAAAATCACCCACTGGGAACGAGTCCGAACAGTCTCAAGATTATTTCGATAATGAAACACAAAACAGAATATGAATCGACCGGTTTTCAGATTGGATTCCAATCGGTCCAGTAAAAAAAACGGTTGAAACAGGCGTATTTATCAACGTCGAATCTCTTATGAATTTTCGTTCAAATCGACGACTTTTAAAACGGGAAACGAATCCGAGTCTGCATGCAAGTGTTTCTGTAGTCGAATAGTTCCTTCAAACTGAGAATGCCGGGCCGAGAATCGGATTCGTTCACGTTCATAGTCCACAGCAGCAGTAGGAGTTCTCAATGGCTATTTTCGTGCCGAGGGTGAAACATTTTTAAAAATCACCCACTGGGAACGGGTCCGAACAGTCTCAAGATTATGTCGATAATGAAACACAAAACAGAATATGAATCGACCGGTTTTCAGATTGGATTCGAATCGGTCCAGTAAAAAAAACGGTTGAAACAGGCGTATTTATCAACGTCGAATCTCTTGTGAATTTTCGTTCGAATCGACGACTTTTAAATCGGGAAACGAATCCGAGTCTGCATGCAAATGTTTCTGTTGTCGAATAGTCGCTCCAAACTGAGAACGCCGTGCCGAGCATCGGATTCGGTCACGTTCTCAGTCCACAGCAAAAGTAGTAGTCCTCAACGGCTTTTTTCGTGCCAAGGGTAGAACATTTTAAAAAGTCACCCACTGGGAACGAGTCCGAACAGTCTCAAGATTATTTCGATAATGAAACACAAAACAGAATATGAATCGACCGGTTTTCAGATTGGATTCGAATCGGTCCAGTAAAAAAAACGGTTGAAACAGGCGTATTTATCAACGTCGAATCTCTTGTGAATTTTCGTTCGAATCGACGACTTTTAAATCGGGAAACGAATCCGAGTCTGCATGCAAATGTTTCTGTTGTCGAATAGTCGCTCCAAACTGAGAACGCCGTGCCGAGCATCGGATTCGTTCACGTACACAGTCCACAGCAAAAGTAGTAGTCCTCAACGGCTTTATTCGTGCCGAGGGTAGAACATTTTAAAAAGTCCCCCACTGGGAACGAGTCCGAACAGTCTCTAGATTATTTCGATAATGAAACACAAAACAGAATATGAATGGACCAGTTTTCACATTGGATTCGTCGGGGGCCGATAAAAGAAACGGTTGAAATAGGCGTATTTATCGACGTCGAATCTCTTGTGAATTTTCGATCGAATCGACGACTTTTAAATCGGGAAACGAATCCGAGTCTGCATGCAAGTGTTTCTGTAGTCGAATAGTCGCTCCAAACTGAGAACGCCGCGCCGAGCATCGGATTTGTTCACGTTCATAGTCCACAGCAGCAGTAGGAGTCCTCAACGGCTTTTTTCGTGCCGAGAGTGAAACATTTTAAAAAGTCACCCACTGGGAACGAGTCCGAACAGTCTCGAGATTATTTCGATAATGAAACACAAAACAGAATATGAATGGACCGGTTTTCACAATGGATTCGTCTGGGGCCGATAAAAAAACGGTTGAATCGGGCGTATTTATCAACGTCAAATCTCTTGTAAATTTTCGTTCGAATCGACGACTTTTAAATCGGGAAACGAATCCGAGTCTGCATGCAAATGTTTCTGTTGTCGAATAGTCGCTCCAAACTGAGAACGCCGTGCCGAGCATCGGATTCGTTCACGTACACAGTCCACAGCAAAAGTAGTAGTCCTCAACGGCTTTATTCGTGCCGAGGGTAGAACATTTTAAAAAGTCCCCCACTGGGAACGAGTCCGAACCGTCTCTAGATTATTTCGATAATGAAACACAAAACAGAATATGAATGGACCGGTTTTCACATTGGATTCGTCGGGGGCCGATAAAAGAAACGGTTGAAATAGGCGTATTTATCGACGTCGAATCTCTTGTGAATTTTCGATCGAATCGACGACTTTTAAATCGGGAAACGAATCCGAGTCTGCATGCAAGTGTTTCTGTAGTCGAATAGTCGCTCCAAACTGAGAACGCCGCGCCGAGCATCGGATTTGGTCACGTTCATAGTCCACAGCAGCAGTCGTAGTCCTCAACGGCTTTTTTCGTGCCGAGGTCGAAACATTTTAAAAAGTCACCCACTGGGAACGAGTCCGAACAGTCTCAAGATTATTTCGATAATGAAAAACAACACAGAATATGAATCGACCGGTTTTCAGATTGGATTCGAATCGGTCCAGTAAAAAAAACGGTTGAAACAGGCGTATTTAGCAACGTCGAATCTCTTGTGAATTTTCGTTCGAATCGACGACTTGTAAATCGGGAAACGAATCCGAGTCTGCATGCAAGTGTTTCTGTAGTCGAATAGTCCCTCCAAACTGAGAACACCGCCCCGAGCATCGGGTTTGTTCACGTTCATAGTCCACAGCAGCAGTAGGAGTCCTCAACGGCTTTTTTCGTGCCGAGGGTGAAACATTTTAAAAAGTCACCCACTGGGCACGAGTCCGAACAGTCTCAAGATTATTTCGATAATGAAACACAAAACAGAATATGAATGGACCGGTTTTCACAATGGATTCGTCTGGGGCCGATAAAAAAAGCGGTTGAAATAGGCGTATTTATCAACGTCGAATCTCTTCGGAATTTTCGTTCGAATCGACGACTTTTAAATCGGGAAACGAATCCGAGTCTGCATGCAAGTGTTTCTGTAGTCGAATAGTACCTCCAAACTGAGAACGCCGCGCCGAGCATCGGATTCGTTCACGTTCACAGTCCACAGCAAAAGTATCAGTCCTCAACAGCTTTTTTCGTGCCAAGGGTAGAACATTTTAAAGTCACCCACTGGGAACAAGTCCGAACAGTCTCTAGATTATTTCGATAATGAAACACGACACAGAATATGAATGGACGGGTTTTAACAATGGATTCGTCTCGGTCCGATAAAAAAAACGGTTGAAACAGACGTATTTATCGACATCGAAACTCATGTGAATTTTCGTTCGAATCGCCGACTTTCAAATCGGGAAACCAATCCGAGTTTGCATGCAAGTGGTTCTGATGTCGCATCGTTCGATCAAACTGAGAACGCAGTGCCGAGCATCGGATTCGTTCACGATCATAGTCCACAGCAGCAGTAGGAGTTCTCAATGGCTATTTTCGTGCCGAGGGTGAAACATTTTTAAAAATCACCCACTGGGAACGAGTCCGAACAGTCTCAAGATTATTTCGATAATGAAACACAAAACAGAATATGAATCGACCGGTTTTCAGATTGGATTCCAATCGGTCCAGTAAAAAAAAACGGTTGAAACAGGCGTATTTATCAACGTCGAATCTCTTATGAATTTTCGTTCAAATCGACGACTTTTAAAACGGGAAACGAATCCGAGTCTGCATGCAAGTGTTTCTGTAGTCGAATAGTTCCTTCAAACTGAGAACGCCGGGCCGAGAATCGGATTCGTTCACGTTCATAGTCCACAGCAGCAGTAGGAGTTCTCAATGGCTATTTTCGTGCCGAGGGTGAAACATTTTTTTAAATCACCCACTGGGAACGGGTCCGAACAGTCTCAAGATTATGTCGATAATGAAACACAAAACAGAATATGAATCGACCGGTTTTCAGATTGGATTCGAATCGGTCCAGTAAAAAAAACGGTTGAAAAAGGCGTATTTATCAACGTCGAATCTCTTGTGAATTTTCGTTCGAATCGACGACTTTTAAATCGGGAAACGAATCCGAGTCTCATTCACGTTCTCAGTCCACAGCAAAAGTAGTAGTCCTCAACGGCTTTTTTCGTGCCAAGGGTAGAACATTTTAAAAAGTCACCCACTGGGAACGAGTCCGAACAGTCTCAAGATTATTTCGATAATGAAACACAAAACAGAATATGAATCGACCGGTTTTCAGATTGGATTCGAATCGGTCCAGTAAACAAAACGGTTGAAACAGGCGTATGTATCAACGTCGAATCTCTTGTGAATTTTCGTTCGAATCGACGACTTTTAAATCGGGAAACGAATCCGAGTCTGCATGCAAGTGTTTCTGTAGTCGAATAGTCCCTCCAAACTGAGAACGCCGCGCCGAGCATCGGATTCGTTCAGGTACACACTCCACAGCAAAAGTAGTAGTCCTCAACGGCTTTATTCGTGCCAAGGGTAGAACATTTTAAAAAGTCCCCCACTGGGAACGAGTCCGAACCGTCTCTAGATTATTTCGATAATGAAACACAAAACAGAATATGAATGGACCGGTTTTCACATTGGATTCGTCGGGGGCCGATAAAAGAAACGGTTGAAATAGGCGTATTTATCGACGTCGAATCTCTTGTGAATTTTCGATCGAATCGACGACTTTTAAATCGGGAAACGAATCCGAGTCTGCATGCAAGTGTTTCTGTAGTCGAATAGTCGCTCCAAACTGAGAACGCCGCGCCGAGCATCGGATTTGGTCACGTTCATAGTCCACAGCAGCAGTCGTAGTCCTCAACGGCTTTTTTCGTGCCGAGGGTGAAACATTTTAAAAAGTCACCCACTGGGAACGAGTCCGAACAGTCTCAAGATTATTTCGATAATGAAACACAACACAGAATATGAATCGACCGGTTTTCAGATTGGATTCGAATCGGTCCAGTAAAAAAAACGGTTGAAACAGGCGTATTTAGCAACGTCGAATCTCTTGTGAATTTTCGTTCGAATCGACGACTTGTAAATCGGGAAACGAATCCGAGTCTGCATGCAAGTGTTTCTGTAGTCGAATAGTCCCTCCAAACTGAGAACACCGCCCCGAGCATCGGGTTTGTTCACGTTCATAGTCCACAGCAGCAGTAGGAGTCCTCAACGGCTTTTTTCGTGCCGAGGGTGAAACATTTTAAAAAGTCACCCACTGGGCACGAGTCCGAACAGTCTCAAGATTATTTCGATAATGAAACACAAAACAGAATATGAATGGACCGGTTTTCACAATGGATTCGTCTGGGGCCGATAAAAAAAGCGGTTGAAATAGGCGTATTTATCAACGTCGAATCTCTTCGGAATTTTCGTTCGAATCGACGACTTTTAAATCGGGAAACGAATCCGAGTCTGCATGCAAGTGTTTCTGTAGTCGAATAGTACCTCCAAACTGAGAACGCCGCGCCGAGCATCGGATTCGTTCACGTTCACAGTCCACAGCAAAAGTATCAGTCCTCAACAGCTTTTTTCGTGCCAAGGGTAGAACATTTTAAAGTCACCCACTGGGAACAAGTCCGAACAGTCTCTAGATTATTTCGATAATGAAACACGACACAGAATATGAATGGACGGGTTTTCACAATGGATTCGTCTCGGTCCGATAAAAAAAACGGTTGAAACAGACGTATTTATCGACATCGAAACTCATGTGAATTTTCGTTCGAATCGCCGACTTTCAAATCGGGAAACCAATCCGAGTTTGCATGCAAGTGGTTCTGATGTCGCATCGTTCGATCAAACTGAGAACGCAGTGCCGAGCATCGGATTCGTTCACGATCATAGTCCACAGCAGCAGTAGGAGTTCTCAATGGCTATTTTCGTGCCGAGGGTGAAACATTTTTAAAAATCACCCACTGGGAACGAGTCCGAACAGTCTCAAGATTATTTCGATAATGAAACACAAAACAGAATATGAATCGACCGGTTTTCAGATTGGATTCCAATCGGTCCAGTAAAAAAAAACGGTTGAAACAGGCGTATTTATCAACGTCGAATCTCTTATGAATTTTCGTTCAAATCGACGACTTTTAAAACGGGAAACGAATCCGAGTCTGCATGCAAGTGTTTCTGTAGTCGAATAGTTCCTTCAAACTGAGAACGCCGGGCCGAGAATCGGATTCGTTCACGTTCATAGTCCACAGCAGCAGTAGGAGTTCTCAATGGCTATTTTCGTGCCGAGGGTGAAACATTTTTTAAAATCACCCACTGGGAACGGGTCCGAACAGTCTCAAGATTATGTCGATAATGAAACACAAAACAGAATATGAATCGACCGGTTTTCAGATTGGATTCGAATCGGTCCAGTAAAAAAAACGGTTGAAAAAGGCGTATTTATCAACGTCGAATCTCTTGTGAATTTTCGTTCGAATCGACGACTTTTAAATCGGGAAACGAATCCGAGTCTCATTCACGTTCTCAGTCCACAGCAAAAGTAGTAGTCCTCAACGGCTTTTTTCGTGCCAAGGGTAGAACATTTTAAAAAGTCACCCACTGGGAACGAGTCCGAACAGTCTCAAGATTATTTCGATAATGAAACACAAAACAGAATATGAATCGACCGGTTTTCAGATTGGATTCGAATCGGTCCAGTAAAAAAAACGGTTGAAACAGGCGTATGTATCAACGTCGAATCTCTTGTGAATTTTCGTTCGAATCGACGACTTTTAAATCGGGAAACGAATCCGAGTCTGCATGCAAGTGTTTCTGTAGTCGAATAGTCCCTCCAAACTGAGAACGCCGCGCCGAGCATCGGATTCGTTCAGGTACACACTCCACAGCAAAAGTAGTAGTCCTCAACGGCTTTATTCGTGCCAAGGGTAGAACATTTTAAAAAGTCCCCCACTGGGAACGAGTCCGAACCGTCTCTAGATTATTTCGATAATGAAACACAAAACAGAATATGAATGGACCGGTTTTCACAATGGATTCGTCGGGGGCCGATAAAAAAAACGGTTGAAACAGGCGTATTTATCAACGTAGAATCTCTTGTGAATTTTCGTTCGAATCGACGACTTTTAAATCGGGAAACGAATCCGAGTCTGCATGCAAGTGTTTCTGTAGTCGAATAGTCCCTCCAAACTGAGAACGCCGCGCCGAGCATCGGATTCGTTCACGTACACAGTCCACAGCAAAAGTAGTAGTCCTCAACGGCTTTATTCGTGCCAAGGGTAGAACATTTTAAAAAGTCCCCCACTGGGAACGAGTCCGAACCGTCTCTAGATTATTTCGATAATGAAACACAAAACAGAATATGAATGGACCGGTTTTCACAATGGATTCGTCGGGGGCCGATAAAAGCAACGGTTGAAATAGGCGTATTTATCGACGTCGAATCTCTTGTGAATTTTCGATCGAATCGACGACTTTTAAATCGGGAAACGAATCCGAGTCTGCATGCAAGTGTTTCTGTAGTCGAATAGTCGCTCCAAACTGAGAACGCCGCGCCGAGCATCGGATTTGTTCACGTTCATAGTCCACAGCAGCAGTAGGAGTCCTCAACGGCTTTTTTCGTGCCGAGGGTGAAACATTTTAAAAAGTCACCCACTGGGAACGAGTCCGAAGAGTCTCGAGATTATTTCGATAATGAAACACAAAACAGAATATGAATGGACCGGTTTTCACAATGGATTCGTCTGGGGCCGATAAAAAAAACGTTTGAATCGGGCGTATTTATCAACGTCAAATCTCTTGTGAATTTTCGTTCGAATCGACAACTTTTAAATCGGGAAACGAATCCGAGTCTGCATGCAAATGTTTCTGTAGTCGAATAGTCGCTCCAAACTGAGAACGCCGTGCCGAGCATCGGATTCGTTCACGTTCTCAGTCCACAGCAAAAGTAGTAGTCCTCAACGGCTTTTTTCGTGCCAAGGGTAGAACATTTTAAAAAGTCACCCACTGGGAACGATTCCGAACAGTCTCAAGATTATTTCGATAATGAAACACAACACAGAATATGAATCGACCGGTTTTCAGATTGGATTCGAATCGTTCCAGTAAAAAAAACGGTTGAAACAGGCGTATTTAGCAACGTCGAATCTCTTGTGAATTTTCGTTCGAATCGACGACTTTTGAATCGGGAAACGAATCCGAGTCTGCATGCAAGTGTTTCTGTAGGCGAATAGTCCCTCAAAACTGAGAACGCCGCGCCGAGCATCGGATTCGTTCACGTACACAGTCCACAGCCAACGTAGTTGTCCTCAACGGCTTTATTCGTGCCAAGGGTAGAACATTTTAAAAAGTCCCCCACTGGGAACGAGTCCGAACCGTCTCTAGATTATTTCGATAATGAAACACAAAACAGAATATGAATGGACCGGTTTTCACAATGGATTCGTCGGGGGCCGATAAAAGAAACGGTTGAAATAGGCGTATTTATCGACGTCGAATCTCTTGTGAATTTTCGATCGAATCGACGACTTTTAAATCGGGAAACGAATCCGAGTCTGCATGCAAGTGTTTCTGTAGTCGAATAGTCGCTCCAAACTGAGAACGCCGCGCCGAGCATCGGATTTGGTCACGTTCATAGTCCACAGCAGCAGTAGTAGTCCTCAACGGCTTTTTTCGTGCCGAGGGTGAAACATTTTAAAAAGTCACCCACTGGGAACGAGTCCGAACAGTCTCGAGATTATTTCGATAATGAAACACAAAACAGAATATGAATGGACCGGTTTTCACAATGGATTTGTCTGGGGCCGATAAAAAAACGGTTGAATCGGGCGTATTTATCAACGTCCAATCTCTTGTGAATTTTCGTTCGAATCGACGACTTTTAAATCGGGAAACGAATCCGAGTCTGCATGCAAATGTTTCTGTAGTCGAATAGTCGCTCCAAACTGAGAACGCCGTGCCGAGCATCGGATTCGTTCACGTTCTCAGTCCACAGCAAAAGTAGTAGTCCTCAACGGCTTTTTTCGTGCCAAGCGTAGTACATTTTAAAAAGTCACCCACTGGGAACGAGTCCGAACAGTCTCAAGATTATTTCGATAATGAAACACAACACAGAATATGAATCGACCGGTTTTCAGATTGGATTCGAATCGGTCCAGTAAAAAAAACGGTTGAAACAGGCGTATTTAGCAACGTCGAATCTCTTGTGAATTTTCGTTCGAATCGACGACTTGTAAATCGGGAAACGAATCCGAGTCTGCATGCAAGTGTTTCTGTAGTCGAGTAGTCCCTCCAAACTGAGAACACCGCCCCGAGCATCGGGTTTGTTCACGTTCATAGTCCACAGCAGCAGTAGGAGTCCTCAACGGCTTTTTTCGTGCCGAGGGTGAACCATTTTAAAAAGTCACCCACTGGGCACGAGTCCGAACAGTCTCAAGATTATTTCGATAATGAAACACAAAACAGAATATGAATGGACCGGTTTTCACAATGGATTCGTCTGGGGCCGATAAAAAAAGCGGTTGAAATAGGCGTATTTATCAACGTCGAATCTCTTCTGAATTTTCGTTCGAATCGACGACTTTTAAATCGGGAAACGAATCCGAGTCTGCATGCAAGTGTTTCTGTAGTCGAATAGTACCTCCAAACTGAGAACGCAGCGCCGAGCATCGGATTCGTTCACGTTCACAGTCCACAGCAAAAGTAGCAGTCCTCAACAGCTTTTTTCGTGCCAAGGGTAGAACATTTTAAAGTCACCCACTGGGAACAAGTCCGAACAGTCTCTAGATTATTTCGATAATGAAACACAACACAGAATATGAATGGACGGGTTTTCACAATGGATTCGTCTCGGTCCGATAAAAAAAACGGTTGAAACAGACGTATTTATCGACATCGAAACTCATGTGAATTTTCGTTCGAATCGCCGACTTTCAAATCGGGAAACCAATCCGAGTTTGCATGCAAGTGTTTCTGATGTCGCATCGTTCGATCAAACTGAGAACGCAGTGCCGAGCATCGGATTCGTTCACGATCATAGTCCACAGCAGCAGTAGGAGTTCTCAATGGCTATTTTCGTGCCGAGGGTGGAACATTTTTAAAAATCACCCACTGGGAACGAGTCCGAACAGTCTCAAGATTATTTCGATAATGAAACACAAAACAGAATATGAATCGACCGGTTTTCAGATTGGATTCCAATCGGTCCAGTAAAAAAAAACGGTTGAAACAGGCATATTTATCAACGTCGAATCTCTTATGAATTTTCGTTCAAATCGACGACTTTTAAAACGGGAAACGAATCCGAGTCTGCATGCAAGTGTTTCTGTAGTCGAATAGTTCCTTCAAACTGAGAACGCCGGGCCGAGAATCGGATTCGTTCACGTTCATAGTCCACAGCAGCAGTAGGAGTTCTCAATGGCTATTTTCGTGCCGAGGGTGAAACATTTTTTAAAATCACCCACTGGGAACGGGTCCGAACAGTCTCAAGATTATGTCGATAATGAAACACAAAACAGAATATGAATCGACCGGTTTTCAGATTGGATTCGAATCGGTCCAGTAAAAAAAACGGTTGAAACAGGCGTATGTATCAACGTCGAATCTCTTGTGAATTTTCGTTCGAATCGACGACTTTTAAATCGGGAAACGAATCCGAGTCTGCATGCAAGTGTTTCTGTAGTCGAATAGTCCCTCCAAACTGAGAACGCCGCGCCGAGCATCGGATTCGTTCACGTACACAGTCCACAGCAAAAGTAGTAGTCCTCAACGGCTTTATTCGTGCCAAGGGTAGAACATTTTAAAAAGTCCCCCACTGGGAACGAGTCCGAACCGTCTCTAGATTATTTCGATAATGAAACACAAAACAGAATATGAATGGACCGGTCTTCACAATGGATTCGTCGGGGGCCGATAAAAAAAACGGTTGAAACAGGCGTATTTATCAACGTAGAATCTCTTGTGAATTTTCGTTCAAATCGACGACTTTTAAATCGGGAAACGAATCCGAGTCTGCATGCAAGTGTTTCTGTAGTCGAATAGTCCCTCCAAAATGAGAACGCCGCGCCGAGCATCGGATTCGTTCACGTACACAGTCCACAGCAAAAGTAGTAGTCCTCAACGGCTTTATTCGTGCCAAGGGTAGAACATTTTAAAAAGTCCCCCACTGGGAACGAGTCCGAACCGTCTCTAGATTATTTCGATAATGAAACACAAAACAGAATATGAATGGACCGGTTTTCACAATGGATTCGTCGGGGGCCGATAAAAGCAACGGTTGAAATAGGCGTATTTATCGACGTCGAATCTCTTGTGAATTTTCGATCGAATCGACGACTTTTAAATCGGGAAACGAATCCGAGTCTGCATGCAAGTGTTTCTGTAGTCGAATAGTCGCTCCAAACTGAGCACGCCGCGCCGAGCATCGTATTTGTTCACGTTCATAGTCCACAGCAGCAGTAGGAGTCCTCAACGGCTTTTTTCGTGCCGAGAGTGAAACATTTTAAAAAGTCACCCACTGGGAACGAGTCCGAATAGTCTCGAGATTATTTCGATAATGAAACACAAAACAGAATATGAATGGACCGGTTTTCACAATGGATTCGTCTGGGGCCGATAAAAAAAACGGATGAATCGGGCGTATTTATCAACGTCAAATCTCTTGTGAATTTTCGATCGAATCGACGACTTTTAAATCGGGAAACGAATCCGAGTCTGCATGCAAATGTTTCTGTAGTCGAATAGTCGCTCCAAACTGAGAACGCCGTGCCGAGCATCGGATTCGTTCACGTTCTCAGTCCAAAGCAAAAGTAGTAGTCCTCAACGGCTTTTTTCGTGCCAAGGGTAGAACATTTTAAAAAGTCACCCACTGGGAACGAGTCCGAACAGTCTCAAGATTATTTCGATAATGAAACACAACACAGAATATGAATCGACCGGTTTTCAGATTGGATTCGAATCGGTCCAGTAAAAAAAACGGTTGAAACAGGCGTATTTAGCAACGTCGAATCTCTTGTGAATTTTCGTTCGAATCGACGACTTTTGAATCGGGAAATGAATCCGAGTCTGCATGCAAGTGTTTCTGTAGTCGAATAGTCGCTCGAAACTGAGAACGCCGCGCCGAGCATCGGATTTGTTCACGTTCATAGTCCACAGCAGCAGTAGTAGTCCTCAACGGCTTTTTTCGTGCCGAGGGTGAAACATTTTAAAAAGTCACCCACTGGGAACGCGTCCGAACAGTCTCGAGATTATTTCGATAATGAAACACAAAACAGAATATGAATGGACCGGTTTTCACAATGGATTCGTCTGCGGCCGATAAAAAAAACGGTTTAATCGGGCGTATTTATCAACGTCAAATCTCTTGGGAATTTTCGTCCGAATCGACGACTTTTAAATCGGGAAACGAATCCGAGTCTGCATGCAAATGTTTCTGTAGTCGAATAGTCGCTCCAAACTGAGAACGCCGTGCCGAGCATCGGATTCGTTCACGTTCTCAGTCCACAGCAATAGTAGTAGTCCTCAACGGCTTTTTTCGTGCCAAGCGTAGAACATTTTAAAAAGTCACCCACTGGGAACGAGTCCGAACAGTCGCAAGATTATTTCGATAATGAAACACAACACAGAATATGAATCGACCGGTTTTCAGATTGGATTCGAATCGGTCCAGTAAAAAAAACGGTTGAGACAGGCGTATTTAGCAACGTCGAATCTCTTGTGAATTTTCGTTCGAATCGACGACTTTTAAATCGGGAAACGAATCCGAGTCTGCATGCAAGTGTTTCTGTAGTCGAATAGTCCCTCCAAACTGAGAACACCGTGCCGAGCATCGGATTCGTTCACGTTCTCAGTCCACAGCAAAAGTAGTAGTCCTCAACGGCTTTTTTCGTGCCAAGCGTAGAACATTTTAAAAAGTCACCCACTGGGAACGAGTCCGAACAGTCTCAAGATTATTTCGATAATGAAACACAACACAGAATATGAATCGACCGGTTTTCAGATTGGATTCGAATCGGTCCAGTAAAAAAAACGGTTGAAACAGGCGTATTTAGCAACGTCGAATCTCTTGTGAATTTTCGTTCGAATCGACGACTCGTAAATCGGGAAACGAATCCGAGTCTGCATGCAAGTGTTTCTGTAGTCGAGTAGTCCCTCCAAACTGAGAACACCGCCCCGAGCATCGGGTTTGTTCACGTTCATAGTCCACAGCAGCAGTAGGAGTCCTCAACGGCTTTTTTCGTGCCGAGGGTGAACCATTTTAAAAAGTCACCCACTGGGCACGAGTCCGAACAGTCTCAAGATTATTTCGATAATGAAACACAAAACAGAATATGAATGGACCGGTTTTCACAATGGATTCGTCTGGGGCCGATAAAAAAAGCGGTTGAAATAGGCGTATTTATCAACGTCGAATCTCTTCTGAATTTTCGTTCGAATCGACGACTTTTAAATCGGGAAACGAATCCGAGTCTGCATGCAAGTGTTTCTGTAGTCGAATAGTACCTCCAAACTGAGAACGCAGCGCCGAGCATCGGATTCGTTCACGTTCACAGTCCACAGCAAAAGTAGCAGTCCTCAACAGCTTTTTTCGTGCCAAGGGTAGAACATTTTAAAGTCACCCACTGGGAACAAGTCCGAACAGTCTCTAGATTATTTCGATAATGAAACACAACACAGAATATGAATGGACGGGTTTTCACAATGGATTCGTCTCGGTCCGATAAAAAAAACGGTTGAAACAGCCGTATTTATCGACATCGAAACTCATGTGAATTTTCGTTCGAATCGCCGACTTTCAAATCGGGAAACCAATCCGAGTTTGCATGCAAGTGTTTCTGATGTCGCATCGTTCGATCAAACTGAGAACGCAGTGCCGAGCATCGGATTCGTTCACGATCATAGTCCACAGCAGCAGTAGGAGTTCTCAATGGCTATTTTCGTGCCGAGGGTGGAACATTTTTAAAAATCACCCACTGGGAACGAGTCCGAACAGTCTCAAGATTATTTCGATAATGAAACACAAAACAGAATATGAATCGACCGGTTTTCAGATTGGATTCCAATCGGTCCAGTAAAAAAAAACGGTTGAAACAGGCGTATTTATCAACGTCGAATCTCTTATGAATTTTCGTTCAAATCGACGACTTTTAAAACGGGAAACGAATCCGAGTCTGCATGCAAGTGTTTCTGTAGTCGAATAGTTCCTCCAAACTGAGAACGCCGGGCCGAGAATCGGATTCGTTCACGTTCATAGTCCACAGCAGCAGTAGGAGTTCTCAATGGCTATTTTCGTGCCGAGGGTGAAACATTTTTTAAAATCACCCACTGGGAACGGGTCCGAACAGTCTCAAGATTATGTCGATAATGAAACACAAAACAGAATATGAATCGACCGGTTTTCAGATTGGATTCGAATCGGTCCAGTAAAAAAAACGGTTGAAACAGGCGTATGTATCAACGTCGAATCTCTTGTGAATTTTCGTTCGAATCGACGACTTTTAAATCGGGAAACGAATCCGAGTCTGCATGCAAGTGTTTCTGTAGTCGAATAGTCCCTCCAAACTGAGAACGCCGCGCCGAGCATCGGATTCGTTCACGTACACAGTCCACAGCAAAAGTAGTAGTCCTCAACGGCTTTATTCGTGCCAAGGGTAGAACATTTTAAAAAGTCCCCCACTGGGAACGAGTCCGAACCGTCTCTAGATTATTTCGATAATGAAACACAAAACAGAATATGAATGGATCGGTCTTCACAATGGATTCGTCGGGGGCCGATAAAAAAAACGGTTGAAACAGGCGTATTTATCAACGTAGAATCTCTTGTGAATTTTCGTTCGAATCGACGACTTTTAAATCGGGAAACGAATCCGAGTCTGCATGCAAGTGTTTCTGTAGTCGAATAGTCCCTCCAAAATGAGAACGCCGCGCCGAGCATCGGATTCGTTCACGTACACAGTCCACAGCAAAAGTAGTAGTCCTCAACGGCTTTATTCGTGCCAAGGGTAGAACATTTTAAAAAGTCCCCCACTGGGAACGAGTCCGAACCGTCTCTAGATTATTTCGATAATGAAACACAAAACAGAATATGAATGGACCGGTTTTCACAATGGATTCGTCGGGGGCCGATAAAAGCAACGGTTGAAATAGGCGTATTTATCGACGTCGAATCTCTTGTGAATTTTCGATCGAATCGACGACTTTTAAATCGGGAAACGACTCCGAGTCTGCATGCAAGTGTTTCTGTAGTCGAATAGTCGCTCCAAACTGAGAACGCCGCGCCGAGCATCGTATTTGTTCACGTTCATAGTCCACAGCAGCAGTAGGAGTCCTCAACGGCTTTTTTCGTGCCGAGAGTGAAACATTTTAAAAAGTCACCCACTGGGAACGAGTCCGAATAGTCTCGAGATTATTTCGATAATGAAACACAAAACAGAATATGAATGGACCGGTTTTCACAATGGATTCGTCTGGGGCCGATAAAAAAAACGGATGAATCGGGCGTATTTATCAACGTCAAATCTCTTGTGAATTTTCGTTCGAATCGACGACTTTTAAATCGGGAAACGAATCCGAGTCTGCATGCAAATGTTTCTGTAGTCGAATAGTCGCTCCAAACTGAGAACGCCGTGCCGAGCATCGGATTCGTTCACGTTCTCAGTCCAAAGCAAAAGTAGTAGTCCTCAACGGCTTTTTTCGTGCCAAGGGTAGAACATTTTAAAAAGTCACCCACTGGGAACGAGTCCGAACAGTCTCAAGATTATTTCGATAATGAAACACAACACAGAATATGAATCGACCGGTTTTCAGATTGGATTCGAATCGGTCCAGTAAAAAAAACGGTTGAAACAGGCGTATTTAGCAACGTCGAATCTCTTGTGAATTTTCGTTCGAATCGACGACTTTTGAATCGGGAAATGAATCCGAGTCTGCATGCAAGTGTTTCTGTAGTCGAATAGTCCCTCCAAACTGAGAACGCCGCGCCGAGCATCGGATTCGTTCACGTACACAGTCCACAGCAAAAGTAGTAGTCCTCAACGGCTTTATTCGTGCCAAGGGTAGAACATTTTGAAAAGTCCCCCACTGGGAACGAGTCCGAACCGTCTCTAGATTATTTCGATAATGAAACACAAAACAGAATATGAATGGACCGGTTTTCACAATGGATTCGTCGGGGGCCGATAAAAAAAACGGTTGAAACAGGCGTATTTATCAACGTAGAATCTCTTGTGAATTTTCGTTCGAATCGACGACTTTTAAATCGGGAAACGAATCCGAGTCTGCATGCAAGTGTTTCTGTAGTCGAATAGTCGCTCGAAACTGAGAACGCCGCGCCGAGCATCGGATTTGTTCACGTTCATAGTCCACAGCAGCAGTAGTAGTCCTCAACGGCTTTTTTCGTGCCGAGGGTGAAACATTTTAAAAAGTCACCCACTGGGAACGCGTCCGAACAGTCTCGAGATTATTTCGATAATGAAACACAAAACAGAATATGAATGGACCGGTTTTCACAATGGATTCGTCTGCGGCCGATAAAAAAAACGGTTTAATCGGGCGTATTTATCAACGTCAAATCTCTTGGGAATTTTCGTTCGAATCGACGACTTTTAAATCGGGAAACGAATCCGAGTCTGCATGCAAATGTTTCTGTAGTCGAATAGTCGCTCCAAACTGAGAACGCCGTGCCGAGCATCGGATTCGTTCACGTTCTCAGTCCACAGCAATAGTAGTAGTCCTCAACGGCTTTTTTCGTGCCAAGCGTAGAACATTTTAAAAAGTCACCCACTGGGAACGAGTCCGAACAGTCTCAAGATTATTTCGATAATGAAACACAACACAGAATATGAATCGACCGGTTTTCAGATTGGATTCGAATCGGTCCAGTAAAAAAAACGGTTGAAACAGGCGTATTTAGCAACGTCGAATCTCTTGTGAATTTTCGTTCGAATCGACGACTTGTAAATCGGGAAACGAATCCGAGTCTGCATGCAAGTGTTTCTGTAGTCGAGTAGTCCCTCCAAACTGAGAACACCGCCCCGAGCATCGGGTTTGTTCACGTTCATAGTCCACAGCAGCAGTAGGAGTCCTCAACGGCTTTTTTCGTGCCGAGGGTGAACCATTTTAAAAAGTCACCCACTGGGCACGAGTCCGAACAGTCTCAAGATTATTTCGATAATGAAACACAAAACAGAATATGAATGGACCGGTTTTCACAATGGATTCGTCTGGGGCCGATAAAAAAAGCGGTTGAAATAGGCGTATTTATCAACGTCGAATCTCTTCTGAATTTTCGTTCGAATCGACGACTTTTAAATCGGGAAACGAATCCGAGTCTGCATGCAAGTGTTTCTGTAGTCGAATAGTACCTCCAAACTGAGAACGCAGCGCCGAGCATCGGATTCGTTCACGTTCACAGTCCACAGCAAAAGTAGCAGTCCTCAACAGCTTTTTTCGTGCCAAGGGTAGAACATTTTAAAGTCACCCACTGGGAACAAGTCCGAACAGTCTCTAGATTATTTCGATAATGAAACACAACACAGAATATGAATGGACGGGTTTTCACAATGGATTCGTCTCGGTCCGATAAAAAAAACGGTTGAAACAGACGTATTTATCGACATCGAAACTCATGTGAATTTTCGTTCGAATCGCCGACTTTCAAATCGGGAAACCAATCCGAGTTTGCATGCAAGTGTTTCTGATGTCGCATCGTTCGATCAAACTGAGAACGCAGTGCCGAGCATCGGATTCGTTCACGATCATAGTCCACAGCAGCAGTAGGAGTTCTCAATGGCTATTTTCGTGCCGAGGGTGGAACATTTTTAAAAATCACCCACTGGGAACGAGTCCGAACAGTCTCAAGATTATTTCGATAATGAAACACAAAACAGAATATGAATCGACCGGTTTTCAGATTGGATTCCAATCGGTCCAGTAAAAAAAAACGGTTGAAACAGGCGTATTTATCAACGTCGAATCTCTTATGAATTTTCGTTCAAATCGACGACTTTTAAAACGGGAAACGAATCCGAGTCTGCATGCAAGTGTTTCTGTAGTCGAATAGTTCCTCCAAACTGAGAACGCCGGGCCGAGAATCGGATTCGTTCACGTTCATAGTCCACAGCAGCAGTAGGAGTTCTCAATGGCTATTTTCGTGCCGAGGGTGAAACATTTTTAAAAATCACTCACTGGGAACGGGTCCGAACAGTCTCAAGATTATGTCGATAATGAAACACAAAACAGAATATGAATCGACCGGTTTTCAGATTGGATTCGAATCGGTCCAGTAAAAAAAACGGTTGAAACAGGCGTATTTATCAACGTCGAATCTCTTCTGAATTTTCGTTCGAATCGACGACTTTTAAATCGGGAAACGAATCCGAGTCAGCATGCAAATGTTTCTGTTGTCGAATAGTCGCTCCAAACTGAGAACGCCGTGCCGAGCATCGGATTCGTTCACGTTCTCTGTCCACAGCAAAAGTAGTAGTCCTCAACGGCTTTTTTCGTGCCAAGGGTAGAACATTTTAAAAAGTCACCCACTGGGAACGAGTCCGAACATTCTCAAGATTATTTCGATAATGAAACACAAAACAGAATATGAATCGACCGGTTTTCAGATTGGATTCGATTCGGTCCAGTAAAAAAAACGGTTGAAACAGGCGTATGTATCAACGTCGAATCTCTTATGAATTTTCGTTCGAATCGACGACTTTTAAAACGGAAAACGAATCCGAGTCACCATGCAAGTGTTTCTGTAGTCGTATAGTTCCTTCAAACTGAGAACGCCGGGCCGAGCATCGGATTCGTTCACGTTCATAGTCCACAGCAGCAGTAGGAGTTCTCAATGGCTATTTTCGTGCCGAGGGCGAAACATTTTTAAAAATCACCCACTGGGAACGAGTCCGAACAGTCTCAAGATTATTTCGACAATGAAACACAAAACAGAATATGAATCGACCGGTTTTCAGATTGGATTCGAATCGGTCCAGTGTAAAAAACGGTTGAAACAGGCGTAATTATCAACGTCGAATCTCTTGTGAATTTTCGTTCGAATCGACGACTTTTAAATCGGGAAACGAATCCGAGTCTGCATGCAAATGTTTCTGTAGTCGAATAGGCCCTCCAAACTGAGAACGCCGCGCCGAGCATCGGATTTGTTCACGTTCATAGTCCACAGCAGCAGTAGGAGTCCTCAACGGCTTTTTTCGTGCCGAGGGTGAAACATTTCAACAAGTCACCCACTGGGAACGAATCCGAACAGTCTGAAGTTTATATCGATAATGAAACACAAAACAGAATTGGAATGGACCGTTTTACATATTGGATTCGTCTCGATTCGATAAAAACAAACGGTTGAAACAGGCGTATTTATCAACGTCCAATCTGATGTGAATTTGCGTTCGAATCGACGACTTTTAAAACGGGAAACGAATCCGAGTCTGCATGCAAGTGTTTCTGTTGTCGAATAATCCCTACAATCAGAGAACGCCGCGCCGAGCATCGGATTCGTTCACGTTCACAGTCCACAGCAAAAGTAGTAGTCCTCAACGGCTTTTTTCGTGCCAAGGGTAGATCATTTTTAAAAGTCACCCACTGGGAACGAGTCCGAACAGTCTCTAGATTATTTCGATAATGAAACGCAATACAGAATATGAATGGACCGGTTTTCACAATGGATTCGTCTCGGTCCGATAAAGAAAACGGTTGAAACAGACGTATTTATCGACATCGAAACTCATGTGAATTTTCGTTCGAATCGCCGACGTTCAAATCGGGAAACTAATCCGAGTCTGCATGCAAGTGTTTCTGTTGTCGAAAAGTTCCTTCAAACTGAGAACGCCGTGCCGAGCATCGGATTCGTTCACGCTCATAGTCCACAGCAGCAGTAGGAGTTCTCAATGGCTATTTTCGTGCCGAGGGTGAAACATTTTTAAAAATCACCCCCTGGGAACGAGTCCAAACAGTCTCAAGATTATTTCGATAATGAAACACAAAACAGAATATGAATGGACCGGTTTTCGCAATGGATTCGTCTGGGGCCGATAAAAAAAAACGGTTGAAACAGGCGTTTTTATCAACGTCGAATCTCTTGTGAATTCTCGTTCGAATCGACGACTTTTAAAACGGGAAACGAATCCGAGTCTGCATGCAAGTGTTTCTGTAGTCGAATAGGTCCTTCAAACTGAGAACGCCGGGCCGAGAATCGGATTCGTTCACGTTCATAGTCCACAGCAGCAGTAGGAGTTCTCAATGGCTATTTTCGTGCCGAAGGTGAAACATTTTTAAAAATCACCCACTGGGAACGAGTCCGAACAGTCTCAAGATTATTTCGATAATGAAACACAAAACAAAATAGGAATGGACGGTTTTCACAATGGATTCGTCTGGGGCCGATAAAAAAAAACGGTTGAAACAGGCGTATTTATCAACGTCGAATCCCTTGTGAATTTTCGTTCGAATCGACGACTTTTAAATCGGGAAACGAATCCGAGTCTGCATGCAAGTGTTTCTGTAGTCGAATAGTCCCACCAAACTGAGAACACCGCGCCGAGCATCGGATTTGTTCACGTTCATAGTCCGCAGCAGCAGTAGGAGTCCTCAACGGCTTTTTTCGTGCCGAGGGTGAAACATTTTAAAAAGTCACCCTCTTGGAACGAATCCGAACAGTCTGAAGTTTATTTCGATAATGAAACACAAAACAGAATTGGAATGGACCGTTTTACATATTGGATTCGTCTCGATTCGATAGAAACAAACGGTTGAATCAGGCGTAATTATCAACGTCCAATCTCATGTGAATTTTCGTTCGAATCGACGACTTTTAAAACGGGAAACGAATCCGAGTCTGCATGCAAGTGTTTCTGTTGTCGAATAATCCCTACAAACAGAGAACGCCGCGCCGAGCATCGGATTCGTTCACGTTCACAGTCCACAGCAAAAGTAGTAGTCCTCAACGGCTTTTTTCGTGCCAAGGGTAGATCATTTTTAAAAGTCACCCACTGGGAACGAGTCCGAACAGCCTCTAGATTATTTCGATAATGAAACACAAAAGAGAATATGAATGGACCGGTTTTCACAATGGATTCGTCTCGGTCCGATAAAAAAAACGGTTGAAACAGACGTATTTATCGACATCGAAACTCATGTGAATTTTCGTTCGAATCGCCGACTTTCAAATCGGGAAACTAATCCGAGTCTGCATGCAAGTGTTTCTGTTGTCGAATAGTTCCTTCAAACTGAGAACGCCGTGCCGAGCATCGGATTCGTTCACGTTCATAGTCCACAGCAGCAGAAGGAGTTCTGAATGGCTATTTTCGTGCCGAGGGTGAAACATTTTTAAAAATCACCCCCTGGGAACGAGTCCAAACAGTCTCAAGATTATTTCGATAATGAAACACAAAACAGAATATGAATGGACCGGTTTTCACAATGGATTCGTCTGGGGCCGACAAAAAAACGGTTGTAACAGGCGTATTTATCAACGTCGAATCTCTTGTGAATTCTCGTTCGAATCGACGACTTTTAAAACGGGAAACGAATCCGAGTCTGCATGCAAGTGTTTCTGTAGTCGAATAGGTCCTTCAAACTGAGAACGCCGGGCCGAGAATCGGATTCGTTCACGTTCATAGTCCACAGCAGCAGTAGGAGTTCTCAACGGCTATTTTCGTGCCAAAGGTGAAACATTTTTAAAAATCACCCACTGGGAACGAGTCCGAACAGTCTCAAGATTATTTCGATAATGAAACACAAAACAAAATATGAATGGACGGTTTTCACAATGGATTCGTCTGGGGCCGATAAAAAAAAACGGTTGAAACAGGCGTATTTTTCAACGTCGAATCTCTTCTGAATTTTCGTTCGAATCGACGACTTTTAAATCGGGAAACGAATCCGAGTCTGCATTCAAGTGTTTCTGTAGTCGAATAGTCCCACCAAACTGAGAACACCGCGCCGAGCATCGGATTTGTTCACGTTCATAGTCCACAGCAGCAGTAGGAGTCCTCAACGGCTTTTTTCGTGCCGAGGGTGAAACATTTTAAAAAGTCACCCACTGGGAACGAGTCCGAACAGTCTCGAGATTATTTCGATAATGAAACACAAAACAGAATATGAATGGACCGGTTTTCACAATGGATTCGTCTGGGGCCGATAAAAAAAACGGTTGAAACAGGCGTATTTATCAACGTAGAATCTCTTGTGAATTTTCGTTCGAATCGGAGACTTTTAAATCGGGAAACGAATCCGAGTCTGCATGCAAGTGTTTCTGTAGTCGAATAGTCGCTCCAAACTGAGAACGCCGCGCCGAGCATCGGATTCGTTCACGTACACAGTCCACAGCAAAAGTAGTAGTCCTCAACGGCTTTATTCGTGCCAAGGGTAGAACATTTTAAAAAGTCCCCCACTGGGAACGAGTCCGAACCGTCTCTAGATTATTTCGTTAATGAAACACAATACAGAATATGAATGGACCGGTTTTCACAATGGATTCGTCGGGGGCCGATAAAAGAAACGGTTGAAATAGGCGTATTTATCGACGTCGAATCTCTTGTTAATTTTCGATCGAATCGACGACTTTTAAATCGGGAAACGATTCCGAGTCTGCATGCAAATGTTTCTGTAGTCGAATAGTCGCTCCAAACTGAGAACGCCGTGCCGAGTATCGGATTCGGTCACGTTCATAGTCCACAGCAGCAGTAGGAGTCCTCAACGGCTTTTTTCGTGCCGAGGGTGAAACATTTTAAAAAGTCACCCACTGGGAACGGGTCCGAACAGTCTCGAGATTATTTCGATAATGAAACACAAAACAGAATATGAATGGACTGGTTTTCACAATGGATTCGTCTGGGGCCGATAAAAAAAAACGGTTGAATCGGGCGTATTTATCAACGTCAAATCTCTTGTGAATTTTCGTTCGAATCGACGACTTTTAAATCGGGAAACGAATCCGAGTCTGCATGCAAGTGTTTCTGTAGTCGAATAGGTCCTTCAAACTGAGAACGCCGGGCCGAGAATCGGATTCGTTCACGTTCATAGTCCACAGCAGCAGTAGGAGTTCTCAATGGCTATTTTCGTGCCGAAGGTGAAACATTTTTAAAAATCACCCACTGGGAACGAGTCCGAACAGTCTCAAGATTATTTCGATAATGAAACACAAAACAAAATAGGAATGGACGGTTTTCACAATGGATTCGTCTGGGGCCGATAAAAAAAAACGGTTGAAACAGGCGTATTTATCAACGTCGAATCCCTTGTGAATTTTCGTTCGAATCGACGACTTTTAAATCGGGAAACGAATCCGAGTCTGCATGCAAGTGTTTCTGTAGTCGAATAGTCCCACCAAACTGAGAACACCGCGCCGAGCATCGGATTTGTTCACGTTCATAGTCCGCAGCAGCAGTAGGAGTCCTCAACGGCTTTTTTCGTGCCGAGGGTGAAACATTTTAAAAAGTCACCCTCTTGGAACGAATCCGAACAGTCTGAAGTTTATTTCGATAATGAAACACAAAACAGAATTGGAATGGACCGTTTTACATATTGGATTCGTCTCGATTCGATAGAAACAAACGGTTGAATCAGGCGTAATTATCAACGTCCAATCTCATGTGAATTTTCGTTCGAATCGACGACTTTTAAAACGGGAAACGAATCCGAGTCTGCATGCAAGTGTTTCTGTTGTCGAATAATCCCTACAAACAGAGAACGCCGCGCCGAGCATCGGATTCGTTCACGTTCACAGTCCACAGCAAAAGTAGTAGTCCTCAACGGCTTTTTTCGTGCCAAGGGTAGATCATTTTTAAAAGTCACCCACTGGGAACGAGTCCGAACAGCCTCTAGATTATTTCGATAATGAAACACAAAAGAGAATATGAATGGACCGGTTTTCACAATGGATTCGTCTCGGTCCGATAAAAAAAACGGTTGAAACAGACGTATTTATCGACATCGAAACTCATGTGAATTTTCGTTCGAATCGCCGACTTTCAAATCGGGAAACTAATCCGAGTCTGCATGCAAGTGTTTCTGTTGTCGAATAGTTCCTTCAAACTGAGAACGCCGTGCCGAGCATCGGATTCGTTCACGTTCATAGTCCACAGCAGCAGAAGGAGTTCTGAATGGCTATTTTCGTGCCGAGGGTGAAACATTTTTAAAAATCACCCCCTGGGAACGAGTCCAAACAGTCTCAAGATTATTTCGATAATGAAACACAAAACAGAATATGAATGGACCGGTTTTCACAATGGATTCGTCTGGGGCCGACAAAAAAACGGTTGTAACAGGCGTATTTATCAACGTCGAATCTCTTGTGAATTCTCGTTCGAATCGACGACTTTTAAAACGGGAAACGAATCCGAGTCTGCATGCAAGTGTTTCTGTAGTCGAATAGGTCCTTCAAACTGAGAACGCCGGGCCGAGAATCGGATTCGTTCACGTTCATAGTCCACAGCAGCAGTAGGAGTTCTCAACGGCTATTTTCGTGCCAAAGGTGAAACATTTTTAAAAATCACCCACTGGGAACGAGTCCGAACAGTCTCAAGATTATTTCGATAATGAAACACAAAACAAAATATGAATGGACGGTTTTCACAATGGATTCGTCTGGGGCCGATAAAAAAAAACGGTTGAAACAGGCGTATTTTTCAACGTCGAATCTCTTCTGAATTTTCGTTCGAATCGACGACTTTTAAATCGGGAAACGAATCCGAGTCTGCATTCAAGTGTTTCTGTAGTCGAATAGTCCCACCAAACTGAGAACACCGCGCCGAGCATCGGATTTGTTCACGTTCATAGTCCACAGCAGCAGTAGGAGTCCTCAACGGCTTTTTTCGTGCCGAGGGTGAAACATTTTAAAAAGTCACCCACTGGGAACGAGTCCGAACAGTCTCGAGATTATTTCGATAATGAAACACAAAACAGAATATGAATGGACCGGTTTTCACAATGGATTCGTCTGGGGCCGATAAAAAAAACGGTTGAAACAGGCGTATTTATCAACGTAGAATCTCTTGTGAATTTTCGTTCGAATCGGAGACTTTTAAATCGGGAAACGAATCCGAGTCTGCATGCAAGTGTTTCTGTAGTCGAATAGTCGCTCCAAACTGAGAACGCCGCGCCGAGCATCGGATTCGTTCACGTACACAGTCCACAGCAAAAGTAGTAGTCCTCAACGGCTTTATTCGTGCCAAGGGTAGAACATTTTAAAAAGTCCCCCACTGGGAACGAGTCCGAACCGTCTCTAGATTATTTCGATAATGAAACACAATACAGAATATGAATGGACCGGTTTTCACAATGGATTCGTCGGGGGCCGATAAAAGAAACGGTTGAAATAGGCGTATTTATCGACGTCGAATCTCTTGTTAATTTTCGATCGAATCGACGACTTTTAAATCGGGAAACGATTCCGAGTCTGCATGCAAATGTTTCTGTAGTCGAATAGTCGCTCCAAACTGAGAACGCCGTGCCGAGTATCGGATTCGGTCACGTTCATAGTCCACAGCAGCAGTAGGAGTCCTCAACGGCTTTTTTCGTGCCGAGGGTGAAACATTTTAAAAAGTCACCCACTGGGAACGGGTCCGAACAGTCTCGAGATTATTTCGATAATGAAACACAAAACAGAATATGAATGGACTGGTTTTCACAATGGATTCGTCTGGGGCCGATAAAAAAAAACGGTTGAATCGGGCGTATTTATCAACGTCAAATCTCTTGTGAATTTTCGTTCGAATCGACGACTTTTAAATCGGGAAACGAATCCGAGTCTGCATGCAAATGTTTCTGTAGTCGAATAGTCGCTCCAAACTGAGAACGCCGTGCCGAGTATCGGATTCGGTCACGTTCTCAGTCCGCAGCAAAAGTAGTAGTCCTCAACGGCTTTTTTCGTGCCAAGAGTAGAACATTTTAAAAAGTCACCCACTGGGAACGAGTCCGAACAGTCTCAAGATTATTTCGATAATGAAACACAACACAGAATATGAATCGACCGGTTTTCAGATTGGATTCGAATCGGTCCAGTAAAAAAAACGGTTGAAACAGGCGTATTTAGCAACGTCGAATCTCTTGTGAATTTTCGTTCGAATCGACGACTTTTAAATCGGGAAACGAATCCGAGTCTGCATGCAAGTGTTTTTGTAGTCGAATAGTCCCTCCAAACTGAGAACACCGCGCCGAGCATCGGGTTTGTTCACGTTCATAGTCCACAGCAGCAGTAGGAGTCCTCAACGGCTTTTTTCGTGCCGAGGGTGAAACATTTTAAAAAGTCACCCACTGGGCACGAGTCCGAACAGTCTCAAGGTTATTTCGATAATGAAACACAAAACAGAATATGAATGGACCGGTTTTCACAATGGATTCGTCTGGGGCCGATAAAAAAGGCGGTTGAAACTGGCGTATTTATCAACGTCGAGTCTCTTCTGAATTTTCGTTCGAATCGACGACTTTTAAATCGGGAAACGAATCCGAGTCTGTATGCAAGTGTTTCTGTAGTCGAATAGTCCCTCCACACTGAGAACGCCGCGCCGAGCATCGGATTCGTTCACGTTCACAGTCCACAGCAAAAGTAGCAGTCCTCAACAGCTTTTTTCGTGCCAAGGGTAGAACATTTTAAAGTCACCCACTGGGAACGAGTCCGAACAGTCTCTTGTTACGTCCTGAATTGGGTAAGTAATAAAAGAGAGAATGGGAAGACAATGATTTTAATTTAATACGTTTTTATTCTTTACAGGTACACGGACACAAGAAGTCGCGTACTGAGTTGGGTAAGTAATAAAAGGAGAAAATGAGGAAACAGAATCTAATTTATTTCAACTTTTACCCTTCTTTTAGGAACGCGGATTAAGAGAATAAGGGTCCTACCTTTGGTCGGGAATGCGCCCGACGGGGACGAGGACCAGGTCACAATCGGTAATTGGTAAGAATTTTTTATAAAATGTAGAAAATACAAAATTAGGGTAAGATAGTAGAAAAGATAGTAGCGTGAATTAATTTAACTTACCCTTACGAGCGGCGGTGCGTAGCGGGTGGAGGAAGAGGAGGCTGCTGTATCTGAAGGGAACTTCCGCGATCGGTGTGGACTATCTCAAACCGAATGGTGATTTCAGGGACAGCAAGTTCCACAGCAGGCCTCCTAGAAGACGATGTACATGCACCCATAGGAATGGAATCTAATCGTGTGCGGACTCAACGACCGATGAGGAATCAGCAACAGGTGAATCCACGACGTAAGAACTGATTTCTGGTTCGACGACGATAGAGGAAGATTCGACGTCGAATGAAATAACAGGAAATGTTGCTTCGTGTTCAGGTGATGCAACGACCGTTGATGCGTCTGAATCACTGACAGGTAACGGCGGAGATACGCGACGGATCGAACGATCGTCCACGATATACACTCGCGAATGGAGGAGAGTATTTGAAATAATTCGCAGTCTTGCACTAAGCGGCAATTGATTAAACCGTTGTTCTAGAGTTCTATTATCACCGCGGGAATGTCGACCCGATGTCCCACCTCGGCTAGACTGGGCACGGCCTCGTTGGAAGTGAACACCTGCACGTCTTCTTGGCATTAGAGAAAAACATAAGTTAACTAATTAATTTGAAATAATTGTTTCAGGTTTTGTCCCAGTTTCCAAGTTGTGGTACAGGTGCTTGGACCCTAGGCAGCACACTTGCAACACTGAAAGGGATATGAATTCGTGCAAACGCAATAGCACTAAATTCAAATTTGTTTTAGGAAATGAGATTGCACGGTAGATCGTGGTGACCGTACCTGGCCACTAGGCAGCACGAAAGATCACCTAATCACCGGAAAAGGATGGGGACGTTTCGTGCTCGGCTAAGGAGCACTAAAACACAAGGTAAAAAGTAGTAGAGAAACTTTGGATAAACTGGCACAATTCCTTTGACAAGTATTTTTTGAATATGCTTGTAATTCTGAATAAAAGATGCCGAAGAACACGATGAGTGACACTTTTTGATTAAATCGAGGAATTCAGGTTTAATTCAATAAGTTAACACAAGACGGAGATCACTTTTTGAGATTATTGATATATTGTTACAATTTTAAAGATGAATGAAATCGCGGAGAATAAATTGAATATAATGAAAGTAAACGTACGAAATGAATATTCGTATAAATATCAAAAAGGGTATAACTGTTACCCAAAAAGAATCAAAGATTCAAAAAATGACAAGAGCCGATTTTCCAGCGTGCGGGTCCAACGAACGGAGAAGCGCGACTGACTGGTGGAGAGACCGGAGAACTGGTGAAGGAGAGGTTCGCCTCCTTTTATATACTTCTCGAGTGGAGGCGGCGGCCATCTTGGTGGGGCCAGCATCCAGCGTCGGGGAAGTGGGCGCTGTTGTGACGTAGGCATCTTTCCTTCTCCCTTACTCTTATGGGACGATATGGAGTACCGGCGTCTTTCTCTTTTGTTCTTACAGGATCAAATGGGACTCTTGATAAATTAATTCTAATTAATTTATCATGAGTCATACAATTTATTACATTAGTTCATATTGTTCAATTTTTGTATGTGGTTTTACAATAAATGTTTCATAATTTCGCAACTTGTCCTAATTGTTTAATGTATGATTTTTGTTATACAAGTCTTGCAAATATTGAATAAAATTTGATTGTTATGTACCTTTTATTTCTTTATACGGCGGGTAAGTATTTCTTATAGGAATTGTTAGCTGTTATAATGTTATAGAACTTAAAGAAAATATCGGAGTATATATATATAGGTATACTGACGGTAAAACATTTTATTAAAATATCTTATTAAATATCTATTAAAGTTAGCGGTGCGCATTGGAATATGTTGCGCACGTTAGAATAGGTTGATAGTTTTATTAACATTGGTAACTTATTTTTACGTGGTTATTTTGCTATCAAAATTTATTATTAACATTCTAAAATAGCTAATATTGCTCTAAATTCAAGATTCAAAATAGAATATAATATTTAAGACTACAGGGAACCTTTATGAGATTTAACAATTAGCCTATCTTGGTTAACAAGGGATTTTGCATTAACAAATTTGGAACAAAGGAATGGTGCGTAGTTGGTGACAGTATCCGCCGGATGTTTAGTCTGGGTAGATAGTGAGGTGGCCCCAAGTTTTAATATCAATATTTATGCTACGTGATTTCTGCGAGATGTAGTTTTGAGTTACCAATAATATTGATGGGACGTGATTTTGATGGTGACCGTGCGCCTCGTGGCGACTGTCATGGCGGCTGCACGTAGAGCCAAGGTCCAAGTGCATGTGCACTGAGGTATTGGGGAACTATCATAGTGGGCCCCCCTTAAGGATGCATATACTAGGATGGAAAGGGATGCCTGAGAGAACCCTATAGGTATACAGTAACACGGGGTAACCGTGGATTTGCAGGTTTTTTGAGTTTTTGGGAGAAAACAATGGCCGCCGGGGCCGCGAGTTGGGTCTACATGAAAGAATGGATTTTTAGGGAAATTTTGACACCCGCGGGACCGCGGTACGATTTTTAGTTTTGAGGGAAATGAATTTCGCGGGTCGCGACTAAGAGCAGGAGTATCAGGAGAACATGACGTCATAGGAAGTTGAAGCAAGATCTCCTCTTTTGAAAAATCGAAATTAAATAGTTCTAATTGTTTTAAAATTATGGGAAGGGTATAGTTGGAATCGGGATTTTTCCCTCTTTAATATGGTGGATAGACGTACTCATTTTAACCTGATTTTAACTATGTTTTAAGAAATTTCAACGTGATTGGTTGATCGTAAAAATATGATGTTTGGGGCGTTATTTACTACTGAATGTGCCGTTTAATATTGTAAAAGTTAAGCTTTGAAAAGTTCTATTTTAACCTGGTTTTAAGCGTTTTTAAGGAGATTTAATTATTATTATGATTTCGTATTTATTTCATTATTATCCTTTTATTGCGTTATATTTGGTGACAAAGGGTTTTACCTAATTTTATGTTTTTATCCTACCCTTAAGGAATTTAAGGGGAACAATATGTTTTTATAAAGTTATACATAGGCTTGATTTAGTCTTAAGTATATGTAGTAACATATGTATAGTACAGAATTACGTGATTATTTATATTTAAGCCATTTAGGGCATAAAAGTATTGTGAGGCATATTGTTTCTTGTAAAAATAAAGAATTATATTATTGTTTATATTGTCTATTTTATACTACATATAGATAAGAATGCCTGGGTAGTGATACTTAATACATATTCGTATTCTTATTTGGAGTAACATAATGTCTAGGGTAAGTATATGGATAACTATGTTTGTTCTTTATGTTCTAGGTTATTTAATGAAGGGCAAGATCGCCAGGACGTAACACTCTAGATTATTTCGATAATGAAACACAAAACAGAATATGAATGGACCGGTTTTCACAATGGATTCGTCTCGGTCCGATAAAAAAAACGGGTGAAACAGACGTATTTATCAACGTCGAATCTCTTGTGAATTCTCGTTCGAATCGACGACTTTTAATACGGGAAACGAATCCGAGTCTGCATGCAAGTGTTTCTGTAGTTGAATAGTTCCTTCAAACTGAGAACGCCGGGCCGAGAATCGGATTCGTTCACGTTCATAGTCCACAGCAGCAGTAGGAGTTCTCAATGGCTATTTTCGTGCCGAGGGTGAAACATTTCTAAAAATCACCCACTGGGAACGAGTCCGAACAGTCTCAAGATTATTTCGATAATGAAACACAAAACAGAATATGAATCGACCGGTTCTAGATTGGATTCGAATCGGTCCAGTAAAAAAACGGTTGAAACAGGCGTATTTATCAACGTCGAATCTCTTGTGAATTTTCGTTCGAATCGACGACTTTTAAATCGGGAAACGAATCCGAGTCTGCATGCAAGTGTTTCTGTAGTCGAATAGTCCCTCCAAACTGAGAACACCGCGCCGAGCATCGGATTTGTTCACGTTCATAGTCCACAGCAGCAGTAGGAGTCCTCAACGGCTTTTTTCGTGCCGAGGGTGAAACATTTTAAAAAGTCACCCACTGGGAACGAGTCCGAACAGTCTCAAGATTATTTCGATAATGAAACACAAAACAGAATATGAATGGACCGGTTTTCACAATGGATTCGTCTGGGGCCGATAAAAAAAACGGTTGAAACGGGCGTATTTATCAACGTCAAATCTCTTGTGAATTTTCGTTCGAATCGACGACTTTTAAATCGGGAAACGAATCCGAGTCTGCATGCAAATTTTTCTGTAGTCGAATAGTCGCTCCAAACTTAGAATGCCGTGCCGGGCATCGGATTCGTTCACGTTCTCAGTCCACAGCAAAAGTAGTAGTCCTCAACGGCTTTTTTCGTGCCAAGGGTAGAACATTTTAAAAAGTCACCCACTGGGAATGAGTCCGAACAGTCTCAAGATTATTCCGATAATGAAACACAACACAGAATATGAATCGACCGGTTTTCAGATTGGATTCGAATCGGTCCAGTAAAAAAAACGGTTGAAACAGGCGTATTTATCAACGTCGAATCTCTTGTGAATTTTCGTTCGAATCGACGACTTTTAAATCGGGAAACGAATCCGAGTCTGCATGCAAGTGTTTCTGTAGTCGAATAGTCCCTCCAAACTGAGAACACCGCGCCGAGCATCGGGTTTGTTCACGTTCATAGTCCACAGCAGCAGTAGGAGTCCTCAACGGCTTTTTTCGTGCCGAGGGTGAAACATTTTAAAAAGTCACCCTCTGGGAACGAATCCGAACAGTCTGAAGTTTATTTCGATAATGAAACACAAAACAGAATTGGAATTGACCGTTTTACATATTGGATTCGTCTCGATTCGATAGAAACAAACGGTTGAAACAGGCGTATTTATCAACGTCCAATCTCATGTGAATTTTCGTTCGAATCGACGACTTTTAAAACGGGAAACGAATCCGAGTCTGCATGCAAGTGTTTCTGTTGTCGAATAATCCCTACAAACAGAGAACGCCGCGCCGAGCATCGGATTCGTTCACGTTCACAGTCCACAGCAAAAGTAGTAGTCCTCAACGGCTTTTTTCGTGCCAAGGGTAGATCATTTTTAAAAGTCACACACTGGGAACGAGTCCGAACAGTCTCTAGATTATTTCGATAATGAAACACAAAACAGAATATGAATGGACCGGTTTTCACAATGGATTCGTCTGGGGCCGATAAAAAAAACGGTTGAAACAGGCGTATTTATCAACGTCGAATCTCTTGTGAATTCTCGTTCGAATCGACGACTTTTAATACGGGAAACGAATCCGAGTCTGCATGCAAGTGTTTCTGTAGTCGAATAGGTCCTTCAAACTGAGAACGCCGGGCCGAGAATCGGATTCGTTCACGTTCATAGTCCACAGCAGCAGTAGGAGTCCTCAATGGCTATTTTCGTGCCGAAGGTGAAACATTTTTAAAAATCACCCCCTGGGAACGAGTCCAAACAGTCTCAAGATTATTTCGATAATGAAACACAAAACAGAATATGAATGGACGGTTTTCACAATGGATTCGTCTGGGGCCGATAAAAAAAACGGATGAAACAGGCGTACTTATCAACGTCGAATCTCTCGTGAATTTTCGTTCGAATCGACGACTTTTAAATCGGGAAACGAATCCGAGTCTGCATGCAAGTGTTTCTGTAGTCGAATAGTCCCACCAAACTGAGAACACCGCGCCGAGCATCGGGTTTGTTCACGTTCATAGTCCACAGCAGCAGTAGGAGGCCTCAACGGCTTTTTTCGTGCCGAGGGTGAAACATTTTAAAAAGTCACCCACTGGGCACGAGTCCGAACAGTCTCTAGATTATTTCGATAATGAAACACAAAACAGAATATGAATGGACGGGTTTTCACAATGGATTCGTCTCGGTCCGATAAAAAAAACGGTTGAAACAGACGTATTGATCGACATCGAAACTCATCTGAATTTTCGTTTGAATCGCCGACTTTCAAATTGGGAAACCAATCCGAGTTTGCATGCAAGTGTTTCTGATGTCGCATCGTTCGATCAAACTGAGAACGCAGTGCCGAGCATCGGATTCGTTCACGATCATAGTCCTCAGCAGCAGTAGGAGTTCTCAATGGCTATTTTCGTGCCGAGGGTGAAACATTTTTAAAAATCACCCACTGGGAACGGGTCCGAACAGTCTCAAGATTATTTCGACAATGAAACACAAACCAGAATATGAATCGACCGGTTTTCAGATTGGATTCGAATCGGTCCAGTAAAAAAAACGGTTGAAACAGGCGTATTTATCAACGTCGAATTTCTTCTGAATTTTCGTTCGAATCGACGACTTTTAAATCGGGAAACAAATCCGAGTCTGCATGCAAGTGTTTCTCTAGTCGAATAGTCCCTCCAAACTGAGAACGCCGCGCCGAGCATCGGATTTGTTCACGTTCATAGTCCACAGCAGCAGTAGGAGTCCTCAACGGCTTTTTTCGTGCCGAGGGTGAAGCATTTTAACAAGTCACCCACTGGGAACGAATCCGAACAGTCTGAAGTTTATTTCGATAATGAAACACAAAACAGAATTGGAATGGACCGTTTTACATATTGGATTCGTCTCGATTCGATAGAAACAAACGGTTGAAACAGCGTATTTATCAACGTCCAATCTCATGTGAATTTTCGTTCGAATCGACGACTTTTAAAACGGGAAACGAATCCGAGTCTGCATGCAAGTGTTTCTGTTGTCGAATAATCCCTACAAACAGAGAACGCCGCGCCGAGCATCGGATTCGTTCACGTTCACAGTCCACAGCAAAAGAAGTAGTCCTCAACGGCTTTTTTCGTGCCAAGGGTAGATCATTTTTAAAAGTCACCCACTGGGAACGAGTCCGAACAGTCTCTATATTATTTCGATAATGAAACACAAAACAGAATATGAATGGACCGGTTTTCACAATGGATTCGTCTGGGGCCGATAAAAAAAACGGTTGAAACAGGCGTATTTATCAACGTCGAATCTCTTGTGAATTCTCGTTCGAATCGACGACTTTTAAAACGGGAAACGAATCCGAGTCTGCATGCAAGTGTTTCTGTAGTCGAATAGGTCCTTCAAACTTAGAACGCCGGGCCGAGAATCGGATTCGTTCACGTTCATATTCCACAGCAGCAGTAGGAGTCCTCAATGGCTATTTTCGTGCCGAAGGTGAAACATTTTTAAAAATCACCCCCTGGGAACGAGTCCAAACAGTCTCAAGATTATTTCGATAATGAAACACAAAACAGAATATGAATGGACGGTTTTCTCAATGGATTCGTCTGGGGCCGATAAAAAAAACGGTTGAAACAGGCGTATTTATCAACGTCGAATCTCTTGTGAATTTTCGTTCGAATCGACGACTTTTAAATCGGGAAACGAATCCGAGTCTGCATGCAAGTGTTTCTGTAGTCGAATAGTCCCACCAAACTGAGAACACCGCGCCGAGCATCGGGTTTGTTCACGTTCATAGTCCACAGCAGCAGTAGGAGTCCTCAACGGCTTTTTTCGTGCCGAGGGTGAAACATTTTAAAAAGTCACCCACTGGGCACGAGTCCGAACAGTCTCTAGATTATTTCGATAATGAAACACAAAACAGAATATGAATGGACGGGTTTTCACAATGGATTCGTCTCGGTCCGATAAAAAAAACGGTTGAAACAGACGTATTTATCGACATCGAAACTCATCTGAATTTTCGTTCGAATCGCCGACTTTCAAATCGGGAAACCAATCCGAGTTTGCATGCAAGTGTTTCTGATGTCGCATCGTTCGATCAAACTGAGAACGCAGTGCCGAGCATCGGATTCGTTCACGATCATAGTCCACAGCAGCAGTAGGAGTTCTCAATGGCTATTTTCGTGCCGAGGGTGAAACATTTTTAAAAATCACCCACTGGGAACGAGTCCGAACAGTCTCAAGATTATTTCGATAATGAAACACAAAACAGAATATGAATCGACCGGTTTTCAGATTGGATTCGAATCGGTCCAGTAAAAAAACGGTTGAAACAGGCGTATTTATCAACGTCGAATCTCTTATGAATTTTCGTTCAAATCGACGACTTTTAAAACGGGAAACGAATCCGAGTCTGCATGCAAGTGTTTCTGTAGTCGAATAGTTCCTTCAAACTGAGAACGCCGGGCCGAGCATCGGATTCGTTCACGTTCATAGTCCACAGCAGCAGTAGGAGTTCTCAATGGCTATTTTCGTGCCGAGGGTGAAACATTTTTAAAAATCACCCACTGGGAACGGGTCCGAACAGTCTCAAGATTATTTCGACAATGAAACACAAACCAGAATATGAATCGACCGGTTTTCAGATTGGATTCGAATCGGTCCAGTAAAAAAAACGGTTGAAACGGGCGTATTTATCAACGTCGAATTTCTTCTGGATTTTCGTTCGAATCGACGACTTTTAAATCGGGAAAAAATCCGAGTCTGCATGCAAGTGTTTCTGTAGTCGAATAGTCCCTCCAAACTGAGAATGCCGCGCCGAGCATCGGATTTGTTCACGTTCATAGTCCACAGCAGCAGTAGGAGTCCTCAACGGCTTTTTTCGTGCCGAGGGTGAAACATTTTAACAAGTCACCCACTGGGAACGAATCCGAACAGTCTGAAGTTTATTTCGATAATGAAACACAAAACAGAATTGGAATGGACCGTTTTACATATTGGATTCGTCTCGATTCGATAAAAACAAACGGTTGAAACAGGCGTATTTATCAACGTCCAATCTCATGTGAATTTGCGTTCGAATCGACGACTTTTAAAACGGGAAACGAATCCGAGTCTGCATGCAAGTGTTTCTGTTGTCGAATAATCCCTACAAACAGAGAACGCCGGGCCGAGCATCGGATTCGTTCACGTTCATAGTCCACAGCAGCAGTAGGAGTTCTCAATGGCTATTTTCGTGCCGAGGGTGAAACATTTTTAAAAATCACCCACTGGGAACGGGTCCGAACAGTCTCAAGATTATTTCGACAATGAAACACAAAACAGAATATGATTCGACCGGTTTTCAGATTGGATTCGAATCGGTCCAGTAAAAAAAACGGTTGAAACAGGCGTATTTATCAACGTCGAATCTCTTGTGAATTTTCGTTCGAATCGACGACTTTTAAATCGGGAAACGAATCCGAGTCTGCATGCAAGTGTTTCTGTAGTCGAATAGTCCCTCCAAACTGAGAACGTCGCGCCGAGCATCGGATTTGTTCACGTTTATAGTGCGAAGCAGCAGTAGGAGTTCTCAATGGCTATTTTCGTGCCGAGGGTGAAACATTTTTAGAAATCACCCACTGGGAACGAGTCCGAACAGTCTCAAGATTATTTCGATAATGAAACACAAAACAGAATATGATTGGACCGGTTTTCACAATGGATTCGTCTGGGGCCGATAAAAAGAACGGTTGAAACAGGCGTATTTATCAACGTCGAATCTCTTGTGAATTCTCGTTCGAATCGACGACTTTTGAAACGGGAAACGAATCCGAGTCTGCATGCAAGTGTTTCTGTAGTCGAATAGTTCCTTCAAACTGAGAACGCCGGGCCGAGCATCGGATTCGTTCACGTTCATAGTCCACAGCAGCAGTAGGAGTTCTCAATGACTATTTTCGTGCCGAGGGTGAAACATTTTTAAAAATCACCCACTGGGAACGAGTCCGAACAGTCTCAAGATTATTTCGATAATGAAACACAAAACAGAATATGAATGGACGGTTTTCACAATGGATTCGTCTGGGGCCGACAAAAAAAACGGTTGAAACAGGCGTATTTATCAACGTCGAATGTCTTGTGAATTTTCGTTCGAATCGACGACTTTTCAATCGGGAAACGAGTCTGCATGCAAGTGTTTCTGTAGTCGAATAGTCGCTCCAAACTGAGAACGCCGCGCCGAGCATCGGATTCGTTCACGTTCACCGTCCACAGCAAAAGTAGTAGTCCTCAACGGCTTTTTTCGTGCCAAGGGTAGAACATTTTAAAAAGTCACCCACTGGGAACGATTCCGAACAGTCTCTAGATTATTTCGATAATGAAACACAAAACAGAATATGAATGGACCGGTTTTCACAATGGATTCGTCTGGGGCCGATAAAAAAAACGGTTGAAACAGGCGTATTTATCAACGGCGAATCTCTTGTGAATTTTCGTTCGAATCGACGACTTTTAAATCGGGAAACGAATCCGAGTCTGCATGCAAGTTTTTCTGTAGTCGAATAGTCCCTCCAACCTGAGAACGCCGCACCGAGCATCGGATTCGTTCACGTTCACAGTCCACAGCAAAAGTAGCAGTCCTCTTCTGCTTTTTTCGTGCCAAGGGTAGAACATTTTAAAAAGTCACCCACTGGGAACGAGTCCGAACAGTCTCTAGATTATTTCGATAATGAAACACAAAACAGAATATGAATGGACCGGTTTTCACAATGGATTCGTCTCGGTCCGATAAAAAAAAACGGTTGAAACAGACGTATTTATCGACATCGAAACTCATGTGAATTTTCGTTCGAATCGCCGACTTTCAAATCGGGAAACCAATCCGAGTTTGCATGCAAGTGTTTCTGATGTCGAATAGTTCCTTCAAACTGAGAACGCCGTGCCGAGCATCGGATTCGTTCACGTTCACAGTCCACAGCAGCAGTAGGAGTTCTCAATGGCTATTTTCGTGCCGAGGGTTGAACATATTTAAAAATCAACCACTGGGAACGAGTCCGAACAGTCTCAAGATTATTTCGATAATGAAACACAAAACAGAATATGAATCGACCGGTTTTCAGATTGGATTCGAATCGGTCCAGTAAAAAAAACGGTTGAAACAGGCGTATTCATCAACGTCGAATCTCTTGTGAATTTTCGTTCGAATCGACGACTTTTAAAACGGGAAACGAATCCGAGTCTGCATGCAAGTGTTTCTGTAGTCGAATAGTTCCTTCAAACTGAGAACGCCGCGCCGAGCATCGGATTTGTTCACGTTCATAGTCCACAGCAGCAGTAGGAGTCCTCAACGGCTTTTTTCGTGCCGAGGGTGAAACATTTTAACAAGTTACCCACTGGGAACGAATCCGAACAGTCTGAAGTTTATTTCGATAATGAAACACAAAACAGAATTCGAATGGACCGGTTTACATATTGGATTCGACTCGATTCGATAAAAACAAACGGTTGAAACAGGCGTATTTATCAACGTCCAATCTCATGTGAATTTTCGTTCGAATCGACGACTTTTTAATCGGGAAACGAATCCGAGTCTGCATGCAAGTGTTTCTGTCGTCGAATAATCCCTACAAACTGAGAACGCCGCGCCGAGCATCGGATTCGTTCACGTTCACAGTCCACAGCTAAAGTAGTAGTCCTCAACGGCTTTTTTCGTGCCAAGGGTAGAACATTTTAAAAAGTCACCCACTGGGAACGAGTCAGAACAGTCTCTAGATTATTTCGATAATGAAACACAAAACAGAATATGAATGGACCGGTTTTCACAATGGATTCGTCTCGGTCCGATAAAAAAAACGGTTGAAACAGACGTATTTATCGACATCGAAACTCATGTGAATTTTCGTTCGAATCGCCGACTTTCAAATCGGGAAACTAATCCGAGTCTGCATGCAAGTGTTTCTGTTGTCGAATAGTTCCTTCAAACTGAGAACGCCGTGCCGAGCATCGGATTCGTTCACGTTCATAGTCCACAGCAGCAGTAGGAGTTCTCAATGGCTATTTTCGTGCCGAGGGTGAAACATTTTTTAAAATCACCCCCTGGGAACGAGTCCGAACAGTCTCAAGATTATTTCGAAAATGAAACACAAAACAGAATATGAATCGACCGGTTTTCAGATTGGATTCGAATCGGTCCAGTAAAAAAAACGGTTGAAACAGGCGTATTTATCAACGTCGAATCTCTTGTGAATTTTCGTTCGAATCGACGACTTTTAAATCGGGAAACGAATCCGAGTCTGCATGCAAGTGTTTCTGTAGTCGAATAGTCCCTCCAAACTGAGAACGTCGCGCCGAGCATCGGATTTGTTCACGTTTATAGTCCACAGCAGCAGTAGGAGGTCTCAATGGCTATTTTCGTGCCGAGGGTGAAACATTTTTAAACATCACCCACTGGGAAAGAGTCCGAACAGTCTCAAGATTATTTCGATTTGAAACACAAAACAGAATATGAATGGACCGGTTTTCACAATGGATTCGTCTGGGGCAGATAAAAAAAACGGTTTAAACAGGCGTATTTATCAACGTCGAATCTCTTGTGAATTCTCGTTCGAATCGAGGACTTTTGAAACGGGAAACGAATCCGAGTCTGCATGCAAGTGTTTCTGTAGTCGAATAGTTCCTTCATACTGAGAACGCCGGGCCGAGCATCGGATTCGTTCACGTTCATAGTCCACAGCAGCAGTAGGAGTTCTCAATGGCTATTTTCGTGCCGAGGGTGAAACATTTTTAAAAATCACCCACTGGGAACGAGTCCGAACAGTCTCAAGATTATTTCGATAAAGAAACACAAAACAGAATATGAATCGACCGGTTTTCAGATTGGATTCGAATCGGTCCAGTAAAAAAAACGGTTGAATCAGGCGTATTTATCAATGTCGATTCTCTTGTGAATTTTCGTTCGAATCGACGACTTTTAAATCGGGAAACGAATCCAAGTCTGCATGCAAGTGTTTCTGTAGTCGAATAGTTCCTTCGAACTGAGAACGCCGGGCCGAGCATCGGATTCGTTCACGTTCATAGGTCACAGCAGCAGTAGGAGTTCTCAATGGCTATTTTCGTGCCGAGGGTGAAACACTTTTAAAAATCACCCACTGGGAACGAGTCCGAACAGTCTCAAGATTATTTCGATAATGAAACACAAAACAGAATATGAATCGACCGGTTTTCAGATTGGATTCGAATCGGTCCAGTAAAAAAAACGGTTGAAACAGGCGTATTTATCAACGTCGAATCTCTTGTGAATTTTCGTTCGAATCGACGACTTTTAAATCGGGAAACGAATCCGAGACTGCATGCAAGTGTTTCTGTAGTCGAATAGTCCCTCCAAACTGAGAACGCCGCGCCGAGCATCGGATTTGTTCACGTTCATAGTCCACAGCAGCAGTAGGAGTCCTCAACGGCTTTTTTCGTGCCGAGGGTGAAACATTTTAACAAGTTACCCACTGGGAACGAATCCGAACAGTCTGAAGTTTATTTCGATAATGAAACACAAAACAGAATTGGAATGGACCGTTTTACATATTGGATTCGACTCGATTCGATAAAAACAAACGGTTGAAACAGGCGTATTTATCAACGTCCAATCTCATGTGAATTTTCGTTCGAATCGACGACTTTTAATACGGGAAACGAATCCGAGTCCGCATGCAAGTGTTTCTGTTGTCGAATAATCCCTACAAACTGAGAACGCCGCGCCGAGCATCGGATTCGTTCACGTTCACAGTCCACAGCAGAAGTAGTAGTCCTCAACGGCTTTTTTCGTGCCAAGGGTAGAACATTTTAAAATGTCACGCACTGGGAACGAGTCCGAAAAGTCTCTAGATTATTTCGATAATGAAACACAAAACAGAATATGAATGGATCGGTTTTCACAATGGATTCGTCTGGGGCCGATAAAAAAACGGTTGAAACAGACGTATATATCGACATCGAAACTCATGTGAAGTTTCGTTCGAATCGGCGACTTTTTAATCGGGAAACGAATCCGAGTCTGCATGCAAGTGTTTCTGTAGTCGAATAGTCCCTCCAAACTGAGAAGGCCGCGCCGAGCATCGGATTCGTTCACGTTCACAGTCCACTGCAAAAGTAGCAGTCCTCTACGGCTTTTTTCGTGCCAAGGGTAGAACATTTTACAAAGTCACCCACTGGGAACGAGTGAGAACAGTCTCTAGATTATTTCGATAATGAAACACAAAACAGAATATGAATGGACCGGTTTTCACAATGGATTCGTCTCGGTCCGATAAAAAAAACGGTTGAAACAGACGTATTTATCGACATCGAAACTCATGTGAATTTTCGTTCGAATCGCCGACTTTCAAATCGGGAAACCAATCCGAGTTTGCATGCAAGTGTTTCTGATGTCGAATAGTTCCTTCAAACTGAGAACGCCGTGCCGAGCATCGGATTCGTTCACGTTCACAGTCCACAGCAGCAGTAGAAGTTCTCAATGGCTATTTTCGTGCCGAGGGTGAAACATTTTTAAAAATCACCCACTGGGAATTAGTCCGAACAGTCTCAAGATTATTTCGATAATGAAACACAAAACAGAATATGAATCGACCGGTTTTCAGATTGGATTCGAATCGGTCCAGTAAAAAAAACGGTTGAAACAGGCGTATTTATCAACGTCGAATCTCTTGTGAATTTTCGTTCGAATCGACGACTTTTAAATCGGGAAACGAATCCGAGTCTGCATGCAAGTGTTTCTGTAGTCGAATAGTCCCTCCAAACTGAGAACGCCGCGCCGAGCATCGGATTTGTTCACGTTCATAGTCCACAGCAGCAGTAGGAGTCCTCAACGGCTTTTTTCGTGCCGAGGGTGAAACATTTTAACAAGTTACCCACTGGGAACGAATCCGAACAGTCTGAAGTTTATTTCGATAATGAAACACAAAACAGAATTGGAGTGGACCGTTTTACATATTGGATTCGACTCGATTCGATAAAAACAAACGGTTGAAACAGGCGTATTTATCAACGTCCAATCTCATGTGAATTTTCGTTCGAATCGACGACTTTTAAAACGGGAAACGAATCCGAGTCTGCATGCAAGTGTTTCTGTTGTCGAATAATCCCTACAAACTGAGAACGCCGCGCCGAGCATCGGATTCGTTCACGTTCACAGTCCACAGCAGAAGTAGTAGTCCTCAACGGATTTTTTCGTGCCAAGGGTAGAATATTTGAAAATTTCACCCACTGGGAACGAGTCCGAAAAGTCTCTAGATTATTTCGATAATGAAACACAAAACAGAATATGAATGGACTGGTTTTCACAATGGATTCGTCTGGGGCCGATAAAAAAACGGTTGAAACAGACGTATATATCGACATCGAAACTCATGTGAATTTTCGTTCGAATCGGCGACTTTTTAATCGGGAAACGAATCCGAGTCTGCATGCAAGTGTTTCTGTAGTCGAATAGTCCCTCTAAACTGAGAACGCCGCGCCGAGCATCGGATTCGTTCACGTTCACAGTCCACTGCAAAAGTCGCAGTCCTCTACGGCTTTTTTCGTGCCAAGGGTAGAACATTTTAAAAAGTCACACACTGGGAACGAGTCCGAACAGTTTCTAGATTATTTCGATAATGAAACACAAAACAGAATATGAATGGACCGGTTTTCACAATGGATTCGTCTCGGTCCGATAAAAAAAAACGGTTGAAACAGACGTATTTATCGACATCGAAACTCATGTGAATTTTCGTTCGAATCGCCGACTTTCAAATCGGGAAACCAATCCGAGTTTGCATGCAAGTGTTTCTGATGTCGAATAGTTCCTTCAAACTGAGAACGCCGTGCCGAGCATCGGATTCGTTCACGTTCACAGTCCACAGCAGCAGTAGGAGTTCTCAATGGCTATTTTCGTGCCGAGGGTGAAACATTTTTAAAAATCACCCACTGGGAACGAGTCCGAACAGTCTCAAGATTATTTCGATAATGAAACACAAAACAGAATATGAATGGACGGTTTTCACAATGGATTCGTCTGGGGCCGATAAAAAAACGGTTGAAACAGGCGTATTTATGAACGTTGAATCTCTTGTGAATTTTCGTTCGAATCGACGACTTTTAAAACGGGAAACGAATCTGAGTCTGTATGCAAGTGTTTCTGTAGTCGAATAGTTCCTTCAAACTGAGAACGCCGGCCCGAGCATCGGATTCGTTCACGTTCATAGTCCACAGCAGCAGTAGGAGTTCTCAATGGCTATTTTCGTGCCAAGGGTGAAACATTTTTAAAAATCACCCACTGGGTATGAGTCCGAACAGTCTCAAGATTATTTCGATAATGAAACACAAAACAGAATATGAATCGACCGGTTTTCAGATTGGATTCGAATCGGTCCAGTAAAAAAAACGGTTGAAACAGGCGTATTTATTAACGTCGAATCTCTTGTGAATTTTCGTTCGAATCGACGACTTTTAAATCGGGAAACGAATCCGAGTCTGCATGCAAGTGTTTTTGTAGTCGAATAGTCCCTCCAAACTGAGAACACCGCGCCGAGCATCGGATCTGTTCACGTTCATAGTCCATAGCAGCAGTAGGAGTCCTCAACGGCTTTTTTTCGTGCCGAGGGTGAAACATTTTAAAAAGTCACCCACTGGGAACGAGTCCGAACAGCCTCAAGATTATTTCGATAATGAAACACAAAACAGAATATGAATGGACCGGTTTTCACAATGGATTCGTCTGGGGCCGATAAAAAAACGGTTGCAACAGGCGTATTTATCAACGTCGAATCTCTTGTGAATTTTCGTTCGAATCGACGACTTTTAAAACGGGACACGAATCCGAGTCTGCATGCAAGTGTTTCTGTTGTCGAATAATCCCTACAAACTGAGAACGCCGCGCCGAGCATCGGATTCGTTCACGTTCACAGTCCACTGTTACGTCATGGGACCCATTTTTAATACGAATGATTAATCGTCTTTTACTTTACCTTTCAGGATTTGAATTTACGAATGGGAAGTGTGCCACGAACGTAACGGATTATAATGGATTAAGTCATATGTGACTTATGTGACGGTAAGTTACCGTCGGAGAAGAAAAGCGCCACGTTTAAGCGGGAATGTGCCCACTTGGGATAGGCGCTTGGTAAAGTCGTTGGTGTGTAATTTGACGTATGAGCGACAGGTAAGCAAATAAGAAAGTAGCGTGAAATTGTGCTTGCCTGAGTGAGAAAGAGCGGCGGTGCGTAGCGGGTCAAAACTACTCGACCGTGTGACCGAATTTGTCCAGGAATCGCAAAGATGTTCCAGCTCGACCCGACCGGTCGTTGCCCAGACGGGTGCCCGGTGATCGTCCGAATGCGATGGCCCGGTGATGCCGATGTTTTTGGGAGCGGTCGGAGACTACGAGGACTGGATTAATTTATGAGGGATACATTCGCGTCGAAATATGAACATAAATGTATAGATTTTATAATTGTTTGAGCCGCTGGGTGAGTGCAAGACGTGCCAGGTTTCGGCACCGTCGACTCACCGCGTCTGGCTCCACCTCCGCCCGGTTACGGCGATTGGCGGCCAAACGCGAGAACAAACGTTGAGAATAACGGAAGCCGACGCCCGAACACTAAGCACCGGTGTGACCGTGCCAGTCGCTGACCTACCGTATTACGGCGGGTCGGCGCGTGTGGCGTGTTCGTGCGGCAAACCTTCCGAATTCCTCGGAAAATACCTGTTAATACGTCCGATCTTGGACGGATGAGGTTCTCTATTTGTTCAGCGAATGTATCGGGAAACGTATTCGTCTAACGCATAGGTACGGATTAGTATAAAATAAAATTTGGTACGCTGAGTGAGTCTGATGCGTGCCACATTACGGCACCGCCGACTCGCTACGTCTGGCCCACCTCCGCCCGGTTACGGCGATTGGCGGCCAGCCGCGAACACAAATATAAAGGTCGAGGGAAATCGACGTCCGAACACTAAGCACCGGGTTAACCGTGCCAGTCGCTAACCTGCCCGATAACGGCGAGTCGGCGGATGTAGCGTGTTCGTGCGTCACCTTTCCCAAGCCTCATGAGAAAGCACTTCGAGATTTGTCCAATTTTGGACAAGTACGATTTTATGAGTGAGACGAATACGTGCGTTAGGAAAAATGGCGTGAGCGAGAGGAAGAGAGAGAGAGAGAAAGAAATGCACTACGATGATTTGTTCGTTGCGTGTTAACACGCACGAACGAGAGACGAATGTATTTTAATTATTTGCTCGGAAAATGTTACACTTTTGCGCGGTCGCCGTATTATGCGTGATTTAAATAGCGCGAAGAAATCGAATGTGATATAAACAATTATGTATTTTACACGTGAATAAACGTAGTTACATTCAATAAAGACAATAATATATGTTTGGTAAATTTATTTGTTGCAGTGTTTGACTTGTTGTTTCCTTTTATTTTTATTACGATTAAAACAATTAATACCGGTTTTACAGAGACTTATTAGTTACACTGACGAAGAGACCGGGGTAAACTCGAAAAGAAATAAAATATAATAAATGTACCGGTTGTCAGAGCGTCGACTCTGCGATGCGCGCTGTTGGAGAGACCGGACGGAACTGACTGGCCAGGTCCCGGAGCGCAATATGTATCCTCGCCCTCTTTGTCTCGGAGACAAAGGGCTTGGCGTCATTACCCTCGCTCTCGAGCTCGGTCCCCATGTAACCGAATATTAGCACTGATAACGTTATTTTTCTCGAGCTGTACATGGGCAATGAAATGAATATTTTTCGTTATCGGCAGGATGTGCTGACTACGTGGTCACCAAGCGCTGAGGAGGTCTGTGAGAAAACTCGCGATGAAGCTGACCGCTTGGGAACAGTTTCGCGGGTTATTTGAGGACTCTCGCGTCCCCAATATATACATTATATAGATATGACAATATTTCTTATTTCTAGGACCATTGTATTATGGTCAACACGAATATACATATATATGTTGGATGCTAGTTCGGGGACTCGTGAATGTCCCTGAAGTATACAGATAAGTATAGATATTAATATTATTATTTGTACTCCGGAGACTCTCTTGGATGTCCCGGGAGTTTACCGAATATATATATATATGTATATTTGTGTGTGTCACTTTGAGGACTTATGTCCCCGAAGGGTGCATGAAAGTAGATATGTATTAATTATTGCCCCGGGACTCGGCTATATGTCCCTGAAGCGTATGGCGTACGTATATGTATATATATATATGTATACATGTATAGATATTCACTAAAGTTATTCCGAGGACTAATGCCTTCGAAGTATGCATATGAGTATACGAATAGTATATGGGGACTCTGAGGTCCTAGGGTATGTATATATATATATATTCATTGAAGTTAGTTCGAGGACTTATGTCCCGAAAGTATGCATGGAAATAGACATGCGGAATTATTATAGGAGGTACTCCAGGGACTCTCGTATATGTCCCTAAAGCATGCAGGTACGTGTATATGTATGTATATATGAGACATTATAGTATGGTAGTCCGGGGACCCATGTGCTCGTCCCAGAAGTGTACAGGCAAACAGATATGTACGTATATATGAGACTATTTGTAAAGTTAATCCGAGCACCCATGTGCTCGTCCCTGAAGTTACGGGTAGGCTTAGCGGTAACGTTATTATGGGAACTGTTTGTCCCTAAAGTATACGGGTAGATATGCGCGTGCTACATTTAAAGATATATTTACGAATAAACAGATATATCGGGGTTTCTAAGTGAAATCGACCATATATGGGTCGTTCTGATTGATATGTACCCAAGAAAAACATAAATGAGCGCGTTTAGCGCGAGGAAAAAATCTTAATAATTATTACAGTTCGTACCAGATATGAATATTTGGAGGGCGAGAGTGCTAGGACGTAACACCACAGCAGAAGTAGTAGTCCTCAACGGCTTTTTTCGTGCCAAGGGTAGAACATTTTAAAAAGTCACCCACTGGGAACGAGTCCGAACAGTCTCTAGATTATTTCGATAATGAAACACAAAACAGAATATGAATGGACCGGTTTTCACAATGGGTTCGTCTGGGGCCGATAAAAAAACGGTTGAAACAGACGTATATATCGACATCGAAACTCATGTGAAGTTTCGTTCGAATCGGCGACTATTTAATCGGGAAACGAATCCGAGTCTGCATGCAAGTGTTTCTGTTGTCGAATAATCCCTACAAACTGAGAACGCCGCGTCGAGCATCGGATTCGTTCACGTTCACAGTCCACAGCAAAAGTAGTAGTCCTCAACGGCTTTTTTCGTGCCAAGGGTGGAACATTTTAAACAGTCGCCCACTGGGAACGAGTCCGAACAGTCTCTAGATTATTTCGATAATGAAACACAAAACAGAATATGAATGGGCCGGTTTTCACAATGGATTCGTCTCGGTCCGATAAAAAAAAACGGTTGAAGCAGACGTATTTATCGACATCGAAACTCATGTGAATTTTCGTTCGAATCGCCGACTTTCAAATCGGGAAACTAATCCGAGTCTGCATGCAAGTGTTTCTGTAGTCGAATAGTTCCTTCAAACTGAGAACGCCGTGCCGAGCTTCGGATTCGTTCACGTTCATAGTCCACAGCAGCAGTAGGAGTTTTCAATGGCTATTTTCGTGCCGAGGGTGAAACATTTTTAAAAATCACCCACTGGGAACGAGTCCGAACAGTCTCAAGATTATTTCGATAATGAAACACAAAACAGAATATGAATGGACGGTTTTCACAATGGATTCGTCTGTGGCCGATAAATAAACGGTTGAAACAGGCGTATTTATCAACGTCGAGTGTCTTGTGAATTTTCGTTCGAATCGACGACTTTTAAATCGGGAAACGAATCCGAGTCTGCATGCAAGTGTTTCTGTAGTCGAATAATCCCTCCAAACTGAGAACGCCGCGCCGAGCATCGGATTCGTTCACGTTCACAGTCCACAGCAAAAGTAGTAGTCCTCAACGGCTTTTTTCGTGCTAAGGGTAGAACATTTTAAAAAGTCACCCACTGGGAACGAGTCCGAACAGTCTCAAGATTATTTCGATAATGAAACACAAAACAGAATATGAATCGACCGGTTTTCAGATTGGATTCGAATCGGTCTAGTAAAAAAAACGGTTGAAACAGGCGTATTTATCAACGTCGATTCTCTTGTGAATTTTCGTTCGAATCGACGACTTTTAAATCGGGTAACGAATCCGAGTCTGCATGCAAGTGTTTCTGTTGTCGAATAGTCCCTCCAAACTGAGAACGCCGCGCCGAGCATCGGATTTGTTCACGTTCATAGTCCACAGCAGCAGTAGGAGTCCTCAATGGCTATTTTCGTGCCGAGGGTGAAACATTTTTAAAAATCACCCACTGGGAACGAGTCCGAACAGTCTCAAGATTATTTTGATAATGAAACACAAAACAGAATATGAATCGACCGGTTTTCAGATTGGATTCGAATCGGTCCAGTAAAAAAAACGGTTGAAACAGGCGTATTTATCAACGTCGAATCTCTTGTGAATTTTCGTTCGAATCGACGACTCTTAAATCGGGTAACGAGTCCGAGTCTGCATGCAAGTGTTTCTGTTGTCGAATAGTCCCTCCAAACTGAGAACGCCGCGCCGAGCATCGGATTTGTTCACGTTCATAGTCCACAGCAGCAGTAGGAGTCCTCAATGGCTATTTTCGTGCGGAGGGTGAAACGTTTTTAAAAATCACCCACTGGGAACGAGTCCGATCAGTCTCAAGATTATTTCGATAATGAAACACAAAACAGAATATGAATCGACCGGTTTTCAGATTGGATTCGAATCGGTCCAGTAAAAAAAACGGTTGAAACAGGCGTATTTATCAACGTCGAATCTCTTGTGAATTTTCGTTCGAATCGACGACTTTTAAATCGGGAAACGAATCCGCGTCTGCATGCAAGTGTTTCTGTAGTCGAATAGTCCCTCCAAACTGAGAACGCCGCGCCGAGCATCGGATTTGTTCACGTTTATTGTCCACAGCAGCAGTAAGAGTTCTCAATGGCTATTTTCGTGCCGAGGGTGAAACATTTTTAAAAATCACCCACTGGGAACGAGTCCGAACAGTCTCAAGATTATTTCGATAATGAAACACAAAACAGAATATGAATGGACGGTTTCCACAATGGATTCGTCTCGGTCCGATAAATAAAATCGGTGAAACAGACGTATTTATCGACATCGAAACTCATGTGAATTTTCGTTCGAATCGCCGACTTTCAAATCGGGAAACTAATCCGAGTCTGCATGCAAGTGTTTCTGTTGTCGAATAGTTCCTTCAAACTGAGAACGCCGTGCCGAGCATCAGATTCGTTCACGTTCATAGTCCACAGCTGCAGTAGGAGTTCTCAATGGCTATTTTCGTGCCGAGGGTGAAACATTTTTAAAAATCACCCACTGGGAACGAGTCCGAACAGTCTCAAGATTATTTCGATAACGAAACACAAAACAGAATATGAATCGACCGGTTTTCAGATTGGATTCGAATCGGTCTAGTAAAAAAAACGGTTGAAACAGGCGTATTTATCAACGTCGATTCTCTTGTGAATTTTCGTTCGAATCGACGACTTTTAAATCGGGTAACGAATCCGAGTCTGCATGCAAGTGTTTCTGTTGTCGAATAGTCCCTCCAAACTGAGAACGCCGCGCCGAGCATCGGATTTGTTCACGTTCATAGTCCACAGCAGCAGTAGGAGTCCTCAATGGCTATTTTCGTGCCGAGGGTGAAACATTTTTAAAAATCACCCACTGGGAACGAGTCCGAACAGTCTCAAGATTATTTTGATAATGAAACACAAAACAGAATATGAATCGACCGGTTTTCAGATTGGATTCGAATCGGTCCAGTAAAAAAAACGGTTGAAACAGGCGTATTTATCAACGTCGAATCTCTTGTGAATTTTCGTTCGAATCGACGACTCTTAAATCGGGTAACGAGTCCGAGTCTGCATGCAAGTGTTTCTGTTGTCGAATAGTCCCTCCAAACTGAGAACGCCGCGCCGAGCATCGGATTTGTTCACGTTCATAGTCCACAGCAGCAGTAGGAGTCCTCAATGGCTATTTTCGTGCGGAGGGTGAAACGTTTTTAAAAATCACCCACTGGGAACGAGTCCGATCAGTCTCAAGATTATTTCGATAATGAAACACAAAACAGAATATGAATCGACCGGTTTTCAGATTGGATTCGAATCGGTCCAGTAAAAAAAACGGTTGAAACAGGCGTATTTATCAACGTCGAATCTCTTGTGAATTTTCGTTCGAATCGACGACTTTTAAATCGGGAAACGAATCCGCGTCTGCATGCAAGTGTTTCTGTAGTCGAATAGTCCCTCCAAACTGAGAACGCCGCGCCGAGCATCGGATTTGTTCACGTTTATTGTCCACAGCAGCAGTAAGAGTTCTCAATGGCTATTTTCGTGCCGAGGGTGAAACATTTTTAAAAATCACCCACTGGGAACGAGTCCGAACAGTCTCAAGATTATTTCGATAATGAAACACAAAACAGAATATGAATGGACGGTTTCCACAATGGATTCGTCTCGGTCCGATAAATAAAATCGGTGAAACAGACGTATTTATCGACATCGAAACTCATGTGAATTTTCGTTCGAATCGCCGACTTTCAAATCGGGAAACTAATCCGAGTCTGCATGCAAGTGTTTCTGTTGTCGAATAGTTCCTTCAAACTGAGAACGCCGTGCCGAGCATCAGATTCGTTCACGTTCATAGTCCACAGCTGCAGTAGGAGTTCTCAATGGCTATTTTCGTGCCGAGGGTGAAACATTTTTAAAAATCACCCACTGGGAACGAGTCCGAACAGTCTCAAGATTATTTCGATAACGAAACACAAAACAGAATATGAATCGACCGGTTTTCAGATTGGATTCGAATCGGTCCAGTAAAAAAAACGATTGAAACAGGCGTATTTATCAATGTCGAATCTCTTGTGAATTTTCGTTCGAATCGACGACTTTTAAATCGGGAAACGAATCCGAGTCTGCATCCAAGTGTTTCTGTAGTCGAATAGTCCCTCCAAACTGAGAACGCCGCGCCGAGCATTGTTACGTCCTGGCGATCTTGCCCTCCACAAAATATATATATATGTACACATATACACATGTATACGCGACCATACACACACGTACATGGTTATATACATATACTTACACGCACATACCCCTTTTTCAATCTAACATATGCAAATTAATATAACCGGGTACCTACATATGCAAGGACCCTATAACCCATAAGGAATCATATGTAGACATATATATATACATCGTTATATGTATACTATAACCCACTACGCTACATCACTATATATATATATATATATACGTATCCTTCTATAGTATAGGTACGCATACGCGCTCCTCCTATACCTTCCTCGTATCCTGATACTGTAGAGTCACGTCTCTATCCCTTTCTCTCACTTCCTCAGTCTCCACGGATACCTCCGGCGTTTCCTCCTATCCCTATACATCTACCCAGCACCAGTGAACTCCAAATTTCGTTTTCCAAAATAATACATATTCGCACGATGCAAGAACACGTGCATTCACGAAACCCCGTCCCCATGCATAGCTGAGCTGGGAAAAATCCAGAAAAGTAGAAAACCGCTTGAAATCCATTAGTCTCCCTAATGCACTCAAGTGCCCTAATGCCCTCAAGTGCCCACGTGCACCCAAATGCTCACGTGCAACTTTTCCCAAAACATGCATTTCCCACGTTGTACGCCGCCACCGTGTCGCGCCCGCGCCGCCATGACAGTCGCCACGAGTCGCACATACATACCGAGAAATCATTGTTAATAATAAATTGAATAAACATCCCGTCGAATATCACCTATCACCCCGAGACTAAACATCCTCGTCCGATAATCCCGTTACCAGCATATCGTGTATCACCCCGATCGCGCTAGCTATGTATAAAATATAATTATTTATTAATACCATAAACTAGCAATAGTGAACAATTTCATACTTCTTTTATTATATTACAAATACTATAGTATTCCTTACGAATTATACAATAAAGAATGTCTACATATATTAACTATAATAAATGCAACAATACATTTACAACAAACAATAATATCGCAATGGTTGCATAATAAAATGCGGAACAGTAAAAAGCATTATTCCTTCAAACCGTATTAAATACTTTAAAACCTTATTAACATTTATTAAATTCTACAATAATTAATTATTATAAAATAAATAATTTCGACACAGTTATACAGGAAATTACACCACGGACAATTATAAATAATCACAAACAAAACACCATTGCGTAACAACAATTATTATAAATTATTACATACAAAACCATATTTGAGAGCGACATAAACGATCTACGAATTATTATCACATATCGACTATTACTACCAAACACAATTGTACACACAAAATTATTTTGTACACCATAAACATTTATTTACACTCATTATAATAACAATAAACAATTACAAACGTCACGAATGTAAAGTACCGATCTTCCTACGGAAATATTATATACTAAATTCAAACCAATGTATAATATAAAATTGTAAACTAATAATAAGTTAATTAAATTAATTTATTATTAGTCCTCCATACATACATGTAAGAGCGAGCGAGAAGGCTATATCGTCTACGTCACGCAGCCTCCCCCTCCATCGGTCCAGCCTACCAACGGGGGGAACCGCCTATAAGAGATGTGGTCCAGCGCTCCTCCTCAGTTCACCGGTCTCTCCACCAGTCAGTCGCGTTTCTCCGTCCGTCGGACCCGCACGCTGGGAAATCGGCTCTTGTAATTTTTGAATCTTTTATTCTTTTCGGGTAACAGTTATAACGTTTTTGACTTTTATACGCATATTTATACCATACGTTTATTTTTATTATATTCAATTTATTCTCCGTGATTAATTTATTTTTAAAAGTTGTAACAATATATTGATAATTTCCGAAGGTGATCACCGTCTCTTGTTAATTTATTGTATTAAACCCTAATTCCTCGATTTAATCAAAAGTGTCACTCATCGTTTTCTTCGGCATTTTTCACTCAGAATTCCCAGTGTTCAAAAATACTTGTCAAGGAAATTGTGCCAGTTTACCCAAAGTCTCTCTACTACTTTTACCTTGTGTTTTAGTGCTTCTTAGCTGAGCACGAAACGTCCACATCCTTTTCCGGTTAATTGGGTGATTTTCAGTGCTGCCTAGTGGCCAGGCACGATCACCACGACCTACCGTGCAATCTCATCTCCCAAATAAATTTGAATTTAGTGCTACTACATTTGCACGAATTCATATCCTTTTCAGTGTCGCGAGTGTGCTGCCTAGGGCCCAAGCACCCGCGCCATAATTTGGAAACTGGGACAATACCTGAAACAATTATTTTTAATTAAATGATTACCTTTACTTTTCTCTAACGCCAAGAAGACGTGCGGGTGCTCATTTTCAACGACGCCGCGCTCAGTCCAGCCGAGGCGAAACATCGGGCCGACATTCCCGCGGTAATAACCGAACTCTAGAACAACGATTCAATCAATTACCGCTTAGCGCAAGGTTGCGCATTATTTCAAATACCCTCTTCCATTCGCGAGTGTATATTGTGGACGATCGTTCGATCCGTCGCGTATCTCCGCCGTCGCCTGTCAGCGACTCGGGCGCATCCACGGTCGTTGTATCACCTGAACACGAAGTGACATTTCCGGTTATTTCATTCGACGTTGAATCCTGCTCCATCGTCGTCGAACCGGAAATCAATCCTGTCGCTACCGACTCACCTGTTGCTGATTCTCCATCTGTCGCCGAGTCCACACACAACTAGGTCATTTCCAGCTGGTACAATTGATGGGTGGATCATCATCTAAGCATAGGAAATCCGCCCCTCAACCAACCGTCGTCGAAGTCACCCTTCGTCTCGAGACCGTCATCATCGACGGAAGATCTTGCACTCGGGTACTTGATCACCCGTCGATAAACCCGCTACCCACCGCCGCTCGTAGGGTAAGTCGCATGTTCACGTTACCTCTCGTTATTCTCTTTACCGACTACCCTATTCTCGCGAGTGATAATTAATTACCGATCAAATTGTGACTGATCCTCATCCCTGTTGGGCACATTCCCGACTAAAGGCAGGATGTCAAGGCTGGCGTCCGTTTTCTGAAAATAGAAGAAAAATACACTTATCCAAAAATAACGTAAATTTAACCTCACAGTCCGAATTGCGTATTTCTTTTTTTTTTTAATATATTTTTTTTTTATCTATAATAAATTCCCGGACGTAACAGGATAAATTGTTGGTGGCAGCGGTGGGATACCAAAGTCACATTTGATCAATTTTTCAGTTCAAATATAAATTAACGTCCATAATTTCGACATTTTTCGTAACCTTTCAAAATGTCTACTACTAGATCGCAAGCTCGTGCTTTAAACGAGGAGGAATTGCGCGTCCTCCATGAACAAATTGATCGTAAACGCGAAACTTTGCAAGAGCAAGAACGTGCTCTTCACGAAAAAGATATAGAAACTAGAGAGCGAATTAAGGCCCTTCAAACCCTCGAAGACGAAAGAAGTCGAAATATTTCAGAGATGCCTGACCCATCGGAAACCCAAGAACAGCTTTCCTCCATTCACAAAGCACTTTCACACATAATCTCGCGATTCGGGGACTTACAAACCGAAGTACACGAAATAAAGAATGAAAGGCGCTACTCGCCTCATCGCGATTCTCCACTCCCCGAACGTCGTAGCTTTCACGATGAGCATAACATCGACAACCTACCGAGGAACCCTAACTTAAAATTCAAGGACGCATTAGAATCAGTCCCTACGTTCAACGGGTACAACATCCCCGTCTTACGTTTTATTCGTTCGTGTAAAAGAGCTACGGATATGTTTTCCCCTCATCTCGAACCGAGTCTCACACAATTATTGCGCAATAAATTGAAAGGTCATGCCGCAACCGCTTTGGAAGACTATACTTTTGATAACGTTACCGATTTCGCGGACCGCCTTAAAACTTTATTCGGAGCCGCGAAAACCCTCAACGAATTCCGAGGCGAACTTGGAAATATCTCGAAAGGTAAAACCGAACACATCATTGACTACATTAGCCGCGTAAAGGATCTCCACACGGCAATCCTCGAGGCCGAGGTAGACAATCACGGACTCGTTCATTCAAATCATCGTAACACATTAAATAACGATACCCTCGACTGTTTTATTAAGGGGCTTCCCCCCGATTTTCGCATACGATTAAAACTCGAAAGTTTCCTTAATCTGGAAGACGCATTTACCAAGGCCGTTAAGGTCGAAAAAGATATGGAGCGCGACCGCGCTCACTTTAAGGATAACCGCACGGAAAACAAACCCAGCGTTGTCCCTGTCAAAACGTTCTCCCCTTCAGGAAGAACGACGTGTTCTCATTGCGCTCGACCTCACCCCTCGGAAAATTGCTGGCAAAAGTTTCCCGAAAAGAGGCCCGCGCATTTACCCGCGTATAACAATGAACGAAACGTGAGTAACAATAACGGTAATAATAATAACGGTAATAACGGTCCGCGCGCCAATAACGATCGCGATAATAATAGGCCGCGCCCTCCATGTAGTTATTGCCAAAAACCAGGCCATTCCGAGGCCATGTGCTATCGGAAACAAAATTACGAACGGAATAAACAAAATTCCGATCCAAAAAACTCGAGCAACCGTCCCATGGACAGGGCCTCCCCACGGGACGAACAGCGCCAGGAGCGCCCGGTACGAATTATCGACGCCGAACCGTGCGAACCGTCCGGGTCCTCCTAAGTAATTCGGAAACTACCCCCTCGGTATTTATGGATTGCCCACAATTAGCCGGTCCCACGGAATTTTTGATCGACTCGGGCGCCGAGGTAAATTTGGTGAAAAATCAAGTCGTGAACACATATATCAACAATTACGAAATTTTAAGGTTGGACGGCATTTCGCCGACACCCGTGAGAACTCTGGGATCAGTGGTATTAACGGTGAACAACACTCCTGTCAAATTTCACGTAGTAGATGATTGGTTCCCTATTGCGCAGCACGCTCTTCTAGGAACCGAATTTTTGGCCGTAAACAAGGCCGTTATTGATTGGAAGCACGAACAACTGACTTATGGTGATCAAGTAATTCCTTTTGTCTCGAAGAAAACAATATCCATTCCCAAACGTTCAAAGGTTGTATGCTATGTCAAAATAAATAATCCCGAAATTAAAGAAGGGTATATCCCGAGGCTCCATTTCGGAGAAGGGATTTTTATGGGCGAAGCACTCGTGACGATTAAGAATGGAATTGCACATTTGATGGCTCATAATGCCACTGAGGACGATCTTTGTATGGAAATTCCGTACGTAACTGCCCAACAGTTCAGTTCTAAAGCTTCTACGGACATTGATTTGACCACTTCAGCCCCGATAGCTCGAAAACAGCCGGAGGCAAACGAAGCGGGTCCTCTTGTTTCTCTACCTTTTCCAAAAAAAAATTACGTCGGAACAGGAGACTTTTGATTTTATTGTCCCAAGAAAGAGGGTATTGGTAGCTGAAAAAGAAAGTAAACTGAAAGAAGTTTTGTCTCTATTACGCTTTGATCACCTTAACGAAGAAGAACGTGGAAGTGTAAACGCTATTATTAAAGAAAATTTGGATTTATTCTACATCCCGGGTTCTCCTCTCGGTTTCACCAACTCTATAAACCATCGAATAATTACAACGGACGATCAACCCGTTTTTACGCGTCAATACCGCTTTCCCCCTATTCATAAACAGGAGATCACGAAGCAGGTAAACGATTTAATATCGGGAGACATTATCGAACCGTCAACCTCTCCTTATAGTTCGCCCCTCTGGATCGTGCCAAAGAAAGCCGACTCCCAAGGGAACAAAAGATGGCGGATGGTCATCGACTACCGCAATCTCAATGAAAAAACGATTGGGGACGCGTACCCTCTCCCGCAAATTTCGGAAATTTTAGACCAACTGGGGAATGCGAAATATTTTTCCGTATTTGATTTGGCCAGCGGGTTCCACCAGATTAAGGGGCACCCCGACGACGCGCACAAAACAGCGTTTTCGACCCCTTTCGGTCACTACCAATTCACTCGTATGCCATTCGGGCTCAAAAACGCGCCCGCCACATTTCAGCGCTTGATGGACCAGGTTCTCACCGGTCTACAAGGCAACGAGTTGTTCGTGTATCTTGACGACATTGTCATTTATGCACAAACGTTAGATAAACACGCGAAAATTTTTTATAAACTCGCGAAAAGATTGAGACGGGCGAATCTAAAATTACAGGCCGATAAGTGTGAGTTTTTAAGACGCGAAGTGACCTACCTGGGCCACATTATCAGTGAAGATGGGGTAAAACCTGACCCTAAAAAACTCGAAGCTCTCAAGGATTATCCCAGACCAACTACACCAAAGAAAATCAAACAATTCCTAGGTCTCGCGGGATATTACCGTCGCTTCATCGAAAAACTTTCCGGGATCGCAAAACCACTAACGTTACTATTGAAAAAGGAATCCCATTTTAAATGGACTGATGCTCAAGAGAAAGCATTTACAACGCTTCGCGATGCCCTTTGTAAAGAACCGGTACTACAGTACCCAGATTTTTCAAAACCATTTATTATCACGACCGCCGCATCAGACATCGCGGTCGGGGGCGTCCTTAGCCAAGGGGAAATCGGCAAGGACCGACCCATTAGTTACGCTTCACGTACGCTAAATAAACACGAACTCAATTATTCTACAATCGAAAAAGAACTTCTTGCCATCTTGTACAGCGTTAACCATTTCAGACCTTATTTCTATGGACAAGAGTTCGTATTGGTCACCGACCACAAGCCCCTCGTGTGGCTTCACTCGGTGAAGGACCCGGCCAACCGGCTGGTCCATTGGCGACTTAGTCTCGCAAATTACACCTACAAAATAATTTACAAACCGGGAAAAGCAAACAGCAACGCTGACGCTCTATCCCGAAACCCTCCGAGTCAAAAAACGATTTTCATGACAAAACATACGCCGAACAAAAACGTCTCTTCGGACGATGAGAAAATCTTCTCTCCACCTAAAAAGAAAAGAAAAAAGTCAAAGGAAACAGAAGCCCAAACGAGCACTGCTCCAAGAAGGCTATCGTTACAGTCAATTGAAGGTGAGCCCTTCCTAGGCTTCAATCTTGCCGAACAATTGCAATCAAACGAAAAAGCAAAACAAAACTTACCTGTTGAACGAATGGATGTGGAGGAACCTTCCAGTGTACCCCCTCCCCTCCTTTCTCCGGGAACTCTTCCGGATGTCACACTAGATTTCCCCCCGGAACTCGACCTCGCTGTTCAACCCGATCTTCCATCGAATCCATCCTTGGATCGTTTTTCGGTCTCCCCCTTCAGGGAAGACCAACCTGAAAAAGAAAATGAAATCGACAAAGAAAATTCAAATGATAACGAAGGTATACCCGAAAGTGATGACGAGTCAGACGACGATTCCGAACAAAGTGACTTAATCGAGAATGAAAATCCTCAATTCAAAATTAGCGAAGAGAATCGCCATTTATCTAACGCATTAAAAATTGTAGAGACACGCGATAGATTACATATGCAAAAAGATAATTACGTCGTCTTCGTAACCATGACCAGGCAACCACTTGACGAAGGTGCTAAAGACCTCCAGGAACAAATCGTCTTCCCTAAATTAGAGGAGTTGGCGTACTTGCGGGTAAAATTCAAAATTGTAAAATCAAAACAAATAATCGCACTGCCCATTCTGGGCAGTATTCACGATAACCTCGAGATCTTAGATCTCCAGGAAATTTGTGATTCCCTGAGAAACGCGATTCGCGAGTTGTGCCTTAAGGAAGTTTGTATTGCTAAAACGCCTTCCATCGGCAACGTGCCGTGGGCTGTAATTAAAAATACCCTGTACGAAACGCTCCGCGAGGAAAATATCTCGCTCATAATTTGCAGTCAATTAGTTCAAATTCCTCCCGAAGAAAATCGGCTGGACATTATTAAAGAAAAGCACGACTCGTTAATCGGCGGTCACAAATGAGTAAACAAAACGTATAAACGTATCCGCGAGTACTACTACTGGAAAAATATGAAGGTCCAGATCCAAGAGTATATTCAACATTGTCGAAACTGCCAACTTAAAAAATTGGTCCGCGTAAAAACAAAACAGCCTATGATACTTACCGACACACCTGGGGCCGCGTGCGATAAGATCGCCATGGACATAGTGGGACCCCTCCCTTTAACAAAAAACGTCAATCAGTATATTTTAGCTCTCCAAGATCTTCTCACGAAATATTCATTGGCTATTCCACTGAACCGAACCTCATCGATGGACATCAGCTCCGCGTTCGTGAAGAACTTCATTGCACGTTACGGCGCACCCCGCGCCCTTCTCACCGATCAAGGATCCAACTTCTGTAGCAGCCTTATGAAGGCTGTGGCGAAAAAATTCAAAATTAAGGCTTATAAAACAACGGCCTTTCACCCCCAGAGTAACGGATCAATAGAACGTTCCCATCACGTACTTATGGAACATCTAAAGCAGTACGTAAATGAGAATTCCGATTGGGACGAGTACCTACATCTAGCCATGTTCTCGTATAATACGAGTCGTCACGAAGGCGCTGGGTATACCCCCCACGAACTCGTATTCGGCAGATTAGCTCGTCACCCTTCGGCCCATCACCAAATTGAGGAGACACAGGACCCTTCTTACGCCGAATATCTCGCTGATCTGTTTACTCGTATAGATGGCCTTCAAACAATGGCGGCCGAAAACCTGAAACACGCAAAGGAAAAATCAAAGGAATACTACGATCGCAACATCAACCCAAAATTCTTTAAGATTGGCGATCGCGTACTAATGCTTAAGGAACCCCAAAAGGGAAAATTTGGGGACCATTATTCCGAACCGTGTGAAATAATCGAAATATTGTCAGGGGGCAACGTTAAAATCCTTTACCAAGGCAAACCCCGCATCGTACACACAAACAAATTAAGGGCCACCCGTCTGTAACCAAAACTCTCGTTATTGGTTACAGAATGGAGCCGAAGACAACAGCCATCATTTTTCTTCTCATGCGCACAGTCGCCTGCCTCATCGGGTATGATTGCGGCGCCCCCACACTCAACGTCACTACCGTTTCTCTCACCGACATCGGGGCTTGCGACATACCTATGATTGATCCAACCCCGATACCTGTGAGAATTCAACTGCTGCAACTCTCAGAATTCTCCACAACCGAGGTCATCCAATGTAAAATCGAAGTCGACAGGACCCTATACTACTGCGGCATGAATTCGCACAACTCGATAGTCCAAAATGGTCGTCAAATCTATCTCCACGAACTAGACGACAAAACTTGCCGCAAGGTCCATGAAACCGGAATCATCCAACTTGGTTTTTCCACTATCGTCACCGGTCTAAAGAGAAATAGTACTACATCAAGGAGTCTTACGCTTGCTGGAACGCTTACCAACGAAGGAAGTTGCACCGGCGCCCAGTATAGCGACCCTTTTGGTGCCTGGAGCAACGTAGTGGTCCAGGCTTCTGCCAAAATCACCCTCCCGAGTTATGAGGCATCGGTCAACATGGCGACCAACCGTATTATCCTCCAGAGTACGACCCAATGTCAATTGTCCGAAGGTCAATGCACGGACGTCGACGGGAACCAAGCTTTCTGGAAAACGGAACCCGTGGACACGTGCCTCTTCAATAGATATGACGTCCTCTACGATGGCATGGCAACGAAACTCCGCACTATCGAAAATTCTATCCAGACACCTGATGTGTACACTGCCTTCATTTAATGCCTGGACATGCCTGTATGAACGCTAACTTCAAGGAGCGGTAGTATTACCGCACTGTGAAGTTAACGTCATCGGTCGATTTTCGAAAGAATTTCCCACTGATGTGTCACGCGTCATATCTAACCCGTGAGGCGATATAGCCTCGTGAAAAAATGACAGCGCTGAAGCGGTGCAACTGCAGCGTGAAGGCAGGCACCCAAAATGCTGGAGGGATGGAAATTAAGAATGCGAAATTGGAAAAGAACAGACCGATATCTTCAAAGAAAATTGGTAGAAATTTTTAGAAAAATGTTTTCTAAAAAAAGGGACTGTATTGAAAAGAATGTTAATTTCGAAAATGTTCGAGGATTCGCGAAAAACTTTCGGAATAAATCATTCTAGCAATACATTTTGAAGTAATTTGGGGTGAAATTATTATTTATTACCAAATACTACGAGTGTTTTATTTTTTAATGTTGCATAAAATATCTGAACATTCTGTAGTTACATCATTTTTCAATCAAATTCTAAATATAAAAATATCCTACATAATTATAAATATAAAAATAAATATCGCAAAATTTTGTAGTTACAGAATTTGAAGATAATTTATAAAACAGTGAAAAAACAAAAATACTCGTAGTATTTGGTAAAAACGAATAATTTCTCACCAAATTACTTTAATATGTAATGTTATTCCAAATTTATTCCAACGGTTGTTAGCGAATCGCATATGATTGAAAATATTATTTGCGGAGCATCAAATCGTCGAACATTTTCGAAATTGAGATTATTTTCAATAAAGTTCACATCGATTAAGTTCAATCGGTTATCTTAACCCTCAATCCGTGAAGGTATTTGAGGCACCTTGATCCCGTGAACATGGGTCATTTCGTTTTTGCACTGACAAACCAACAGTTGTCAATGAAAGACATCTGAAAAAATGCGTGGTCAATCTTTAGGCCGCACTTCTCAAGGGAAAATAGGGTTTTTTTCTTTCTTATGGTTAATATTTTTTTAAATAAATAGTAAGCAACCGGCGGACGAAATAATCTTTGACAGGACGAAAACGACCGAGGTTCACAAAATGCGGATTAAAATTCTCTACTCAATCGGTCCGATTGGATCGAGAAGGCGATCCATGACGATGCTGCGAGAACGACGGTAGGAGCATTGTTTATTTAACAAAGATAAAATCGGTGCACGGAATGGTTCTCGGGGCCTCGATCGGACATTCCCGATATTAATGCCGCGAATTCATGTCCGATTTTATCTCACTTCCGGTCAGAATGGGTCGAGAACTCTGACGACGCTGCGAGAACGATGGTAGGAGGATTGTTCATTCAACAAACATAAAATCGGTGCTCGGAATGGTTCTCGGGGCCTCGATCGGACATTCCCGATATTACTGCCCCGAAATCGTCTCCGATTTTATCTTACTTCCGGTCAGAACGGGTCGAGAAGTCTGACGATGCTGCGAGCACGGCGGTAGGAGCATTGTTTATTCAACAAAGATAAAATCGATGCTCGGAATGGTTCTCGGGGCCTCGATCGAAAATTCCCGATATTACTGCCCCGAAATCATCTCCGATTTTAACTTACTTCCGGTCAGAATGGGTCGTGAAGTCTGACGGTGGTGCGAGAACGACGGTAGGAGCATTGTTTATTTAACAAAGATAAAATCGGTGCTCGGAATTGTTCTCGAGTCCTCGATTGGATATTCCCGATATTACTGCCCCGAATTCGTCTCCGATTTTATCTTACTTCCGGTCAGAATGGGTCGAGAAGTCTGAGGATGCTGCGAGAACGACGGTAGGAGCATTGTTTATCTAACAAAGATAAAATCGGTGCTCGGAATGGTTCTCGGAGCTTCGATCGGACATTCCCGATATTACTGCCCCGAATTCGTCTCCGATTTTATCTCACTTCCGGTCAGAATGGGTCGAGAAGTCTGACGATGCTGCGAGAACGACGGTAGGGGTAATGTTTATTTAACAAAGATAAAATCGGTGCTCGGAATGGTTCTTGGGGCCTCGAGCGAACATTCCCGATATTACTGCCCCGAAATCGTCTCCGATTTTATCTTACTTCCGGTCAGAAAGGGTCGACAAGTCTGACGATGCTGCGAGAACGACGGTAGGGGCATTGTTTATTGATCAAAGATAAAATCGGTGCTCGGGATGGTTCTCGGGGCCTTGATCGTTCGTTCTCAATATTACTGCCCCGAATTCGACCCCGATTTTATCTTACTTCCGGTCAGAATGGGTCGAGCATTCTGACGATTGTGCGAGAACGACGGTAGGGTCATTGTTTATTGAACAAAGATAAAATCGGTGCTCGGAATGGTTCTCTGGGCCTCGAGCGAACATTACCGATGTCACTGCCCCGAAGTCGTCTCCGATTTTATCTTACTTCCGGTCAGAATGGGTCGAGAAATCTGGCGATGGTGCGAGAACGACGGTAGGAGTATTGTTTATTTAACAAAGATAAAATCGGTGCTCGGAATGGTTCTCGGGGCCTCGAGCGAACATTCCCGAAATTACTGCCCCGAAATCGTCTCCGATTTTGTCGTACTTCCGGTCAGAATGAGTCGACAAGTCTGACGATGCTGCGAGAACGACGGTCGGAGCATTCTTTATTTAACAAGGATAAAATCGGTGCTCGGAATGGTTCTCGGTGTCTCGAGCGAACATTCCCGATATTACTACCCCGAAATCGTCTCCGATTTTATCTTACTTCCGGTCAGAAAGGGTCGACAAGTCTGACGATACTGCGAGAACGACTGTAGGGGCATTGTTTATTGAACAAAGATAAAATCGGTGCTCGGGATGGTTCTCGGGGCCTTGATCGTTCGTTCCCAATATTACTGCCCCGAATTCGACCCCGATTTTATCTTACTTCCGGACAGAATGGGTCGAGCATTCTGACGATACTGCGAGAACGACGGAAGGAGCATTGTTTATTTAACAAAGATAAAATCGGTGCTCGGAATGGTTCTCAGGGCCTCGAGCGAACATTACCGATGTTACTTCCCCGAAGTCGTCTCCGATTTTATCTTACTTCCGGTCAGAATAGGTCGAAAAGTCTGGCGATGGTGCGAGAACGACGGTAGGAGTATTGTTTATTTAACAAAGATAAAATCGGTGCTCGGAATGGTTCTTGGGGCCTCGAGTGAACATTTCCGATATTACTGCCCCGAAATCGTCTCCGATTTTATCTTACTTCCGGTCAGAATCGGTCGACAAGTCTGACCATGCTGCGAGAACGACGGTAGGAGAATTGTTTATTTAACAAAGATAAAATCGGTGCTCGTAATGGTTCTCGGGGCCTCGAGCGAACATTACCGATGTTACTGCCCCGAAGTCGTCTCCGATTTTATCTCACTTCCGGTCAGAATGGGTCGACAAGTCTGACGATGCTGCGAGAATGACGGTAGGAGAATTGTTTATTTAACAAAGATAAAATCGGTGCTCGTAATGGTTCTCGGGGCCTCGAGCGAACATTCCCGATAATACTGCCCCGAATTCGTCTCTGATTTTATCTTACTTTCGGTCGGAATGGGGCCAGAAGTCTAAAGATGCAGCGAGAACGACGATTGGAGCATTGTTTATTTAACAAAGATAAAATCGGTGCTCGGAATAGTTTTCGGGACCTCGATCGGAAATTCCCGATATTACTGCCCCGAATCGTCTCCGATTTTATCTTACTTCCGGTCAGAATGGGTCCAGCATTCTGACGATGCTGCGAGAACGACGGAAGGAGCATTGTTTATTTAACAAAGATAAAATCGGTGCTCGAATGGTTCTCAGGGCCTCGAGCGAACATTACCGATGTTACTTCCCTGAAGTCGTCTCCGATTTTATCTTACTTCCGGTCAGAATGGGTCGAGCATTCTGACGATGGTGCGAGAACGACGGTAGGGGCATTGTTTATTGAACAAAGATAAAATCGGTGCTCGGGATGGCTCTCGGGGCCTTGATCGTTCGTTCCCAATATCACTGCCCCGAATTCGACCCCGATTTTATCTTACTTCCGGTCAGAATGGGTCGAGCATTCTGACGATGCTGCGAGAACGACGGAAGGAGCATTGTTTATTTAACAAAGATAAAATCGGTGCTCAAATGGTTCTCAGCGCCTCGAGCGAACATTACCGATGTTACTTCCCTGAAGTCGTCTCCGATTTTATCTTACTTCCGGTCAGAATAGGTCGAAAAGTCTGGCGATGGTGCGAGAACGACGGTAGGAGTATTGTTTATTTAACAAAGATACAATCGGTGCTCGGAATGGTTCTCGGGGCCCCGAGCGAACATTCCCGATATTACTGGCCCGAATTCGTCTCCGATTTTCTGGGAACTGCAAAACATTCTCTACGATATGCAATTAGTGACTGTGGATAAATTTTTTTTTTCGAATTTATTATGTTGACTGAAAAAATGTTGAATATTTGCGAATTTAAGGATATTTGGAAAATTTGGTATAAGTTTGGATATAGTGCATGAACGAAGGATATTGTGGGTAATTTTTTAACCTCGAAGTGTCCCCAAAAAACCCTCCAAGTTGCAAGGGCTGCGATTTTTTTGTCTCAATGCCCTGAAGAGTAAATTGATCGTTTCTGTCAAAAATCACCGCAACAAGCGATTTTTCAATTTTTATTCATTTTTTCAGCTTCAAAATGGTTTTTTAGCAATAATGCGTAATTTTTCTATTCAAAGACATCAATTATCAAGAAAGAAAAAAAAATTCGCAATTTAAAAAAAAATTTCAAATAAAAAAAAACAAATTAAAAAAAAACAATTCACGCGTGAACGATAATCTCCTCTTGTCAAACAAAATTTGGTCGATGTTTTTTACCAGTCAATCGCCTTTGTTTTCAATGTAAATTTAAAAAATAATTTTAAAAAGTTGATATACCCCCCCTACGATTGTCTGATTCTCTTCACACGAATCTCGAACTTTGAATTTTTTTGCAGCTTCAGTCGTTGAAATACACTTTCTTAACAACCCCAAAAAACAGTTTTTTTTTAAACTACTCTAAAAATTCGGAATTTTTTTTTTTATTTGAATTTTTATTTCGAAAATTGTTTTTGAAAAATTTTCTTGGTAATTGATGTCTGTGAATAAATAAATTACGCATTATTGCTAAAAAAAACAATTTTGAAGTTGAAAAAATGAATAAAAATCGAAAAATTGCTTGTTACGGTGACTCTTTGTCAGCACATTTTGGCTTCTCGAAACGTCAGCTGCGGCTTGACGTTTCTCGGTGACGTTTGCGGCCCCATGACAGCCCTGACGCGAACACAGCAGCAGAAGCTCCAGCGCCTACTCACTCCGCTGAATCCGTTCGCAGGTTCCGCCGTTCCCGAGATACTACGGAAGTCAAACTCAACGTTTGAACCATCGTTCGATTTCGAAATTTTGGGATTGTTTTTCTCAGTCGTAACATTTTTCGAACGACTTCTATTCGAATCTTCCGTGTTCAAAATCGAATCGACTTCGCTTCGGTCGGCGCGGAATGCCATTTTTATTTTTTTTCAAATCTTTTTTCTTGTTTTCCATGAAATTTATGTTTTTCACATGAGCCCTATATTTTTTTTCGAAAAGTTCCCGAAAAACTATTCTAAAAGCGCACCTCAACTGATTCAAAATGGCCGCCCAAATGGATTTAAAAATAGGTGGCCATCCCCAAATTGTCACTCTGTATATATATATATATATTGTGGTGTCGAGATGGACACTTTTATTATAATTTTTGAGGAAAGGAGTGGCTGACTCGCTCCAGAACTCGGTTGTAGGACGGAATAACTCGGTTAACACGGATTGAGCTACTTGAGACGGATTTATTCGTACAGAGATTCGGCGTTGTACAGTGTTCGGAGACTTACTGACTGCCTTAGCTTAGAACGAAGGTAACTTATAGTGATGTAGTATGGGAAAATCGACATGGTGGGTGGAAGGGCCTACGTGACGTTAGAAACGTTGGCTATCAGTTTCATAAGAACTTGAGAAACCATACTGGCGAATGAAAAGTTACGGCATTCCTAATACGACTGGCCGGATGTTGTAAATTACGTGAAAGTGCCGCTCATGAAGATTCAGGCGCATCAAGGAGGGCCTTCGTCATAGGTTTCCTAAGAGTGTCGAAAGCCATCCGTGATATTCGAAATGCAGGTAGGCGGATGCTATAAATTCGGTGAAAGGCCACTTGCAAATGTGTATCAGTAGTATGGATCGTAGCAATAAAATAGGGAGAAGAACGACCAAAGGAAAAATAGAGGACCTCATTACCCCTCCACCTTTATTTAAGAAAATTCATAAAACAAGATGAATTTTCTTTAAGCCTTGGGGCTGGTGGATCGCCGACGACCACAGTATGTCTTACCGACTGTGCCGACGACACAGTATGTCTTACAATGCGGTTTCCGGTCATTTCTAACATAGCGCATTTTTCCCTATCGTAATTAACGTTGTAGTCTACATGTTCGTTGTTTTGATGAAATGATTATACACGTTAATACATGGAAGCAAGTAGCTTTAAATGCTTTGGTAAATAAATTAAATAAGCATCTCCACAATCCGCACCTCATCGTGAAATACAAGAAAACGAGTCCAGTGCAACCGTATCCCGTGGATTCACATAGTAAAATATAGTTGAAAAACGTCAAGTGGATTGTTTTCTATTACAGGTACCTTAAATATATAAGTAAAACGATTAGTCTTTAACACGATGGTTACGTCGCTAATTCCAATAATTATCGCGAATGCAGATTCTTCTAGAGGTACGGGAGGAGTATTACTGGATGAGGCTTGTTCCCGAATTGTTTTTAGTGCTCTGACCAAGTCAGCAGAATTCAAAATTTGTGGATGGATTATCCCTTGTCTACCATCATTTACTGCATTTAAAATATTGTTGATACATTCCCTGTATTCGTCTATGGGGGTTTCTAGAAGAGTTACTTGTGCGCTAATTTTTATATCTCTAGTATTATTAGCTACAGCAAAATTTAGTTTTCCATAAGAGTTTAATAGTTCTTGATTTTCGGCTCGCAATTCCTCTATAGCTTTGGAAAGTGTTGATGCCATGCCTTTAACTATTGCCATTTGGTTTTGAATTAAAGTACTCATTTTCTCATTATCAGTATGAAGTTTGTCAATCTCATCGTTATAATATTCAGCATTGGAATTCCCTAAAGTTCCTTCTAAACAAAATTTTACTAATTTCGCTGATAAAATTGAAAACACCTCTTTTGAGACGGGGTCTATAATCAATTATGTTCATTAATCTAGATCTTCTTGAGTCTATCCTATTTAACCTTTGTCGAAGGATTTCGATAGATGCTGATTCGGCGCAAGTCCTTTTTTTGTCTGTTCCATTGTAAATTCTTGACAAGGATATCGAAGCCATTTCCAGCTCATCCCGGTGTAGATTTATTTCGGTGATGTTGACGTAGTTGACTACTGTCCAGGTTTGATGGTAAATTACGGCTTTTTCCAGGTTTTCCATATATATGGTGCCTTCGAGTGGTTCCACCCTTAATTCGTCGGATGTAACACACGTTACAAGGAGAGGAAGAAGTAAGAGCAACATAATGCCTGCACAGAATTTTTGATTAGTTTCTATGATAAGGTTTTAATCTGTTAACGTGGATTAATTTTCTTCTATTATTCAGCAAGATCTCGTAGTTGACGTCCGATGTTTGTTCCAAAATAATGGCCGGTCCTTCCCACTTCGGGGCAAGGGGTGTCTTGTCTTTCTCTTGAGCAACGAGGACTTCGTCGCCCTTTGCAAAAATGGGTACGGGACGGTGTATGCGAGCATCCTGGACTGCCTTACAGTGCTCTTTAGCTGCGATTAAATTATCGCGTCCTCTTTTCACGATACGTTCATGACCAGCCCGCAGTCCTTCGAAGTATTGGTCGATCGTTACGTTGGTCTTCTGAACTGGAAGGTTATTCGGGATGTTAGGTTTCCTCCCGAATTGCAGTTCAAATGGCGTTAATCCTGTTCCTTCATGTTTCGCTGTGTTGTCAGCCATGAAAACAAACTTCAATTTTTTATCCCAATCTTCTTGATTGTCGTAGATCAATACTTTGATTTGTTCTTTAATTGGAACATGTGCTCGTTCAAGGCTTTGGTTACTTTAAGGATGGAATGTTGTTGTTGTCATGTGCGAAATTTTGAAGAGTTTTTCTAGGTGTTAGAATGTCAGGCTTATAAAGATTCGTCTACCATCGGTTAAGATAATTTTTGGAGCTCCATGAATGTAGAAGAAATCGTTAATCAATGCTGTTAAGGTGAATTGGGCGTCCTGGGATTTTAATGGTATCAGCGTAATATATTTCGTCAGCTGATCTTGTACAGAGAGGATTTTCTTGTGTCCCTCATACGTTTCAGGCACTGGCCCCACAAGATCCAAGGCAATTTTTTCATTTGGCTTTTCCGGTGTATCCGTGATTATCGCTTCTGCTCGTGGTTGTGTTCGCACGAGCTTGATCCTCTGGCACGTGTCGCTTTTACGGATGTAGTCTTCACTGTCTTTTTGTAGGTTGGGCCAAGTACGAACAGCCTTTACACGGTCGAGAGTTTTTGTTACTCCAAAATGTCACGTGGCGTTTGTCCCATGATATTGTTTTATGATTTCCATTCTTCCTTCTTCTGTACCTGGCTCGTAGGATTCTCTATCGTAAAGGTAGACTAGCGGTGGTTCAATTCTCTTTGACCAAATAAATGAGATCATTTGTTTAATTCTCATTTTCGTAATTGGATTTTCCCTTAGATGTTTGCACCCTAGGAAAATCTTCGTTGACTCATTGATCGTTGATAGCTTTTCAACTAACGCGTTATACCACTCAATTTCATCTCCTAAAAAATCAAGGTGCAATTCTTCTTCAGTGTCTCCAGGTTGACCCGTGATGTTGATTCTCGGTGTATTCCTGGGCGGTACCTCTTCTAAGATTTGAGGAACCTGCGGAATTTCCTTCGATAATTCAAATTCGATGTAGAGAGGGAGATTTTCATTTTCTGTCCCTCGATCGTTAGTCATATCTATTGGGTTGCTAGGTTCTGCTATGTCGTCAACTTCTTCTTCGGTGAGGATTTCTTCTCGATTTTCTTGTTCTTTTTCTGGGAAGTGATTGCGTTTTGCCTGACGCGTAGTTACTGGGTAAATCTGTGATAATGCGTCAGCGTTAGTGTTTAACGTTCCCTTCTTATAATTTGCCTCGTATTTATACTCCTCGAGCTTTAGACGGAGTCTCATCAAGCCACTATTTGTTGGAGGGTTTGAAGTTTTGAGGACCCATATTAGTGGCTTATGATCCGTAACGATTTGAAATTTCTTCCCATACAAATATTGTCGAAAGTGTTTTACGGCCCACGCTATTGCCAACATTTCTTTCTCGGTCGTGAAGTAGCGTTGTTCTGCCTTGTTGAGAGTGCGTGATACGTAGGCAAGGGTCGATCCTTTCCGAGGGATCCTTGAGATAGCACGGTGCCTATCGCATGGTTGCTAGCGTCGGTGGTGAGGGTGAAAGATTCCTTGAAGTCAGGATATTGTAGAACTGGCAATGTTGTCAATGCTGTTCGAAGTAAATTGGACGATTGCTTTTGCTTGTCTGTCCATGACCATGCTGTTATTTTGTTTTTTAAGTTCCGTAAGTGGTTTAGCGATCTTGCTAAATTCCTTAATAAACTTCCGGTAATACCCAGCGAGTCCTAGAAATTGCTTAATTTGTTTTTGATCGGTTGGCCTGGGAAAGTTTTGCACTGCTTCAGTTTTTTTCGGATTTGGTTTTCCACCTTCCTCCGAAATTACGTGTCCCAAAAATTCTAGTTCTGGTCGTAAAAATTCGCACTTATCGGGCTGTAATCTGAAATCCGATTCGCGAAGACGAGTCAATACGTCAATTATTTTTTTATAATGTTCGTCAAGTGTTTGTCCATAGATTATTATGTCGTCTAGATAAACAAAGCATGTGCTTCCAATCAGTCCTCGCAACGCGTTATTCATCATGTGTTGGAACGTTGCAGGCGCGTTCTTTAACTCAAACGGCATCCTGTTGTAATGGTAGTGGCCTGATTATGTGGAGAACGCCGTTTTGTGTTTGTCTTGCTCGTCCATTGGGATTTGGTGGAATCCTGAAGCTAGATCGAATGCGGAGAACTATTTCGCTCGACCCAACTGATCCAATATTTCGTCGATGCATGGGAGACGATAAGCATCGTGGGTCGTTTTTTTCGTTCAATTTTCGATAATCAATCACGATCCTCCATTTCTGTTTCCCCGATGCATCCGATTTCTTCGGTACAACCCAGATTGGTGAATTGTACGGCGAGTCTCTCGGCTCGATTAACTTCTTTTCCAGCTTTTCATTTACCTGCCTGTCGATCTCTTCTTTGTGAATTGCCGGGCACCTGTACTGTTTCGTGTTCAGAGGTGTATCGTCGCATGTGATGATGCGATGCTTTACTGTCTTTGTACCTGGCAGTGGGTCTCCAGGTAAGGCATCATCTGGAAAACTGCTGATGATATCCCAGACCTTTTCTGCTTCATTTGGTGAGATGTGTTCGAGTCGAACGTTTTCCTTGAACGCTAGAATGCGTTCGGTGGAGTTCGTACTTCTTATAGCATTGACCCGGGCTGCATCCTTCGGTGCGTCTTGGCGCTCCTCCTCAGGTAGACAGGCGATTTCCTTAATAGGGTTACCGTGCAGCTGGTCAATTGTAACCGTTATAGGTTCTTCCGAGTCATTCATAACTGGTACTCGGGCTTCATAGTCCTTGGCTTCGAAAACGCAAGGCTTTTGGGTTATCTTCGTCCGTGACGGCTGCTCCATTTTCGCGATATACGTGCGAATTTTAATAAAGTAAATGGTTCGTGGCGGAATCGTGACCGACACCTTTTCGAATTCAAAACGCTTGTCATCGAACATTAAATAATTTTCTCTTCCGATACCGATATTTGTCTGATATTTTTCCATATGTTAAAGATGCTAGGGAACTTTTCAAAAAGAGCGCGCGCAATTTGGTCAAACAGGTGGCGCGCGAGAAAAACGCCACGTGGCAAGCGCGGAGCCGAGAAGCCGTGCCGGGAACGAGTGTGTGGGTCAGAATGTAGGAGAGTCAGGTCTTCTTGCTCGGACAGTCTTAGCGACAAGACGTGAGGGTTCCGGAGCAAGAGTGAGTAAGAGAGAGACGCGTTGAAAAAGAATAGCCACGTCCGGTGGTTCGCGCGAGTGCAAATTACGCGGCGTGCGTGAGGAGCCTGAGTACGCTCAAAGACCGCGGTAGTGCGGGGACGTTTAGTATTAAATTACCTTAGAATTACTTACCTTGTTGTTCATTTTGTATTTACTGTTAACGCGCGTTTCCCTATTGTGATCCCCTAGTCAATAAAACATTATATCTACCGAGTGTGCTGCAAGAATTGGAGTATATTTTTTCCATTTGTGTGTGTGTGCCCTCCCTGTGAAAGAACTATTTAACACATAAATGGAATACCAATCAATCCGTCTTCTTCCAAGGGAAAGTCATTCGGAACGACGTGGAAGATGTGACTCTTTCCTTGAAAATCTTGTTTGGCAGCACATAAGGATTCGTGTTGTTCATTGCCCATAGAGAACGGTGTTTTAATGTTCCGATTTATCTGCGATCCTTTCGTTAACATGTTGATTTTTATGAGATTTATGGCTGATCCGGTATCGAGAAGAAAACAGCCTATTCTGCTAGCTGTTCGTGTGGGAAGTTTGACCACTCGTTTAGCGGATCCGATGGCATTCACTCGGGGGATGTTTTCTTGTGTCGTAGTGATTGATTCTCCTTCCGGTATATAATTGACTGTTGTTCGCGTTGATCGGTGATTGTGAGACTGCCCGTTGTGAAAACCCGATTGTTGTGGTACGTTCCTGATGGGGTTTTGTGAGTCGTATGCTTCCTTACGACAGTCACGTTCGGAGTGACCCATGCGATTGCACTATCGGCATATTATCGAAGAGAACGGTGCCGCTGAGGGAGTCCCGAAAGATTTATGATGGGGCGGCATGCGAGTATCTGAGCTACCTGTATTCTTTTCAGTGATGTTTATGTTGCGCGTCATCATCTCTCTTGTGTAGTTGTAGGCTTCTGGCGCTTTAGCCCGAGCTATTGCCATTCGAACATTCTCCGGTTTTTGAGCCCGTACTTCAGTCGAACTCTCTTTTTTTAACCCTAAAAGATATTGGTCGAGCCCTTGTTTGCGTTCGTACTCCACAATGAATCGTCTTTGTGTTTCATCTGGAGTTGAATTAGCTAATATGGAAAGGAGTTGATTTTGTACTTCAAAAAATCTATTCGTAAATCTCGAAACGCTTTCGGTTTTTCGTTGAAACATTCGCAATCTTTTGTCTCTCCAAACGCTGACCAGTTGCAAGTTTCCGAAGAGGATCCGTAAGCATTCATAGAGCTGTTTGTACATGTTTGTCTCGTACTCCTGAATTTCTCTTGCCGCGTCTCCGGTGATTTTTTTTTGTGATTATTAATCGACGAAGGTAGTCTGATCGGCTCACTTGTGGTCTTACATATTCAATTGACGTAATGAAAGTTTCGACCCCCAGAGATTTACCATCGAATTCACGGATTAGTTCTAGAGCTTCCTTTGGTGTTAGCTCTTCAAAAGAATCTTCCGGTAACGCGTGCGTAATGCGCGAAGCGTTATCTTCCATTTCGGTTTCTGAATCGGAGTCTTTTATTCGGCTGAACGCCGCCTTGATGGCTGCGTTTACGTTAGACAACGCCATTTCGGTTTGATCCACTGAGTCAGTTTCGGAATCGGTGGTTATAATTTGCGGTTCGCGATAACGAGTAAATGAGTTCATAACGAGTAAATCAGTCAAAGATTCTTTTCGTGGATCCAGTTTAAAACTTCGTCCCTCGTAGACTCGGAGTGTCGTCAATCGGTCCTATGTTCCCAGCGTTGATTAGCCAGCACACCCCACACTTACCACCAATTGTGATGTCGGGATGGACACTTTTATTATAATTTTTGAGGAAAGGAGTGTCTGACTCGCTCCAGAACTCGGTTGTAGGACGGAATATCTCGTTCAACACGGATTGAGCTACTTGAGACGGATTTATTCGTGCAGAGATTTGGCGTTGTACAGTGTTTGGAGACTTACTGACTGTCGTAGCTTAGTCGTAGCTTATAGTCGTATAGTCGTATAGTATAGTCGCTTATAGTCGTAGCTTAGCTGTCGTAACTTATAGTGATGGAGTGTGGGAAAATCGACATGGTGGGAGGAAGGGCCTACGTGACGTTAGAAACGTTGGCTATCATTTTCATAAGAACTTGAGAAACCATATTGGCGAATGAAAAGTTACGGCATTCCTAATACGATTGGCCGGATGTTGTAAATTACGTGAAAGTGCCGCTCATGAAGATCCAGGCGCATCAAGGAGGGCCTTCGTCATAGGCTTTCCAAGAGTGTCGAAAGCCATGCGTGATATTCGAAATGTAGGTAGACGGATGCTATAAATTCGGTGAAAGCCCACTTGCACATATGTACCAGCAGTATGGATCGTAGAAAGAAAATAGGGAGAAGAAAAACCAAGGGAAAAATAGAGGACCTCATTACAATATATATATATACAGGGTGCATCTTAACTACTAGTTTTCCGTTGATGAGCATATAGAGTGTACCTTTTCAAGCAAAACGCTTTTTTTAAAATGTGCGATAAAAATTGGCCGGCCAATTTTTTGATGGACCAAATTGAACGTTCAAATCCACTTGCTGGAATGTGGATTTGAACGTTCAATTTGTAATTTTGAAATTTGAGTTTGTAATGTTATCCCGTCGCCCAAATAAGATATTAATTAGTAAATAAAAAATGTTAAACAATGTTGTACATTGTTTACTCGAAAGATCTTTTGATCTTTAGATCTTTCGAGTAAGCAATGGACAATATTTCTAATACTTTTTATTTATTACTTAATACTTTATTTGGGCGACCAGATAAGGTTGAAAATTAAAATTTGAACATTCGATATTGAAAGTTTTAACTTTCAATTTTAATTTTAATTTAACAAAAATCAATGGATTTGAATTCACTTGCGCGAACGAGGATTCGAGCCCGCGTCTACTCTCCCTTGGACGCCGAAACTTCTGGTGCCATGGTTTACTCACCGTTGGACTTTACTCGAGAATATCTCGGCCAATTTTTGTCGCACATTTTTACAAAAAGCATTTTGCTTGGAAAGTACACCCTATATGCTCACCAACGGAAAACTAATATTTAAGATACACCATGTATATATATATATCATGTTAATCAATTTAGTTAAATTAACAAGGGGAGGTTGTAAATTGCCAAATTCAGATTCGATTCATACTGCGTGTAAGAAAAGCTCATGGCCAGAGGTGTTACGTGGAACAGCAGCAAGATGCGCTTCTTCGCCGTTGTCGAGAAAATCGGCATTGAAATATTCCGTTGGGTTCAAATACTTTCTACGTGAAGAAAATTGTTAAGTCCGCCCGGCGCAGCGAGCAAGCTCTCTGCTTCATAGCCTGACGTCCTGGGTTCGAACCTTGCTGCTGGCAATTTTTAAAAAATGCATTCAAAAGTGTATACAGATAATTCCCGGCAATTAGTTTCAACCATCATGCATATAATAAGTTTTTTAAATGCCGTTTTTTGTGAAAAACTCGATGTTTTAGAACTTCATTATATTATTCGTAAACAAAGTTATATTTTATAGTTGTTTCATGCAAACAACACTAGACATAAAACACAATATCACAATTAACATTCAAGTGGGTACAATTTATTAAAAAGTTCCGTATATACTTGCAGATTATTTACAATGAGTGAGATGAAGTAGCCAGCGTGTCGTACGAACCCGATTGATAGTTATCATAAAAACATGGAAAGCAAAAAACAGGATAGCAAAAAACAGGACATCTAGCACATCGGATAAACGATACGTTTTTACAAAAACAATTGTTTTTTAACTTATCTTTCGGGAACCACACCTGATTTACATTCAAAAAAATTGTTTCTATCGTCCGCGTCCGTGAGGCGTGATAAAAAACCACGCGTATCGCTCATATAGGAAAAAATCGGAGAAGACAACTGGTGGTGGACGATCGATTCGTTTTTTATACAGTCTTCTCTGGAATAAAATCTCACGATCTTGCTCGATTAAATAAGCACAATTTTGAAGGCGCTTGATCAGATTATTTGCCTGCCGGTAAAAGTACATGTCACACGGTTGGACGAGAGGAGTGCACCTTAAAGGAATTATCTTCATGGTGCACATTGGTAACTTTTTATCGTCCTGAAATATCTCATCTCACAACTCCGGGTTCGTTTGTCCACCCCAAGAGTCGATCAGAAGGAGACATTTTTCGCCTTATACGTATGGTTTTAACGTATCGCGCAAGAAGTCCTCGTACAAACTCGTGAGTTCACCGGATTTGGAGGATGTAATATCAACGTTGGTATACTTCTTGGCGTACTCGTTGACAGTCTTCTACACTCTGAGTGCGAACGTATCTGTAGAATCTTGGAGGCATACGAAAACAAGAGGCAAGACTCGTCCAGACATGGTGAGAGAATATTGTGCCGTATACGAATGTGTAATCGTGTTCATGTCCTTTCGCTTTACTAGGACGCACTTTGACCCTTCTTCGGCGAGAGTCCTGTTAAACGTGGACTGGTCTGGCACCCTGACAAACAAAATACAGAAATACCGTTACTACTATGGCAGTATTTCCGGAAAGAAATCTGTGCTATCTATGATATATCATATTATCATCTTATATCATGTCATATGAAATTTGTAAACAGCTCTCCACGTACCTGTTTGATCTGTATTAATTATGAAATCTTTGACAAAGTTGGGTATCAACGTGGATCCAGCCAAAGTTTCGTGTAGGGTAGCCGTCTCTTTCGGGGAAACACATTTTGCGATTTTCCGTTGCCGAATCCGATGCGTTTTTTAAAATTCGGTGGCCCACGTTTTTGAAGCTTTGAATTCTAAATCTGGGAACTGACTTGCAGCGCCCAAAGCCCACTGCTGCAAGTTTCTGGTCATAATTTGCTGAAATTTTTGTCGAGCTTCTACGAAGCGATTATATGTCCCTGGATCAGCGACGCAATATTTATCAAATTTGCTACCGCCACTTTTAATTTCCTCTTCCCACCTGAATAAATAGCGCATATTTTTTAAACGAGAGCACCCCTTTTTGTAAATTTTTGAGAATCAGGCCTGCATGTTCTTCGGCCAGAGCGACAGCTCTAATTTTGTAATCCAGAAGAATGTAGTCAAACTCTTCTTTTTCTTCTCGTCCGGTTTGTATTCGTCTGATGATGCGTTAGCGATGAGTCTCGTTTCAACGTCTTCGTAGGCACCACTGTCGTCGATTTCATGAATGCTTATCAGTTCTTCATCAAGAATAAGGGTTTTATCGGCGAGCATTTGCAACGTATTCTGGAACATTTATTTCCCTATTACCATGGCTTTTTCGATGATTGATGGAGACGGATCTGCTGCGATGAGATTATTATTACAGCGGAGGCTTCCAAAATACACCAACGCATCTCTCAATTGTTGTTTGGACACTTCGCTGTGTATCGAATCTTTTTCGATCACATCACTTTTATGCGAAGGGCCCGGATCACTCTCGGATTTTCCGGCCTCCATTTTTTCGTTTTTTAACCGGGTAAATCAAAACTCTCACGTACACACTGATTTTCGACGCAGTTACAAGTTGTGCTAGGAACCACATCTATCTTCTTTCGAAGTTAACAGGCAACTACGCTGGTATACGGTGTTTCGTTTCGACCCTCCCGTCCCCTTGTGCGGGAAGAAACATTTGTCCTTCAACTGTAGCGGTTGAGTAACGATATTTGTATTTTACACCTACTGCAGCAAGTATTTCCATTTTTTAAATATAACTATGTTTGCGAACAACATAATAAAGTGCGAAAGCGTTGGTTTTTCTACAACAACTGGCATTTTAAAAACTTATTATATGCCCAATTGTTGTAACTGATTGTCGGGAATTATCTGTATACACATTCGAACAAAAACATTAAATAAAATAAAAAGTTGCCAGCATCTAGATTCGAGCTGGGGACGCCGGGCTTTTGAGACAGAGAGCTTGCTCGCTGCGTCACGGCTCCTTGAAATTTTCTTTACGTAGAAAGTATTCGAACGCAACGGAACATTTCAGTGCCGACTTTCTCGACAACGGCGAAGAAGAGCTTCTTACTGCTTTGCCAAATAACAGCATTGGCCATCAGCTTTTATTACATGCAGTATGAGTCTGTCTGAATCTGACAGCCTCCCCGTGTTAGTTTAACTAAATTGATTAACATAATATATATATATATATATATATATATATATATATATATATATATATATAACCCAGGAATTATTCTCAACGAACTACCTATCAGCGTCATCTTCAGACCGGAATAAGTGGTCGAAAAACAGGGTTTTGAACAGGCTTAATGAGGGTGCAGAAGAGACGGCAACTGGGAGAGAATGCCATAGATAGCAGGCTGAAATGCAGAAAGAATTGCGATAGGTCACAGTATGATGTGCCCGTATATCTTCTACAGTTTTTGCTCCATGTCTTCTCCTCCCCCTACCGCCCTCTGCGACCTCGAAACAAAAAAGTAAAGAGAACAATCAATACCAAACATCGGGTAATTCATTGTGGTATTTTGCCCCTTAATCGGTTTTATTATAAATGATGTCCGTCGACTAATCTTGTAAGATAATGTCCTGGGGTTGCGGTTCTTTTGAGCTTTACAATTTATATTCGTGCAGTTAAACCAACTATTAGCCAGAACAGCCAGAAACGAAGTGCGCAATTAAAGATTATTGTCCTTCATTTGAATGATGTCGTCCACATCCACACCTCGAAAAGCGTGGGCAAAAGCACACAATTCACGAGGCTAAAAGCTCGGGTGAACGCGTGCTCTCGGCTGCATAATGCATGCATACGAATCACTTAAAATCAGAATGGCTAATCAAAAGTCGCTGTATTTTTACTTGTAGTTTCATTCCGTTGGCAAATATTTATTCCTGAAATTTTGGCCTACTATCGCATCGTGAACGAAGAGTATACGTGACTCAGATTCAAACCCATCTATAAGGTCGAATAATGTCGTCCGCATCCACACTTCGAAAAGTGTGGGCAAAAGCACACAATTCACTAAGCTAAAAGCTCGGTGAGCACGTGCTCTCAGCTGCATAATGCATGCATAGGAATCACTCAAAATCAGATTGGCTAATCAAAAGTCGCTGTATTTTTAGTTCTAGTTTCATTCTGCTGTCAAAAATGTATTACTGAAATTTTAGCTTACTATCGCATCATGAACGAAGAGTATACGTGACTCAGATTAAAACCCATCTATAATGTCGAACAGTGTCGTCCGCATCCACACCTCGAAAAGTGTGGGCAAAAGCACACAATTCACTAAGCTAAAAGCTTGGTGATCACGTGCTCTCATCTGCATAATGCATGCATACGAATCATTCAAATTAAGATTGGCTAATCAAAAGTCGCTGTGTTTTTACTTGTAGTTTCAATCCGCTGTCAAATATTTATACCTGAAATTTTCGCCTACTATCACGTCATGAACAAAGAATATACGTAACTCAGATTAGAGGTCGTCGCTCACCTATCAACCCAGCACCCGACCAGCACCGCCTCGCCTCGAGCGGTTGTCATTTCTTATATGGACTTTGCATACATATGCACTGTAACGTGTTTTTTTTTGGTACTTCGCTGACCCGCCTGACATGGTAGGGACTGCAGCAAAACCGTCCTCCGGCTCGGGGCCGTCAACGCGATCACGACATGATTCCGTAGGGTTCTCTAAGCGACGTTAGGATTTTGATTTAATATTCTGTTTATTTTCTTTATTTTCGCCACCTCAACGTCTGGCTTACACGAGCCAAGGTACCCACGGCCAGGAAGAGCGAGAGGGAAAGAAGGCGAGGCCAAACATTCTCCCAAGGCCAAAGATCGGGAAGACACGGTGGCCTAACTATGGTTAAACGTTCGGAAAGACGCCGATTCCCGCGAAAATTACCTACCCAGGGCCGTGATTCACGCCCCCCCCCCCCCCCCGCCTTTACTTCGTCAGTTTCTTCTGGACAGGGGCCGAATTGTCACCCTCGGCCGATAATAAGTCTGGCGTCGGTCGTGGTCCTTACTCCCGTCGTCGCCAAGGTCGACCGTTACGAAACATCATCCAGGAAAGGACAAGGCTCCACTAGGACATGAAATACGGCACGCGGGAAGACCGGACTTTTCATTTTCCGTTACGGGAGGTTTAGGATTCGAAATCCGCGCTTGATCGATAAGCACACTCCCGAAAATTATTCGATACGGGCCTGTTCGCTTTGGTGTAATCATAAGAACAGAAACTAAAGAAAAAGGGGGGGTACGCTTCTCGCACGTCGACCGGCTTTTGCGTTAGCTTCCTGCAAGGTGTCGAGCCGGACGGACGTGGGCCGAGAGATTGGGAAACGACCGAATTACGCAGCCGGTGAGCTTGGTCATGCCTTCGGCAACAATCCGGGTAATTCTCGGCCGTATGGTCGGCTCACGATCTCGCGCATCTTTCTCGTGGCCACGGCCTCTGTCGCGTTTCCGTAATTATAAACCCCGTCACACGTAGCTTGCGCGTATCGTCGGAAAATCGTGTCGTGGTTGCGCGCGGGAAGCTCAATCCCGTTTCGCGACGAGCTTCGGCTCGATTAGTCTGTAAAAAGTGTGAGTGAATGTGTGCCTGGAAAATTGAAACGTGTCGTCCTCGGTGATCCCTCGGCCTGCGGCGGGGCTTAAGCAAGGCGAAAGGGGGAGAGATTGCCCTCAAGTCGGGACATCTTCACGGAGAGCTAGCCTCCCGTTTATCATCGGGTCGCGGGTTCAAACCCGTGCGGGCTCCCGTCTATATTAACAGCATCTACCGGGTGCCCCTTTCCCCAGTGTGGGGATTTTTCCGGCTTCGTCGCGGGGAGAGGTTGCCGAGCATCGGCGTCCACGTAAGTAACGACCGGGGTAATTTTCCCGGGATATTTCTTTCTTTATTTTAACGCTCGGCCGGGTAACCGATTAGCGGGAGCCCGGTTTTGTAATATTAGTGTGGCCGGTAGGGGAGAGAGAGGAGAGGCCAAAACGAGCTCGACGTATATTGTGTGTGTGTGTGTAGGCTCCGATCGGAATTGGTGTGTGTGTGTGTGTGTCTGTGCGCGCGAGAGTAATTGTCTCGCGAGATTTCGCGCATATTGTATATATTTTGTGTTCCGATTTTTGTCCCGGTGTTCATTGCGAAGGAGGGGAATTATTAACGAAATGTAAATTAAATTCCCGGACGATAGATTTTTCTTGCCGCGCGTGTTTGACACCTGACCCATCCCCTCTACTTTATCCACGAGGCTGCAGTTTGGCCGGACACTGCGTTCCCTTTTCTCATCCCGACAAGCCGATTTTCGGCTGGCGCCCTATATAAATTGTCGGGACGGGAGGAGGGGAGTTTTGTGACTCTCTCGGTCCTTTTCCCCCAGCTCCCTCAATTTTGCGGTCACAGCATTCACTTGTCAACTTCGTAGCATCACTCGATCGCCTTGCTCGCAAGAGGTGACAAGTGAGTGCATATGTATGGAAAGCGTATTTAAGAAATGACAACCGCTCGAGGCGAGGCGGTGCTGGTAGGGTGCCGGGTTGAAAAGTGAGCGACGATCTTAAAACCCATCTATTGAACAATGTCGTCCGTATCCACACCTCGAAAAGTGTGGGCAAAAGCACACGATTTACTAAGCTAAAAGCTTGGTGAACACGTGCTCTCGGCTGCATAACGCATGCATACGACACACTCAAAATCGGGTTGGCTAATCAAAGGTTGCTGTATTTTTAAATCTTTATAACGCCCATGAAACTTCAGGTATCGATTAAAAATATTGCACACAAGTAGAGCAATCGGCCTTTCATGTTTGTTGCAATTTGTATTTGTTAATAGGACAATTATTCGAATACTTTGCAAACGTTAATAACTGTGGCAATTTACATGACGGTTCATATTTTTTAGTTTTCCAAATCTCGGACAATGATTTTATCATTGCATTTGGAGGATAACAGCCTGTCCGCTCAAAATAACAACAAAAGTTCGAATCGAATATTTCAATACAATATTACCCAAACAAACTTGTCGTATTTTAGTCTGATTAGTTGACGGTTTAACGTTTTCCTTGCGTTTTTTTTACAAAGATCAGGAAGTTTTTTAAATAATATTTCGCCGTTATGATTTGTTTGTTTTTATTTGCTGTAAAAATGTTGACTGTATTTTATTTATTTATTCTATTATTATATTTTTATTACTATATTCCTTTTTCAGATAAGACCAACAAATAAATTATAGTCAACAATTTTCATTTAAAACATACGCCCGTAGTAACAAATACGGAAGATGCAAAATGGATGTACACAGTTATCCAATATAAATATAATATTTTACATGACGGAGTTTGGCCAAGTCCATTTATCCACGAAAAAAGTGACATAGATTTAAGTTTGCCGTTTACATATATTCTGTGGACTGTTAGGTATTAATTGAAATCACTGAATGAAATTATTATGAAATGTATCGATTATAGAGAGAAAAAATACTTTTTTAGCGTTGAACAAACAATCGGTAAAAGAGTAAGAAGACAAAATCTAACCAATCAAATCATTACGGCAATCTATTTTGCACCTTCGACAAACATGTATTATTACCTTGTGTGTTTTTCTTCCTCTTTTTCGCTCGTCTCTTATGCCCGTAGGGTTGTACTCCGCAGTCACCGACCTGCGCCTTCATTTGCCGTCTCCGCTTTTTGCGAAGATTTTTTTTCGACCTTTGACACTGTACAAGATTAATATATTAAAAATTATACTCAGTCTTATTCTGTTATATTCTGTTATAATAACTGGAATAAGAGATAGTGCGAGGTCCTACGGTATTTAAAATATAAAAATTCTAAAGTTCTTGGACACGAAGTTAATATTGTAATTATTACCGTTATTAGTTCTTACTGAAGCCTCCGGAATACTGGTGGGAAGTGAAGGTGGAGGTAGGGTTCCATCCAACGAAATCTCCAGCAGGCTGATGGGCGGTAAAGGTGGAGATGGTATTACATCCAACGAAACCTCAGCAGCTTGGGAAGAGTCCAGCGGGATATTTTCGTCACCTGCTTCCAATCCTTGAATAAAAAATCTACAGATATTACACACAGTGCAAGTATCTCATGGCATTGAAAATGTAATTTCACATTTCGGGTAATAAAGAACAGGAACATGTGAATATCCATCCATCCATTCATCCGACCATCCATTCATCCATCCAACTATCCATCCATTCATCCGTCCTCCATCCGTCCATCCATCCGTCCATCCATCCATCCGTCCATCTATCACATTCTCTCTCATTCTCCCTCATTCTTTCTCATTCTATATCATTCTCTCTAATTCGTTTTCTCGCTCTCTCCCTACATGTATTTACATGTAATTTACACTACATTGCAATCGCAGACATTTAACATATCGCAGTTTGCCCCACTCTACTACAATACAGTGGCAGTGGAGTGGGGGTAGCGTTAGTTTCGTGTGACATCCTGCTAACTCAGACCCCTATACCCAGCCAACGTCAACGAACATATACATCTTTAAAAGCAATTTCAATGCTAAAAAGTGATGTAATCAAATTACAACCATACCATAATCCTTGCCGAAATACACATGAAGCAAAATTCCTATTCAAAAACTTTAATCATTAGCATTATTTCTAAAACAATAACATTATCAAATAGTTCACCGATACTGCATTCGTCATCCATTTCCGGCTCGGTAGAAGACGATGAATCGACGTGGTGATCTACATCTGGTTTTACAAGAAATAAATATTTTAGAGTCTAATCATAAACCGTAATTCATGCAATTGAACCTGTATAAGAAATACAAAATGTATCGTTTATCTTATGAAAACTTACTTCAAGGAAATTTGCTACGAAGAAAGAAACAACAAAAATTCAAACATTTAGGTTGTGAGCCGAACTTGGTTTGAGAACATTTTTAAAAACTTTAGTTTCTTCATTTGCCTCCAAAACTTGAATTCGAGAAACAATCATTTATTAATAAAAAAAAACGACGCGAGGCTCATCCGATGTGATCTTTCTTGTAGCTACTCGCAATGTTGTCTATATCGTTGGGCATTTTTTCCCAGCATACAGAGAGAGTACTTGCTAAATGAAGTTCAAAGAAAATTAAGTTAATTGAACAAAAAAGGACGAACGGATAATAAAAGAGAATAAAGCCAATAAGTTATGTTACGGGTTAACAATGCAGTTTAATCTATGTATTTACAATGAAAGTTCATCCATTCGAACTTACTAAGAACTTTCTGCAAGCATTGTTAAATTCCAATTAGGAGATACATAGATTAACCATTGATAAAACTGCATTGTTAACCCATAACATTGGCTTTATTCTCTTGCTTTTCCGTTCGTCCTTTTTTGTTCAATTTAATTCATTTCTTTGAACTTTATTTAGCAAGTACTCTCTCTCTCTGTAAGTTGGGAAAGAATACACAACGCTATAGTTAATATTGCGAGTGGCTACGAGAAAAACCACATCACGCGGACCATGTGTCAATTTTTTTTAGATGAATTATTTTTTCTGGAATTTGAGCTTTGGAATCAAATTAAGGAAGAAACGGTTTTTAAAAAGATTTTCTCACATCAAGTTTAGCTCACAAACTGAATGTTAACATTTTTTGTTTCTTTCTTCGTAGCAAATTTTCTCGAGATGAATTTTTATCAAATAAACCATACATTTTGCTATTTTTCATGCATGTTAATTTTCGAACAGCTATGTCAATTTAACGGCTCATCTGAGATATTTTGCTGCAGAACTTTCTTGTAGAGGATCTCAATTCCTTGAAAACTATGTTAACGGCATATTCGTGAGATTTTTTTTCAGGCGATATGAAGCATTATCTACCGAGATATTTATTTTCCTATGTTGATCTTACAGAAAATGGTAATGGTGTGATGACCAAAATAATTTAATTGTGAGCTCTCCTTCTAGGTGACTTATTTTTTCACATAACAGAACGATTTTATCCTTTACAACTCGAAAAAAGTATCGTTTTTTTCAACGCAGCACGATGTTTAATCATTTTTTAATTTATCGTGATTGATTTCCGGCTCAGCTTCGTCGCCGATCTCTCTGGGTATCACGTCATAATCCGGATCCGCATCTTGAAAAAATCAATATACATATGTAGATATATAGTTTTTAGATATAAAGGATGAATAGCTGTGCCGAATTTTTTGAAAAAAAAAATCGATTCTTCAGCCCACTCTAATGTGTGTTATGCACAAGGGTGTCCCTTATTTAGGCCCGACATTTTTTTTCTCCCTCTATGGGCTACAGTGTTTCCAAATACATTTCAAAAAATGTACGCGAAATCCTCAGGTCCCAATTCCGATTCTAAATATCTCCTCAAAGCCTTCGAATTTTTCCATTTGATTAATATAGGATTTCTGGAATTCCACGGTTATACGTTTTTCCCATCGCAGTATTGCTTATTGTAGTACGTATCTCTTAGAAAATGTACAGATTTTTATTAACATAATTATCAGCGATACATCTGAAGAAAAGCATTTTTTTCATCTACAATGCTGAAAAATTCTTGTTTTCAATGTCATTGTACTCCACAATAAGAATGATAATTATATATGAATAGGAAAACATTGGAATTACATTATCCGAAATACAAGTAGTCAGGGTTTAAAAAATCCAATAGGATAAAAATGAAGAATAACATTCATTTTCTATTCACTTAAATGATTAATTTGACTTTTTTGGTATGATTAAGCTGACAATTTCACATTATATTTTACATTTGGAAGTTTAATGCTTTTATTATCTTCTGATATAGTGGATTTTTGGGCATCTGAAACATTTTTTCTTAATTCGGATATTATCTGAACTATGAATTGATTTTGATTCTCGTTTTTTGTTAATATATTATTGTACTCGTCTATTAATTTTATTCCCCTTCCTTTCGCATCGTTAACAACTCTCAAATTTTTCATACGCTGCAAGCTTTTCTTATGCATGTCATCATGTGGTCACAGTGATAGATCAATTTTTAAAAACTCCATTTCAATTTCAAACCTCTGAATTTTTTTTGAGTACGATTAAATAAAATAACGATCAGATTACAAATATCCTGAATATTTTTTACTTCGGAACATTTAGGGCAATCCTAAAAAAACTATGCAATTATACATTAATAATAATAGAAGTATCGTTAAAAAATGTAAAGATCATTTATGTTACATGAACAATTATCAGACAAAATCAAGCGACGAATGGTGGTTGAGCTGAAAAATATTGATGACGAATATGATTACCCTGAACGTTTCAAGGTAAAAATATACAGGATATTTGTGATCTGATAGTTATGTTACATTCTCTCTCATTCTCTCTAATTCGATACCATTCTCTCCCATTTTCTCCCATACTCTCTCATTCGTTTGCTCGCTCCTCTCTACATTTATTTACAAGTGATTTACACTTCATTACAATTTTTTACCGCAGATGTACACAATCACAGGCATTTGGCATGTCGCAACTTGCCCCACTCTACTGCAACACAGTACCAGTGGAGTGAACGTAGCGTTAGTTTCGTGTGACATCCTGCTAACTCAGACCCTATACCCAGCCAACCTCAAGAAACATATACATTTTTAAAAGCATTTTCAATTCTGAAAAGTGATATAATCAAATTGCAACCATACAATAATACTTGTCGAAATACACATGAAGCAAAATTTCTATTCAAAAACTTTAATCATCAGCATTCATTTCTAAACCATAATATTATCAAATAGTTCACCGTTACCGTATTCATCATCCGTTTCTGGCTCGGTAGAAGAGGATACATTGACGTGGTGATCTACATCTGCTTTTAGCAAGAAATACACATTTTAGAGTTTAATCATAAACCGCAATTCATGCAATTGTTAATGATTGTTACAATATTGACCCTATTCTCTTTAATTATATTGAATAGAGCGTATAAAAAATAATCGATATTTTTTTCTGGGTCCCAAAGGGTAAAATTGTTCTGTTATCTGAAAAAAGAAGTGACCTAGACAGAGAGCTCAAAATTAAATAGTGTCGGTCATCTAGCGGCATGTTGCCATTTTCTATAAGATTAACATAGGAAAATAAATGCTTCGGTTGATATTGCTTCATATCGCCTGCAAAAAAATCTCACGAATATGCCATTAAACGCCGGAACCTCCACATCAAGTTTAGCTCACAAACTGAATGTTGAAATTTTTGGTGTCCTTCTTTGTAGCAAATTTTTTTGAAGTATGTTTTCATAAAATAAACGATACATTTTGTTACTTTTTATACATGTTTATTTTTCGAACAGCTATAGCTATTTAACGGTTCATCTGAGATTTTCGGCTGTAGAACTTTCTTGTAGAGGATTTCATTTCCTTAAAGAGTACAGGAAATACGAATACACGATATTTGTGAGATTTTTTTCAGGCGATATGAAGCAATATCTACCGAAACATTTATTCTCCTATGTTGATCTCATAGAAAATGGTAACCGCGGGATGACCGAAATAATTTAATTTTGAGCTCTCCTTTTAAGCAACTTCTTTTTTCACATAACAAAACGATTTTATCCTATGGAACTCGGAAAAAATTTCCATTTTTCTCAATACAGCCTGATGTTTAATGATATTTTAATTTACCGTGATTGATTTCCGGCTCAGCTTGGTCGCCGATCTCTCTGGGCATTGCGTCATAATCCGGATCCGCATCTTTAAAAAATCAATATACATATGTAGATATATAGTTTTGAGATATACAGGAACAATAACTGTGCCTAATTTGTTAAAAAAAATTCGATTGGTTAGCCCACTCTGATATGTATTATACATTAGGGTGGCCAACATTTTTTTCCCTCTCTATGGGCTACATTTTTTCCAAATACATTTTTAAAAAATGCACGCGAAACCCCCAGGTCCCAATTCCGATTCTAAATATCTTCTGAAAGCACTCGAATTTTTCCATTTGATGAATATGGGATTTCTAGCATTCCACGGTTATACTTTTTTTTCCCATCGCAGTATTGCTTACAGTAGTAGGTATCTCTTGGAAAATTTACAGATTTTTATTAACATAACTATCAGCGATGCATCTGAAGAAAAACATTTTTGTCATCTTCAAGGCTGAAAAATTCTTGTTTTGAATGTCATTATACTCCACAATAAGAATATTATATATTATATATTAATTATATATACCACAATTATATATTAATCGAAAACCATTAGAATCTCATGATCCGAAACACAAGTAGTCAGGGTTTTGAAAATCAAATAGGATAAACATAAAGAACAACTTTCATTTTCTATTGAGTTGAAGGATTAATTTCATTTCTTTTGATATAATTAATCTGATAATTTAAATTATATTTTACATTTGGAAGTTAAATACTTTCATTATCTTTTAATATAGTGGATTTTCGGGCATCTCATACATTTTTTTAAATTCGGATATAATCTGAACTGAGTTGTTTTAGTCCTCGTTTTTTTTTCAAACAAATTTTGTACCCATCTATTAATTTTATTGGACTTCCTGTTGCAGCGTTAACAACTCTCAAATTTTGCAGACGCTGCAAGCTTTCATTACACATGTCGTCGTGTAGCCACGGTGGTAGATCAATTTTTTAAAACTCCATTTCAATTTCAATCCTCTCAATTTTGTTTAGTACGATCGAATAGAACAATGATCAAATTACAAAATACTGTATATTTTTTACCTCGAAACGCTTAGGGCAATCCTAAAAAAACTATGTAATTATAAATTAAGGAGTGAGGTCTAGTTGGAACGTTAAAAAAAGGCCTTTTTTTCCGATTTTTTTTCGACCAAACGATAAAATAATTTACAACAAAAGTTCTTCCATTTAAAAGATATATATTTAATGTAAACATTATAATTTTTTTAAAGAAATATGTTTCAAAATAAGCTGATACGTATCAATGGCCGAGGACGCTGCAAAAAAAAAACAGGTTTTGCGGTGATCACTCTCACGCTGTGACGGATTATCTGAAACCAACAAAACAGGGGGGAATCTTTACTTAATGATATAATGCTCCGGTTGAACGAAGGGTTTTGAAAAATTTCCATTTTTCACAAAATGGCGGACGTTGAAAGTCAAAAGTGTTGTTTTGACCAAAATTTCACTTACAAAAATTGACTATAAAAAAAATAATTGTCAAAAAAAAATGTTTCGTTTATGCGGAAGAAAACTATGTATAGAAGAAGTGATATAAATTTCAACCCGATCGGTAAAGCCGTGCTCGAGTTACATTGATCACCGACTTCGAAAAAATGGTTTTGAGAAAAACGAGTTTAAAGTTTTGAGTACGATTTGCATGCAGATAAATTTTTTTTTTTTTTTGTAACTTACATAGAGTCGTTTATTCCTGGGCCATATAGTTCGCTTTCCTGCGCTTTATCAATGGCATCTGAAGCCATTTTCAGTTGCCGCCGAGCTACCCTCACCTCTCGAGAGTTTTCCAGGGATCGCCGGTTAGCTTTCTCGAGTCGAATACAATATTCGGCCTTAGCAAACGCGTGGGCGTGTGGTCCCAACTTGATCCTCATGACATCAAAGACTACTAGCAAACCGTATGTACCCTCGTTAAAAGTGCAGGTAGCGATGTAAGCGGCTATGCTGACGGTAGTATAGCTGGCAGGTAATGTTTTCGGCATGATCTTCCAAACGATTTGGTTAAAACTTTCGTTGCTGTTCTGTATTAAACCTTCAATGCACCTTTGCAACAATTCATCGTTTGTGAGACTTTCATAAATAGGTTTTATTGCATCGAAGACTTGCTTCGGCAACGCAGTGTAATCGTGTTTGAAAGACTTCAACTTCTTCTCGGCCTTCGCTTGTTGATATTTGCACTACGAGTCAGCACCTCGTGGACACTTGTGATGCTGCGGTTTCTCGTCGGTTGAAATCTCTCTCTCTCTCTCTCTCTCTCTCTCTCTCTCTCTCTCTCTCTCTATATATATATATATTGTGACGGACGATTTTTTCTCTAACAACGGTAACGGAAACGAGAACTCAAATCGGGATCTGGTGCGAGAAACCGTCACCTTCGGCCGTCCACCCCGCGCGCGTGCATCCGCAGTACCCGGGGCGCCAGAGACTTTTTATCGCCGGACGTCTCAACCGGACTAAACTGGGGTCGGGGGGATCCAACCCGACCCACCAAACGGAGCTGGAGAACTCCTTGATTTTTGGTTTCCCCCGGAATCCTAACCGGGTTCGGAGTCTGGAGACCTCCTCGATTTTTGTATCGCCGGAATCATTTAACCGGACTAATCTGGATGCACTTGCACGGGGGAGGACGGTTGCGGCACTGCACGGTCGCTCAGGCTGTGGGTTGTGGTAGAGGGGTCGGGATTCACTGGGGAGTAGCGTGAACGATCACGGGATCTGTCACTTACGCGACACCGGTAACATCACAAATAAAATAAAACGAAGTTTTATTTTATTGTGCGGGAGCCGGTGGATTAACCACCCGTCAACTTTTTACGGAGACGGAACTTAATCGCGAACACAAAACGCACGCGGAAACGTCACCCGATCGAGAACGGAAGGGCACGACGGCGTGCCTCTAGCGCGAGATCGAGAGCGCGACGTCACGGGCGCGAGAGAGACGCGACACGTCTCTCCATCGCGACGTCTGATCGACAACTCTTTCACGATATCTCTAAAAATCGGGAGAATTTGAAAAATATATATATATTTTTTTTCGATGTACGACTCCTCGAGGCCGACTCTTTGAAACTTCCCGCAACAACTTTTTTCCAATTGGCGTGACAAATAACTTCAATAATTTTCATTCGATTTACTCCAAATTTAAAAGTTATGCTTGTAATTGCATTTCGTAGAGAAGTACGCACGAAATTTCTGATTAATCGGAAACTTTTCATTTTATGAGCAATTTATGAGCAGTTTTAACAAAAATTTAACAAAAAATTTAACAAAAATTCATTTCTTAAGTTCAATACCTACAGCTTTTGAATAAACGAATATTTTTTATATTCCGTACGTACTACTCTAGGTATTCTAATGTAGATTGACGAGAATTTTTATTTTTTGTTCTACGCAAAACATTGTGGATGCTAAATGTCACGCCGCGGAGGACTTAAAAAAAAGATAACAAAATAAATTATTAGTAGTCGGCCATTTTGTACATCGAAAAAAAAAATATATATATTTTTTCTAACAGCTTGATATTCATACTAAATAGATGTGTAATTAATTTTATAAGTGAATCCCTTTTTCACGCGTAAAATAATTGTTGAATTCGCACATGATTTTATACCCGTTACTGTGGCCTAAGCCCTTAATAGTAATAGAAGTATCTTTTAAAAAAATGTAAAGATCAAGGTAAAAATATACAGGATATTTGTGATCTGATCTTATTTAATTTCATCGTACACAAAAAAAATTCGGAAGGTTTGAAATTGAAATGGAGTTTTTAAAAATGTATCTATCACAGTGGCCACACGATGAAATGTATAATGAAAGCTTGCAGCGTACGAAAAATTTGAGTTTGGTAACGATTCAACAGGAAGGGCAATAAAATTAATAGACGGGTACAATAATATATTGACATAAAAACGACTCATTGTTCAAATTACTTCCGAATTAATAAAAAATGTTCCAGATGCCCGATAATCCACTATATCAGAAAATAATGAAAGCATTTAACTTTTAAGTGTGAAATATAATGTGAAATTGTAAGCTAAATTATATAAAAAAAAATTAATTATTTAAGTCAATAGAAAATGAATGTTATTCTTCATGTTTATCCTATTTCAATTTTAAAACTTTGACTGTTATATTTCGGATCATGTGATTGCAATGTTTTTCGATTCATATATAATTAACATTCTTCTCGTGGAGTAAAATAACATTCAAAACGAGCATTTTTCAGCATTGAAGATTAAAAAAATGTTTTTCTTCAGATGTATAGCTGAAAATTATTTAATGAAAATTTGTACATTTTCCAAGAGCTACCTACTATAAAGTTGCACCATTTTTAAAGCAATGGGATGGGAATGCGATGGGAATACAGTATAACTATGAAATGCCAGAAAACCATGTTAACTAACTGGCAAAATTCGAAGGTTTAGAGAAGATATTTAGAATCAGAGTTGGGACCTGAGGGTTTCGCATACAAGTTTAAAAATGCATTTGGAGAAACTTCAACTCATGGAGAGGGTGAAAAACTTTGAGGCACAAATAAGGGTCACCCTAATTCTACATATATACACTAAGCGCACAAATTACAGAATCACTTTTTTCTACGTAAGATAGCCTTTTTTCAAACGGCTGTAACTCAGTGAAAAATGATCGGATAAAATATTTAAAAAAAGCATTTTGTAGCGTCAACCTTTAATTTTAATAATCTGATTATACAATAAATGTATCGTCTTTTTTTAATGAAGATATTTGTTGCTAAACAAAACAAAAAATTTGCTCAAGTTTGACAAGGTGCATGCAGAACAGACATTTTTTTTCAAAAATGTGTTCCGACCATTCGAAAGCTTGTAACTTCTCCTACAATTTTCTTTTTTACAAACCTCTGCGCGATTTTTTTTCGTCAAGTTATCGCAGCTCAATGGAAAAATGCATTTTTCCGCTTTAACCTGTCATAACTCTGGTCCAAATCATTACACAGCATCCAAAATGAGATCGTTGGAAAGCTTGTATTCCCCCCTACAAAACGGTTTAAGATGGATATTTTTTTGAAAACTTTTTTCAATATCATAAAACTTATTGTTTAAAAGTGTGTAAAATGCCCGTTTTTACACTTTTTTGTTTATCATGTAATAACATTATAACAAATGCAGGTGCACCAAAGGTTTTTGCTTTTTTTGAGTTAAGGGTATATAGAAATACTCCTCCAAATGTCAGATCGCTGCCTTTTTTCTTTATTTGGGTTGCAACTCCGTTTATTTTGAAACAATCGAAGATCCGTCAATTTTAACGAAAATCGAGATTTCTCAAGTACCAGTGCAGAGTGAAATTTCTCGGTTTTCAAACAGAAAATTAGAAAATCACGAAATTTTGTGTTCAAAGGTTTTCGAGGTCGCTCATTACGAATCTAAGGTTGAAATTGAAAAAGAAAATATGGCGGATCCAATTTGGCGGATCGAAATGCAACATTTGATTCAATTCGGATTTGCGATCCTTAATTTCAACCTTAGATCCGTAATGAGCGACCTCGGAAGCCTCCGAACACAGCGTTTCATCCGATTTCGAGTAATTTTTGCATTTCAATCCGCCATATTGGATCCGCCATTTTTTATTTTTCAATTTCACCCTCAGATTCGTAATGAGCGACATCGAAAACCCTTGAATACAAAATTTCGTGATTTTCTAATTTTCTGTTTGAAAATCGAGAAATTTCACTCTGCGCTGGTACTTGAGAAATCTCGATTTTCGTGAAAATTGACGGATCCCCGAGTTTCTTGAAATAAATTGGGTTGCAACCCAAATAAAGAATAAAGGCAGCGATCTGAAATTTGGTGGAGTATTTCCATATACCCTTAACTTAAAAAAAAAGAAAAAACCTTTGGTGCCCTTGCATTTTTTATAATGTTATTACATGATAAACAAAAAAGTGTAAAAACGGGCATTTTACAAATTAGTTTTATGATGTTGAAAAAAAAATTTAAAAAAATATACGAAGTAAACAGTTTGGTAGGGGGAAATCCAAGCTTTCCAACGATCTCAGTCTGGATGCTGTGCGATGACTTGGACCAGAGTTATGACAGGTTAAAGTGGAAAAATGCATTTTTTCATTAAGCTGCAATAACTTGGCTAAAAAAATCGCACAGAGGTTTGTGAAAAAGAAAATGTAGAGGAAGGTATAAGCTTTTGAATGGTCGGAAGAGAATAGTGGAAAAAAAAATCTGTTCCTCGTGCACCTTGTCAAACTTGAGCAATTTTTTTTATTTTATGTTTTGTTTTGTTTAGCAACAAATATCTTTATTAAAACAACACGATACATTTTTTTTATAATCGGATTATTAAAATTAAAGGTTGACGCAACAAAATGCTTTCTTGTTTTTTTTTCGATCATTTTTCACTGAGTTACAGCTGTTAGAAGAAGGGCTATTTTTCGTAGAAAAAAGTGGTCCTGTAATTTGTGCGTTTAGTGTACATTGGGGGGGGGGGGGGGTTCTTTTTTGGGTATTTCCGATTTTTTCACGATAGCCCTAGATCCATTCCAAATTGATTAAAAAAAACATCCTGCAAAATGTTAGCTCGATATTATGATTTTAACCTGGTTTCCCAAGAAGTGATAAAAGTTGTAAATAGGAAATACGCGTATTTTTTACTATTCATTATTCGTACTATTTTTCACACAGTACAAATTGATTTAAACCTTTGAAATTTGACACATATATTTCTCATAGTGTCAGATATAATTGAGTAATACATAAATCTTTTTAATTCACAATTATTGGATTCCCGATCTATATAAATATCAACATTTGACTAATTTATCTCTAAACCTTTTTTTCTTTTTACCCCACCGTTTTTAATCAGACTATTGAAATATTTATTATCTTAAATATACGTTATATAAAGTACAGCACGTCTATTTACGAGGAAATTATGGATTAGTGTATTTCAGGTGACATACGTAAGATAAATAATAAAACATATAAAAGAGTGTAATCATTTTATATTTCTTTCTTTTGCTGAACCAGAATACTTTAGCCTACGATCGCGAACTACTTGCAAAGAGTACTGCTGTTGTTTTTTTTTTATTTTTGAAAAATCGTCCATTAAAATCTCGCATTAATTTGTCTAATTTTTCAGCAGTTATTTACAAATTGTAAAGTTTTACTACAATCCAAAGCCATCATGTAACTGTCGTTCTTAGTCCATTTGAGCGTATCAATCGCCAGAAAACCGTTTTTCAAACTAACTCACCAAAAGATGTAATCGATTCAGATGTTACAAAAACATTTATTTCGCTACTTACAAAATGATTTTTATTAGTATTTGCATAACGTGTTATGCTCCGGTTAACATCCACGTAATCCATATATTTTGCTTTTATAGTGTTGGATGTAATTTGTTCTTCATTTTGCAATTTGTAGAGAATTTAAAATTTTGTTTTTATTGAAACATCCTCGTCGAAAGGTGCGATAACAGAAATTTCCGGTAATAAATATCATAAATGCTTCATAAATGTATTCATTACCGCGGTAGCAAAATAATTATTGATAGCACTTTTCATTATACTGTCGTACTTTTCGACGATGATGTTTTAATTGGAGAAAAACTAAAAATTACAAAAGGAAAAAAATGCATTAAACACTGGAAAAGCAAAAGATATGGATTACATGCATAACAATTGTAGTATAAAACATTATGAAAATAATGATAAAAATCATTTTGTAAATGACGTTATAAATTTTCGTGTGACTTCTGAATCGGATAAATTTTTAAAACGTTTCAGTTTGAAAAACGAATTTCTGGCGATTAATTCGTCGCAATGGATTGAGAACGAGTTACGTGACTGCCTTGAATTTCATTAAAACTTTACAAATTGCACATGGCTGTGCTGAAAGAGGAGTCAAATGAATGCAAGTTTTTTGTAGACGTTGTTCCAAAAATGAAATATAACAGCAACATGTTGTGCAAGTAGTTTGCGATTATAGGCTAAAATATTCGGATTCAGCAAAAGAGAAAAATATTAAATAATTACACTCTTTTATATGTTTTATTAAGGAGTAAGGCCACTGTAACGGCCCAAAAAAAAGGTTTTTTCACTAATTTTTTGCTCCCGAAATTGAAGGTATTTGAAAGAAAACTTTTAATGGTGTTATCGGGCATACATTAAACTTTATTATAAAATTTTTTTACAGTAAAAAAAAACAAAATGGCGGTTCCACAGCTATCTTCCCGGGACATGTTTTGCTTCCAGGGCTCCGCGGCACGCAGCACCACTGGTGCACTTTTGAATCTAGAACAAAAAAAAAACCATTAATCTAGAGGGCTATGGCTAGAGAATGTCGATCGGATTTTAAAAAGTATCAATTTTTGTGGATTTGGCGTGCGTTTGATAAAAGAAATTGATTTTTGACGAAAAAAACGGCAAGTTTTTTGTTAATAAAAAATCAATAAATGAAGTTCTTGAAAATTCCGATCGACATTCTCAAGATAATGTAAATGTTCACATCTGGTTAAAATTTCAAGTAAAAAAAATGAAAATTGTTCGAGTTATGCTGCGTGCCATTTTGAAAAACCATGTTTCGAGAAAAACGCGTTTAAAGTTTTGCGAATAGTTTTTTATTGGAAAAAATTAAAAAAAGAAGTTAAAAGGATTTAAACTATTTTTAAACTAGAGGGTTTAAACTATTTTTTAAGCCAATAAAAAAAATCGATTTTTCAAAAAATTTACAGTGGCCTTACCCCTTAATTATCTTATGAATTTTACCTGAAACACGCTAATAAATAATTTTCTTGCAAACAAACGTGCAAATATACGTTCACTTTCTATCACTTATCTTTAAGATAATAAATATTCCAATAGTGTAATTAACAAACATTGAGATACAAGGAAATAAAATTTTAGAGATAAATTAGTAAAATGTTAATATTTATATAGACCGGGAATCCAATAGTTATGAATTTAAAAACGTATATAGTACTCCATTATATCTTACACTATGAGAAATATATGTGTCAAAATTCAAATTTTCAATCAATTTTCACTGGGTGGTAAATTTTTACGAATAATAAATAGTAAAAAGTCCATTTACTATTTCATATTTAAAACTTTTATCGGTCGAGGAGCGAGGTAAAAATCAAAATATCGAGCTAAAATTTTACAGGAATTTTCAAAATCTATTTGCAACCAAGCTTAGAGCTATCGTGAAAATTAAAATCACTACTTTCAATATTATCTTGATATTATCAAATTCAATATTACCGCTTTACTTACCTGGTGCAATTACTTCAGGACCTTCCTCCAAGGCTGCCTCAGTCTCGGCACTTTCTTCGGGAAGTCGCATCAGCGCTTGGCTTACGTGACCTTTCAGCCCTGCAGTCAAGTCGAGAAATTCGGCTGCCGTGATTTCTTCCGAAACGAGCTTGTTCCATGCTAATTAGAAAATTCGATTAGTATCGGGAGTACTTTCATATTACTATATTTTAATTTTGGTAAGTGTAATAAGTACGGAAATTCAGTTACAGTAGCTCATTACATTAAATCAAATTAATTTAAGGAACATACCCTTTGTCAATTCTCTTCGCCTGAAGATGGACGTGTATCGCGGATGTCGCCTGATCCGCTTGTTGAGTCTCAAGCTTTCCAGGTCGTCTCTGGCGTTGGACGTCAGCTTGATGAGTTGGCCTAGTAATTGTGATACAAAGGCGTTCATATGCCGAACGAGAGACATTTTTATTCCTGATCAACATCGTAATTTTCACAGCTTCAAACTTTTTAGTGCCGACCAATTAAAAGACTCACCTATGAACACCCAGGCCGACGGATGTTGCCCCATTTTGCCCTTTAGTACGTTGTTGTACGACTCGATGACGTTGTTTGTCCTCCGAGACAACCGGAAAACGCTAAATCCGGTGGGCTTCACTTTTCCCAGCTACTGGCGCTCGTAATATCTGAAAAAGCCTGCAAACGATCTTTGCAACGGGGCTGGCCGAGCGTTTTTCACAGCGGCATATTCTTCCAGGATCCTTGATTCCGGCAAATAAGCGAGGGCCATTATTTTTTTTTTAATTGCCGTGCTTCCTCTTCTTGCCTATTTAGAGGCGGCAAACGGAGTGCCTTTACTTTTTTGAGTATAGCCTGAGAAAAGAAGGTATATATGCAATAACAAACTCAAACAAACAGATGTTTGTTTGAGTGACTTTTGTGAGTATTGCCTGAGAAAAGAAAATATATATGCAATAACAAACTCAAACCAACAGATGTTTGTTTGAGTTTGTTATTGCATATATATTTTCTTTTCTCAGGCTATACTCAAAAAAGTGAAGGCACTCCGTTTGACGCCTCGGACGCCTCCGTTTGACGCCTCGCTGACGGAATTATATTTGTTGTTAAGAAATTTCACCTACTCGATCATAGTGAACGCTGCAGGCGGCAACAATTGCGCGAGGAAATCCAGTTCGACAGGCGCTCCTTAATGCCTGTTCAAAGTCAACCATGACCACCGCTATAGCCTGGCCATCAATCACGTTGGTTTTGACGCTGTTCAGTACAGCTGTATAGCTGTCTTCGGTCTTTCTTGCCATCAATATGTGTGCGATTGGTATTGCCTACAATAATGTACAGAAATGAGAAAGTTATAGAGGAATAAATATTTACTGTTACCATGAATTCTTACGTGGTCATATTTGATTCCTAGAACCGCTACCAGTTGGTAAACGCCTCGCACTCGAGGCGTCGTTTGGAACGTCCCATCTATGAATATGTGCGTGACGTTCGCAAACTCAGATGATACGTGGGGATCATACATCAATAAGTGCACGTTTCCTTCACTATCCGAAATTCTTTTGGTTGTAATTTTTCCCAGATCATGTTCCAAAAGCCGTCCATTCTCTGGCAGCTCCAACTGAACAGCCATCGCCTGCAACGTTTCTGGGCATGGTGGATAGAAGCTTTTCCTCCAGCGCTTCAACGAATTGAAAATTTCGTTGAACGGCACCTCAACTTTTATTTCTCTAGGAAACCTGTCGCAAAGATGATAGAAGTATCCAGAGTACCCTGCTACAATTTCGACAGTAAACCATTATTATTGTTTTTATTATTGTTCATTATTGATATTTTTTAGATAAAAGGGGGTTAGGATGTTCAGGACATACCGTCCAAGCCGATAATTATGTTTGGTTAAGATTTCTGTACATCGCGATTAAACAAAAACCTCAGAAAATTGAGCAACATCTGACATGCTCTGAAAAATAAGTATTACCAACAATAAAAGCTAAAAGTTATGAACAAACTATTAAAATAAATAATTATTCGGCAAATTGCTTGGTAATTTTGTATGTTTCTTACACGAATCGAATTTTCCGATTTTACTAAATCAATCAAAATTTCTTCATGAATTTCTTTTTTTAATTATGCAAAAGACATTCTGAAATGTTAATGAAAATTGAAAAATGTTTACATTTTTGTAGATTGGTTTAACATTACCTCTAAAAATTTCCAAATACACTGAACGAAAACGTTGCATAAATATTGCCATCATAAAAATTTAAAAACGAAAATTTAAAAACGAAAATTTAAAAACCTACGAACATTCTAAACTCATTCAAAATATTTCACAATATTCGACAATTTCGATTTGCATAGAGAAAATATTGTTGCTAATAACTATTATTCATAACATTTCAGATGTTACTAAAAATCTACAGATTTTTGTCTAATCTTAAAGCACAGACACTGTAATCACATACAATTTTCGGTTCGGATAGTACCTCTTGAACAGACTAAAGTAACAAGCGTAATCCTCAATTATTGTAATATTATTCTGTATGTGCATTACACAGAATGCATTTTTTGGCAAAGGTAAAGAAAATGATTATTTTTTCTATACTCACATTGAGGCTACCGTTTCATATACTTGTCTCAGTCTCCAAAAATTCCGCTCCAGTGCAGACTTCAACGCTTCTTTGAAATCAGCCTTGAGCTGGAGACTGTCATCGGCAAAACAATTTTTGAAATGGTCCCGCAGTGAGTGTATGTCGCCGTTGCGCAATCTTTTGGCTGTGCCGAAGCAGAACTCCGTAGAACACCGTAGATAACTGTGATCAAATATACAAAAATATAGCATTTAACGATTTTCAGGTATCCCAAATACACGGGGCAGAACAATTGAAGGATATAAAGAAAATCCAAAACTTTTAGGTGATTTTCAAAAGGCTGTAACTTCGCGTAAAATGGTTGTAGTATAAAAAAAATATTTAATGCAGCTTCAAAAAAAACATTTAATGCAGCTTCACATTTAATGCAGCTTCACATTTAATGCAGCTTCACGTCTATAGTTAGATATCCTAAACTCAAATATTTTCGGCATTAACTGATTTTGACTAATCATAGAAAAATCAACGGCAAAAAATGTTTCCAAATTTTTTCTTCGAAAAGACTTCAATAAATTTGTTTGTATTTCACTCAGAATCTTTTTTAGCTTGATCTGCCCGTTCAATTTGAGTTGTTTTTAAAGTTCTGTACGCACTTTTGACTTTGATGATTATCTTCTCTGGAACTCATAATCGTACAGAAAATGCAAGGATTGTTTTGGAAACTTTAAAGTGCTTTCTATAAAATGCTTTTACCTGTTTCTGATTACAACATTTTTGTCGTTGCAAGGGAATTGATTTAAGAGAGGGTAAAAATGGCGTATATTGGATTTTTCACTTATCTACCAAGTAGCCCCAAGTCAAGTGATATTTTTTTTGCAATTGTAAATATTATTAGCAGCGTTAATTAATGGGAAAATTAGGGTGATTATTGCAGTTTAAGGTCTTTTCCGAAAAACAACGGGAAGCATTGTTTTTGCCATGAACCTCTTTCATTGGTCGTGACTAATAATATTTTGTCGGGGAGGTTACCATTTCCCAATGATTCCATAAGATATGGGGTTTTGAAGTTTGTCGAAATGAGGGACAAAATAGCACAATTACGGTCATTTCAGCACCTGTATTAAGAGTGGGGAGTTTTATCGACAAGAAAATCACAGTAATTTTGCTTCGAAAAAAATCTTCTGCAATACTGCCATACAGCGCTTTCAACATTAGTCGAGTTTGAAACTTCGAAACGACAACATCTCTGCTCTCGTGATCGTTACAATGGATAAAAAGTCCTCAAAACAAAATTCTTCATGGAGACGTCCCGGTTCGAGAGCCAAAAAGCGAAAACTCCAAGGAGGGCTTCCACACGACCATGAGGAAAATACGGGTTGTGCTAGTGCGTCTGCAGATAAATTTAAAAAATCGAACGTTACAAGTTTCGATATACACGTCGATTCAACGGCAGGATACAGTATTATTCAGTTTTTTCTTGTTTTTTTTCTACGTTACAACAGTATGTGAGTTTTAATAACTGCGTGTGGGCAATGTTACCTAAACACATTTTCAGTGGAAACAAATGGTTAAAATTGCTTGCCATACAGCTGCTTTCATTTTCAACGAAGGTTTACAACCGGTTTTGAAGATTTTGGAGGTGATGGGCGTCAAACTCGGTCTGATTGCTGCACTGTACGTCGCTAAACGTGATTGTGAACGTGTACGCGGAGCGAACCGCTGCAGCTCCGGTGCCTCAAAAGAAGCCAGAACAAAGCAGAAACGCTATTTTAGATGAAAATGAACACTATGAAGAAGTAGAAGGTTTCTATGGTAGAGGCATCGCTGATCAAGCACAGGTAGCATTTGTAAAAGATTTTTCATTTAACAAAAATTCAAAGGCGTTTGTCTCGAAACAACGTTTTTCAACGGCTTGTTGATAACATTTTCTAAACTACTGGACCGATCCTTATGAAAGGTTAACCACATATTCTTTACAACTATAGCTATAGCACACATCAATTATTTTTTTAAATTTTAATATTTACTATTTTTTTGCCAAAATCACCGAAAAAACCAAGTTTTTCGAAAAATGTGCTCCATTTTGTTGTTTTTGCATGTATAAAAAATTGTATGATATGCGCTATAACATATAACATGCCAAATCTCAAACCGTTAGATTTTTTTGTTTCTAATGATCCATCTCCGAGATTTCATCAACAGCGCAGGCCTACAATTTTGTTAGGACATTTTCTTAACTACCATTTTCGTTTATAAATAGTGACTTAGATGACTATTTTCTTTTTATGTATTTCGAAAGTGTATTTATTTGAAGTGTAACAATTTTTATATCAATATCTCGTATTAGTGATCGCGATCAACAACAATATAGTGATAGCGATCAACAAATACGATTTCGTAGCTGCGTAAAGTGAATATTACTTAGCACTTAAAAAGGCTATTTTCATTAATTAAGCACTTTAAAGGCTATTTTCATTAATTAAGCACTTAAAAAGGCTATTTTCATTAATTTTTTAGATAGGTTTATATTAATAAACCTATCAAAAAAATTAATGAAAATAACGTAGGGAAGCTGGCGTGCCCATCGCCTGGGGGAGCACAACTCCCCCGCAATAGCCACCGACGCGCCAGGCCAACCACCTGGTACGCCGAAAACTAGGTTCGAACACCACCTAGTCAGGCCCCCCACAACCGGTCCCTCTCGGATGGGGACCAAGGATCAGTTGGGAGGGGCAACCGGGTAGGATCCACGGCAAAGACCACGGCTCGAAATCGCCGCCTCGAGTGGACGGAGGAACTCAAGGAGAACCTCATCCGCTGCTGGAGGGATAGCGTACCGTCGCGGCGGGTCTACATGGCGAGGTTGCAGGCCCTGTGGAGCCAAGTGCACCCAGAGCTTGCACACCTCTCGCAACAACATCTGCGAGACCAGGCTGTCCGCTTGAGACGACAAGGCTATGATCTCTCGTTACTACCACCAAAGCTGGCCGGCAGGCGCTCTTCTGCGCGTTCCGCGCGGAGCTCTGCCGGACGGCTTCAAGATCGAACCCCCCGGCAGTCGGAACCCCCCCCCCCCCGTTGGCGCGTCGATTTGGTAGAGGACTGGGGCATAAGGAGGGAGAGAATCACTGGGAAATTTTCTCTTCAGCCTGGTTGCCTAGAAGCGGCAAATGAGTCCCTCGCGGCAGCAATCCCCGAGACCGCTGATCTCCTCAGCTTGCACTGGGCTGTGTATCACGCGGCTGTTGAGTCGAAGCCTCAGACACGCAATGATAAGGCGGCGTTTGTGGCTAAGACTCGGCGACGCGTTGCACAGCTTCAGAATAAGATCAATGAAGCGCGGAGGCAGGCATCCCGTGTTCAGTGTGTGTTAGACTTCATTACGGCGGGGAGGGCGTTTACCCCTAAAATCCGCAAAATCAGCTCGGAACTGAAATGCCATCACCACACATTGAACAAAGCTATCCTTCTTATTGTGAAGGAACGCTACGTGGAGAAGGTGCGAAACCTGGGGGTTACGAAGCAATCCCTAGAGAGGCGGCTGGGACGGGCGTTAGAAACCGCCCTCTTCCGTTCTGACCCATTCCGCTGGTTCCAACCACCTACGTCTGCCCCCGACACAGCACCAACAGCTGTTCAGGTGGAGCGGTTTTGGGGAAAACTGTATAGCGAGGCGGGTCATTTTGATGAAAGCACTCCAGCTCTGGGACGGTTCGACACGTATTGCCGGCAACAGCCGAGTCAGCGTGGCGACTGTTTTCCAGTCACGCGGGGTGAGGTGGAGAAGGCGGTGAGTAGCATAAGGAACCACGCCGCTCCCGGGCCGGATGGGATTAACATCTTCTGATGGAAGAAATTCACGTGCACCCATACCCATCTGGCCCGCATCTTCTCGTCGTTCATCGATGAGACGGTGCCAATCCCTACGTGGCTGACAGAGGGAAGGCCGGTGTTACTCCCCAAAAAAGAGGATCTGTCTCGTCCGGAGAACTACCGCCCGATAACGTGTCTGAATGCGCTCTGTAAGATCTTCACAAAGATTCTTTATGAGCGTGTTCTGGGCGAGATCGAGCCTGCATGGCGGGAGATACACGAACAAAGGGGATCCAAGAGGGGGCTGGGAGGTTGTAAGGAGAACCTGCTGGTGGATCGCTGCATCATCCAAGATGCGGTCCAGCACAAGCGTAACCTCTCAGTCGCTTGGATAGACTACCGTAAGGTGTTCGACACTGTCAGTCACAAACTGATTATACACCTACTCGAACGCCTTTCGGTGAGTCCTTAAATAGTGGGATGCATTAAGCAGCTCATGCCTCTCTGGAAGACACGCTTCATAGTTAAGGCTAGTGAATGCAACGTGTCGACCGGAGTGGTGGGATATAGGAGGGGGATTATCCAGGGAGATTCTCTCAGCCCCCTCCTGTTTTGCATCTCACTATTACCCTTATCAATCGCCTTGCGGGCTGCACGCGGGTACGAAGTGAGGGCCCCCCGGGGAGCGTAGGCGAAGGATCACCCATTTATTTTATATGGATGACCTCAAGCTATACGCTCCTGGGGAGGGGGGGCTTAAGCTCCTCTTGAACATCGTAGCGACGTACACGCGGACGGCGGGAATGGACTTCGGATTGGACAAGTGCGCTGTTCTTCATCTCAGGAGAGGGAGAGCAGAGGGTGTCGCGGCTGATGTTCGGCTGGTGGACGGGAGCGTCTTCAAACACCTGGACGCCGGAGGGTCTTATCGGTACCTTGGCATCGATCAGCGTTCTGTACAAGACGTTGAGGGTGTCAAGGAGGCCCTCCGCAGCGAGTATAGGCGGCGTCCCAGACGGATCTGGAAATCAGATCTGTCTGGGAAAAATAAGATCACTGCCACTAAAATGATCGCTGTCCCGGTCCTGCTCTACTCCTTTGGCGTAGTTAAATGGCGTAGAGACGAGCTTAAACAGCTGGACATCGGCACCCTCGATCTTCCACCCCGCGCCTCTATATGCTGCGTCAGAGCGGCGGGCGTGAGCTCTTGGGATTGGAGTGTCTTCATGACCGCATGGTCCTCGGAATAGCAAGCGATGTAATAACAAGCTCGAACCCGCTCCTGGAGATTGTGCACCAACATGAGCTTCATGGGGCGAGTGTTTTTCTTTATAAGGCGGCAGATCGTGCGGCAGAGACCCTCGGCTTGGAGTTCCGCCGGCGCCAGCGTGGCGCCTTGCCAATAGACTCCGTCGCTCGGTTGCCCAACGTCGGCGGGCAATCAGTGCTGCCGAGCAGACTGTCCTGACTCGGCAGCACGTGAACAGACCCATGCACGGTGTGTTTTTTCACCACATCGAGAAACAGGGGATGTCCACCCAGTTGACATTTTCCTTCTTGCTGTCAGCTGGACTGATGTCCGAGACCGAAGGGTTTATCTGCGCTTGCCAAGACGGAGTCATCAACACCCTGGTCTATCGCAGTGGCGTTTTGGGTCATCCTCTGCCGACCACTTTGTGTCGTGCATGCAAACAATCGCCGGAGATACTAATGCATCTACTGTCGGCCTGCCCAGTATATGCAGTCTCCGACTATATCTATCGCCATAACGCGGCGCTAAGAGTGTTGTACTACCATCTACGGCACTCTTATGGGATAGACCGGGAGCCCGTGCCGCCTTATTTTCCAGGAGATATTAAGTCCGTTGTCGTGGGCGACAGGTGCAAGATTCAATGGAACTTCTCATTCGCGACCATCGGGCCGCTTCAAGCGACTAAGCCTGATGTTGTCCTATTCGATTTCGATGACAAGACGATATACGTCATTGAGTTCTCGGCTCCAGCCGGAGTAAACGTGTCGCGAAAGGAAGAGGAGAAACGGCTCAAGTATCAGCCTCTCCTGGCCGAGCTACGTCGTTTGCACCGAGGATTCACGGTAACTCTCGTTGTCCTCATCAACGGCGCACTAGGGGGGATGAAAGAGTCTTTTGTATCGGGCTTGGCTAGCATACCGGTTTGCAAACCCGGTGTCCGGTTGCTGGCGGGTCGAATGCAGAAGGCGGTCATACTTGGGTTCCTCCGTTTACTGAGGCAACACGATTGTGGACTGCGGTAGCCGCTAACCCTCTGGCTTGAGGCAGCGGCTATCGCAGAGCGATACATTGGAATTCTCGCGCGACTTTTTGACTGGGCGGCGGCCGAGGTGATGTCGGAACTCTCGAGTGCCGCCCAGCGTTATTGTTCCGGTCTAAGTTAAGACCGAGCCTAACCCCCGGGGGTAGGTGAATGTTTCCCAGTGCAAACTGAGGAAGTGCGTTGCCCGGAGCAGTAAAGTATATTGTGCTCGTCTACAGTGCTCGTAATTACGAAGCCATATAATCATACTAGTCATCTAAACAATAAATAATCCGAGTGAAAATATGAATAACAATACCATCCAATTAATTGATTAATATTAACCTACTGTTAAACATGGCTACTGGTTATTAGTAACAATCCCGTGAAAGGGTTGCCGGACATGTTTTCCGTTATCAAATATCCCTCTAATGCGTTATGCAAAAGTAAACAATTTTACAGATATAGTTTTTATTTTTTTTTTCAAAGTGCGGGGTAGGGAATTAAAAATATTAATAACGAAACAAATATTGTATGCAATCAAACTTTTTCAATATTTGTAGTTTGAGGACACAGAAACGAAGAATTGTAAGCAATGAACTAATAATAATCTGCAAACATTTTTGGATTAGGGGTCCAAAACTTTGCAAGTCTATTAATTATTCGTATTTTATTATTGATAATTCTTCGTTACTGTGTCCTCGAACTACAAATTATAACAAAGTTTGATTCCATACAATAGTTTATTAAAATTAATTTTGGAGATTGCCTATCCCTCACTTCAAACAAATAGTAAAAATAAAAATATCTAAAAAATGGTTCACTGTTGCATACAGCATTGGTGGGATATTTGATAGCGGAAAACATGTCCTACAGCCTTTTCACGAGATCGTGACCATTGAGGGGGCCTACACAAATTACGTAACGCCAAAATGCCCAATTTTTGATACCCCCCCACGTAACAGGGACGTAACGCTTAGCCGAACCCCCCCCCCCCCCCCCTCCGCCCCTATTCAATTACGTAAAGGGTGCTTTGTCGTCAATAATTGCGATTTTTTCATACACATAACTAATTATGAAAGGATCAAGATTGTACTTAATTTATGAAATATATATGAGGTATTCCGAGTGTTATCGAACGGCCGAAAAGCATGACCTTCTTCAATCTTTTTTCAAAGTTCGTGATGTTTGTGAATCATATATTTTGCGTACATGGCATTTTTTCAGATTTATATCGGCTCGCTCATTTGGCTATCTCGGAGATAAGATTTTACATGTGATAAAATTTCAAATGATGGGATCATAGTGATCTTCTCATCGTACGGAAAAATGTCTTGCACAAAAAAGATGCGTTTTTCCATGAACTATTTCGGAAAAAGAATCAAAATTTTCCAAGTACCACAACACTAAATTTTTTTTTTTTTAATTCTTTAACCCCAATGACTAGGTTGATCCTGCTGAAATATACATTGAATTTTCTTTTATTAGTGTAAAACATCATGTGTAAGTTTCATTCAAGACTGGGCTTGCGTTCAGTTAATATCGTTGTCTTACAATTAAATTGAATGGGAAATTGTTTTTGTTGAATAACTCGGCGATTTACAATTTGTAAGTAAAAATACTAATGACTAAACTTGTAGGAAGACGAATGCTTTACAACTTTGCTTATTACAGTTTTTTTTATATCATCGACATTTTTCGAATTAAACCTGAAAAAAGCGGCTATTGCATTATGTCGTTTATTTTTATTTTAGAGCATAAACGAACATAAATAAACTTGTAGAGAATTAAATTTTGGACAATTTTTGTTCCTACCTCTTTGTTCCTACAATCAATATTTAAGGTCGTACGCCAACGGTAAAAGAAAAGAGCGAATGGTTCGCGAAATAATATTTTCACGCTTCACGTTTTTATTTACCGTTGGCGTACGACCTTAAATATTGATTCTAGGGGAAAAAAATGGAGACCAAATTTATCGAACGTTTCATTCTCTACAAGTTTGTGTATGTTCGTTTATGCCCTAAAGTAAAACAAGAACGAGGTAAGGCTATATTCGCTTTTTTTTAATTCGAAAAATATTGATGGAAGAGAAAAAAACTGCAATGACCAAAGTAATAAAGCACTCGATTTCCTACAAGTTTAGTCGATACCATTTTTACTTAAAAATTGTAAATCGCCGAGTTACTCAATACAATTTCCCATTGAATTTAATTGTAACACGACGATATTAACTGAACGCAAGCTCAGCCCAGAATGAAACTTCCGCATGTTGTTCTACACCAATAAAAGAAAATTCAGTGTATATTTCAGTAGGATCAACCTAGTCATTGGGGTTAAAATATGAAAATATAAATATTTTTCTTTTTTTTAGTATTGTAGGACTTGAAAAATTTTGAATTTTTTTCCAAAATAGTTCATAAAAAACTCATTTTTTTGTAGAGGACATTTTTTCGTACGACGAGATCACTACGATACGATCATTTGAAATGTTATCACGTGTAAAATCTTATTTCCGAGCCGATGAAAATCTGAAAAGAATGCCACGTACTCAAAATATATTATACAAAACAACATTAACTTTGAAAAAGATTGCGGAAGGTCAGGCTTATAGGCTGTTCGAAAACACTTGAAATACCTCGTATTCATCTAGTTTTATACCGATTTTTATGAAAAAAATCGTTAAAATTAACAGAGATATAGCCCTTCATTTGACGACGAAAGGAAAAATTTCTCTTCGTTGTCCCATCGACATCTTTATGAAAAGTTATCTGTAAATTGAAAGTAAACAACTGATCGATGTCTATACAAATGACGCTATCGTTATGCGTAGCCGTTTTCTTAATTTGGCATTTTTTTTACAAAATACCGAAAGTTTTGACATTTATTTCTATTTTCAAAACCCTTTTTTGTATTCAAGCAGTATTAAAAATAGTAATTATCAACATTTTTAAAATCGGCTACGTACAAACTTAGTCATCGAGTTCGCCCCCCATTCGTGGAACTAGTCTTATTTTGCCGCGAAATGCCGAAGAAAAACATTTCACGACGAAATGTACGCGACTGGGATTCGAACCCGGGACCTCCCGGTCCGCTGGTTTAGTGGCGAGCAGGCTAACCACTAGACCATCGCACCGGTTTATTCCTCGAAACTAGTTATGTGTACCCTTAATTTTTCGAAATTCATGTCACGTATTACTCCTTGCGAAATTTTTTCTCCTCACTTTCTTGTTTCGTGCTCCCGTTCGAAAATGAATCAACAAGTTTTTATCGTTTTGAAAAAAAACCTGTGCGATAATGAGTCGATAGTCACGACGAGCTCAGCACGTAAATTACCATGCCAGATACTCGAGGAACTCTCGCAATAATAATATTAAAAATAATAATGATAATAATAAATAACAAAATAATAATATTAAATACAAATAACCTGGTGCGTTGGTTTGGTAGTTAGCGTGCTGGCTAGCGGATCGGGAGGTCGCATGTTCGAATCCCAGTCGCGTATATTCGTCGTGAAATGTTTTTCTTCGACATGTTCACGGCGAAAGGCGACTAGTTAAGTGACTGCGAGGCGAACTTGGGACCGTCTGTATCGGTAAAGGTTTTCCGCAGTTTCTCTATGCCCATGACAGATATGCATAGTAAATACAAAACAGACTGCGATACAGAAATAGGATAGTATCGACTGCGGCCGCAAGCTGGGGGGAATGATGAAGGGAAAGCACAAGTGTAGAGCGGTAGACATATAAGCCTCGTAAAAAGCCGAAAAGGCAGTGCAAGTAAAACTCTGAAAAAATGGAATATATATATATATATATATATATATATATATATATATATATATATATATATATATATATACAGGGTGATTCATAATAACCTGTACACCCGGAACTGGCCGGTTCAGCGGGGTACCCCGAGTATAACTGTCAAGGCTTTTTTGTCTCCGTCAAATAGTTTTTGAATGGGAGCGATTCCAATTTTGGCATTCGAAGGATTGTTGTAGGGTTGCAGTCTGCCCTTGACAACGACGGCACTCGAGGGCTGGGTCTGAGCGCGAGAAACATAGCAGGTGACGAGCAAGGTAGATAGGCAAGATAGTCTTGCTTGCCCGGCCAATTTGACGTTTCGCGTATCGTCTGCTATTATTTTCTGTCATCGTGAGTACGCAAGTTGAGAGCGTGAGCCGAGCCGCGCGACTGAGTGTGACTTGTTTTTTCGGATGTCGTCGATCCCTATTTATCGCACTTCCATTTTTTTATTTAATGAGCGTCCCCTATCACCTATCTCTCATTAATAAATATTTATCTTCTCTCTCGTCCTCTTTCATCTTTGCGCATACTTTTGTTTATCCCAGGTTTTCCCTTCGATTTTAATGAAACTGATGTCCATGGAAGGGCACTGAAAATATTCATACGCTTACGGTATGACTGGAAAAACAGTTGCACTTGTTGAAACCCTTTTCAAATAGAAATAACTTTCAAATGCGAAATTTTTTCGTCTCGAAAAAAAAATCTTTTTTTTCTCGAGATCTGTTAACCATTTCTAGACACGCTGGGTCACGTTGACCCGGCCAAATTTGAAATAAAGTGCTCACTTTTCCAAAAACGAAAGTTTTCAATAATTTTTTACAACAATTTCATTTTACATTTTCCGAATTTTAATTACGCAGATGTATTAAGAAATGTTTAAAGTGTATCCCGACTTTGTTTCAATAAGAACCGACCGATGGGTTGTTAAGGGCAGGTGGTTAAGTACTATCTGGGTCAAATTGACCTAGTATGTCAAAGTCGTGGCCAAATGTAAGTGTGTCAAGGAAGGGTTAAGTTTTCGATGCAAAGTTGTAAGGAAAATAACCAAAAAATTCCCATTTGAAAATTTTCATTATTTGAAAACCTCCACGTGGTACGCTTTCGGTATTGATAATACAAGCAGTAGAAAATTTGTACATTTTTTTTAATTTGGAAAAAAGAATTTTTGTTTGCGGTTTTTTCCTCGCAATTTGAAGAGTATTAAATGTCAAATTGTAAGAAAAATAATGTTTTTTTTTCAGCTCAATAGTCATTAAATGATGTTTAAGGAACAATATACGTGCTCTTAAAATTATTTTTAAACTGATTGATCCGTAAAGAGACGCTTTGAATTTTCGCAGGGCTCGTAAGGATACAATTAACTTGAAACAAAAATCCGCTAACATTAGTACTTATACGAATATTTGAAAGGGAGCGGGGGGTTTTCTAAAAATCAAGAAAAAGTAAGTTTTTTGTACTTTTTTTAAATGAATGGCAAGCATGGGAAAAGATTTTTCGCCAAAACCATAGTCAGGCCTTATAGGGAATTTATTTAAGTTTCAGAAACTGCCGGACGATTTGCTGTACAATGATTAATTCTCATACTTCATGAGATATCCATGATCGAAGAAAAAAGGGTGACTTTTCATTCAGCGGCTGATATTACAGCCACTAATTGTCGTACCGAACCAGAAGAACCCAACTGCACCTAAATGAAAAGTTTCAATGACCCTGATATTGATTTAGTCGGAAAAAAATATTCTGAGCCCAGGGGCAAATTTAGAGAAAAAAACAAAAGGAATATTTTTGTCTCCTGATTTTTCTTTTGCTTGGGCAATAAAAGTTACTAAAAGAAAATTCATCAAAAGGTTTCAAAACCAGAAACTGCAAGCTTCAAAATCGTTATTGTCACAAAAAAATACTATTTTTTTCTAATTTTCTGCTCCTTTCATTACATTAAGCGCAAAAATTAAAGGATAACTTTTTCTTCGTCGCAAAATTGCCCTTTTTCGGACGGCCGTATCGCGGTTGTGAATAATCGGAAAAATGAATTAAAAAAGCATTTTGTAGCGTTGTGAACTTCAGAACGCTTATATTGATACATTTTTATGAACTTTTTTCAACCAAAAAAATTATTGGTAAGCAATAAAAACGGAAATTCAAAAAATTTCCCCAACTCGGGTTACACGGGGAACAGAAATGTTTGTAAAGAAAATCCGTTTCAACCTTTTGAAAGCGTATATCTTCTTATCGTATTTTATTCTTTCGAACCTCAATGCGATGTTCATTCACCTAGTTATCACCAGCCAAATGAAAAAAAATAATTTGTTTATTTTGGACGGCTATAACTTTGGTCCAAATCATCGTACACCATTCATAATGACATTGTTAGAAATCTTAAATTCATTCTATTAATCATAGGGTTTGAAATAATTTAAGTATTATTTTGAAACACCGTGAAATCGATTTTAAAAATCGTGTAAATTGCCGATTTTTACACTTTCTGTCGATTACATAGTTGCAACCGACGCACAGAGCTCTAAGATTTTTACGTTTTCTTAAAGCTAAGGGCGCATAGGAACATTCCACCAAAAACCAGGCCGCTGCATATAGGCTTTCGAACTGGCCCGAGGCTTTGAACTTCGCAAAAATTGAGATACGGCAATTTTCACGCGGTGATCGATCTTGGACACGATCGAATTTATCGATTTTAGACAGTTGATGAGAGAAATTCTCCAATTACCTTGATAATATTCCCATTCAAGGGGAAGTGAGCGGACATCGCAGCGATCGGGATTTTCATTTTATCGGTTTTTATAAATTATACAATTTTAATTGCAAAAAATTTATGATCAGCAAAAATTAATGTTTGGCCATTACGTTGGACGAACAAAAAAACTCGACTTTGGGGCACCGTATTTAAGGGGTTAAAGTAAGAAAGCGAGTTCGTGGAAATATGTAATAAAAATAATCCGCTCTTTCCAGGTGTTAAATAGCGACTTAAATTTGCCTCGACTCCGGAACCTCATTTAAGGTGTTATATTGAGGAGGGCTATGTGTGCTAAATTTGTCTTATTTGATTGAAATTGAATGCAGTGCATCAATCGGTTATCGGTGCGGGATGTACCCTGCACAGATTTCGACTATGAAAATCATGGCCTAAAGGGGTCATACTCGATGCAAACTGCGTCCACATAACATTTCAGGAGGGAATCGAGAAAAAAAAGGTGTACTATCTTCTACCGCAACAAACAAAAAATGCAATGCTATTGCACTATTGGGAGACGTTGTTAAAAGGGATTGGTTACCAAAAGAGTTTGTGTGAATTTTCTCTTGAGGCGACCTGGAAGATTTCCAAAGCATCTTTTCCGGTTGCGAAAGAGCAGAAAAGCTCAGCCGCAACTACCGAACCTCGCTTTCGAGGTTCGAATCGAAAAGAACGACCCTTGCGAAGACGATTGCAAATCTTCCATCAGTTTTGCTGAGGTGCAATTAACATTATCTTTTCCGCTGCGATACAATTCCACGGCTTGATCCCAATGATGGGAAAATTCATTTAGAGGGCTGAATCAGGCGATGAATGGGTGAAAATCAGCTCTTGCAGCGAGCTTGATTAATCTTCTGAATTCGGTCAAATGTACAGTTATTAAGTTGCGGAGGGTGCAGTTGAGCCGGATATCAACTTTTGTAAGCTGCATTTACGTGGTTGAAGAAGTAAGATGGCGTTACGCTTTACCTTTCGGCGTAAGAGAGCCTTTGAGGCTTATCTGAGCGAGAATTTACCGATATTGGACGCGAGAAAGCGACTTTGCTTGTAGTCCAGGAATTTTAGCACCAAAAATGGGTTCGCTCCGCAAAAAATTCTGATAATTGATTTTTCGATTGGATTATGCCACAGGGTATCCCCTAAGTATAAAACCAAGTTTGTGTTGTCCGAAACCGCGAGCGTTAGCCGCCATCTTGAAAAAACGCCATTTTGCAAATATCTCGGAAACGGTGAGTTTTACGTTAAAAATTGTTAATACCTTTTTTGTAGAGGATAAAATTTCCGCTCTTTTTTATTGAGAACTTTTTTTGTCTATTGTTAATATTTGCCAAGATATGGTCGATTAAAAAACCAAATTTTTGTTTTTGGAAAATATCTCGATAATTTTTGGAAATACGAAAAAATGTGACAATCAAAGTTGTAGAGCATGAAATTTTCTACAATTTTTGTATAAAACTTTTTTTGTAAAATCAATAGTTGCTGAGTTCTAGCGCAATGAAAGTTGCCGTCAGGTAAAGAAAAACAGCGATTAGTGGTAATACGTTACTCTAGCATGCAAACAAAAAGTGTACGGAGACGCGATGTCTCAGCGGCAATTATTGCAGAAGGTAATTAGTGCACGTCTTTAGTGATTAGTTTAGTGATTGGATTAGTGATAGCAATGTTATCGAAGGAACTTAAAAAATCGGGTATTCGTGTCGAACAAGCTGTGGAAGATGCTGAGTCGCTGATTATCCAAACAGCTGTGGATTTTTCTTCGCATTACGAGACAGTCATCGTTGTAAGCGAAGACGTCGATCTACTAATATTGTTGGCCGCATTAGCGCACAAGAAAAAATAAATCTATTTCCGCAAGCCCGGTAAAGGATGCAGTCCAGAATCCCTATACAGCCCACGTTGTCTGAAGCCGGAGTATGGTGAAACCGTAAGAGAAAACATTGTATTTTTACATGCATTCAGCGGTTGTGACGCATCGTCAGCTCCGTTTCAAATTGGAAAATGCAAAGCTCTGACGACATTAAAGAACCACGAAGAATTGCAGACGGCTGTGGCATTGTTTAAAGATAGGAGGAGCGATCCCAACATGATTGCCAAACTGAGGCATGATGTTTTATTGCTTTGCATGGAGGTAATAAAACCGAACTGTCCATCGACTCTCTCCGATACAAGAACTTTGGCAAGTTAGCTCGGAATACCAAGCTCAACTTAACAATTCTACCATCGACGCAGGATGCAGCCCGTTACCATTCCTTCAGAGTATATCATCAAGTCCAAAGTTGGCTGGGATTTCACCATGACCAGGAAGAATGGGGCTGGAAGCGCGCTGCGAATCGCTTATCACCGATTAGAACTAAAAAAGCTCCCGCGCTACAAAGTTTGCCGCAAATAATATCTGGCAAATGCAAGACAAATTGCGGAGCTGCCTGCGGATACCGAAAGAGTGGCTTGAAATGTTCCAGAATTTGTTCAAATTACAGTGGCCAAACAAAAGTAATAAGTATTAAACAAACGCGTTTAATACTTATTACTTCGTTTTCAACCACTTATTTTGCAATAAGCAATTGAGAGCAATGACGCCATTGGTGGGCCGTTCTGAAGAGATTAAATTGCAAGAAATGTGCAAGTTCGATTGCAAGTACGAGGAAGCTTGCCTCGTTATCAAGCCTTAGGCCTTACTTATGGGGTGAATTAGAAGAGAGCGGCACGTGATCATTTCGTATACATTCGCGCCTGACGGTTTCGATTAAGTCAGGGGTTCCCAACGTTTTTTCTACCACGCCCCCCTAGTACTTAAAATGAAAATCTTCCGCCCCCCTCCCCATCGCCGCATTTTTATAGTTCTTAAAAATTATCCCGTTTCCGTCTTTCAAGGTTGTTGCATTTTTAAAGGGTGGAGGGATATCCGAAGTTCCTATGCTAATACATTGTGTGACGTCACCACTGCCAACTTATTGTAGCGAAATATTAATTACGTGTACGACTAGATATTGCGAAAACATTCAAATGTACAGTTAATAATCGTAATTATTATTAAAGAAAGAATTATTATTAAAGAAAGATATTATTGAAGAAAGAAGAAAATTAAATGTAGATGTTTAATAATCCTATTATGATAGACACGAGCTTTGACAACGTCGCACGGTTCTGTCGTAATGGAGGCTGTCAGGTTTACACTGTAGTGACTATGACAGGTGGCAGCAGTGTTACGCGCGTTTCGTGCCGGTCGGCGTTTTGAAAGGTTATGGGGGAGCAAAAGGATGCAACAAATAGTTCAGGAAAAAAGATTAGTGGGCCGCAAGGTTTCCGATGGAAAAAATGATCTGCCAGTGCTCGTGCCCACAAGCACCGTACTATGCTCAACGAAGCTAGTAAAAAGGCAATACAGCATAATAAATAAAGGAATAAGTTCCCATTAGTCACATTTGACTTTAAAGTATTTGAAATTGGCGTGCTAGGTTTGCGATTGGTTCTGCTATTCCCATAGTTCCGACATTGGCACATTTTAATACATACTTCTCAACAAGCCTCACTTTTTCCTAAACTGGTCGCATAATTTTCATACACTTTTATTAACTCGATCGGTAACCTTTCTATTGTTTTTCGTTAATATTGTTCTGTACACTATCCTGCACACAATATTTGTTTTTCGGTAACTTTCTTCATAAATGCGGAAGGTATACATGACAAACTGAAATGGTAACGACGTAACCCCATACAACTAATGCAATCAAGTGAAGATTGGTCGCATTGGGCAAATTTTATATTTAATAAACGAGTGCGGATACCTCCGTTCTTCCTTTGCCAGTACATTAAGAAAATATACCATAACAATTAGTAAAATTTTCATTAATATCTATTTACTCCAATACTTTCAATCCACAACCGCAACTTAAAAAAACCTGTTTCACTAAACGGTCGCCTCGCCTGCGCCCCCTCTTTACATTCCCGGGGCGCACCCGAAATTTTGAAAATCAATGGATTAAATGAGTCGAACTTTCTGTTTTGGTGTGCGAGTTACCGCGCAAGCCAGTTCTTCACCATGGAAACGTTATTTAAGAGGGTTCGATTGTAATTAGAGTTAGCGAGAGTATTTGCTGAAGGTGGACTTGACTTTGGTGCCTGCCTTCGATTTCAATGAAACTCATGTCCATTTAAGAGGACTAAAAACGTTCATACGCTTATGCTTACGGTATGACTGGAAAAACAGTTGTACTTGTTGAAACTCATTGGAGCATAATTTTGCAGTTTGACCTGCACGGATTCCAGTAAAACAAACGCGAGAATTGTTTTAAAGGAAAATAATCAGAAATGAACTATGGGTCCATTGAAGTAAATTTTAAGGGGTAAATATAAATCAATATATGGGTCTCTCGAGAGGCCTCAACGTTGGGGAGTTTTCTTTCTCTCTCCCTTTTTGCGGTTGGCTCAAGATTGATACCAAGGCATTTAATAATAAAGAAAGTTTTAAAAAACCGACTTCTAAAAAATAACACTCAAAAGTAAAATAAATATAAAGTAGACAGCAACAGTTACTGAATAGTGAATTATTAGGTTGACTACTTATTAGTTTATTAATCTAATTTTTGCTAAATAATTAAAATCCATTCTTTTTGAACCCGTTTTTGGTGTGAAGCCGGAAACACCGGTATGCAAAAGACTAAATATGTTCGAATTGTCTCGGCACCTACTTCAAAAACGAATGATTTTAATTATTAAGTAAAGTAGTCGGTTAAGTGAGAAGTCGGTTTTTTAAATTTCTTTTCTTAATTTTTCATTTTGAGTGGCAACTGACTAGGTCGATAAGCAAACATGGGGTAGATCCACGAAACACGCATCTCGTTCAAGAAACTTCCGTGGAGTTCTCGTTAACAAGTTCCCGTGCGGAAAACTGATAGGGCATCCCTAATAAAAATAAGGGCCTTTCAGGGCTTTCCTAGTGCTTTCCCTAGTAGGGATTTCCACTATGGGCCCAGACTTGGCCATTATGGGGATAAACCTGTAGAGATTTCCACAAAAGGACCCGACTTGGCAATTATAGGGATAAACCTGTAGGGATTTTGACAATAGGCCCAGACTTGGCCAGTATAGGGATAAATAAGTGGGGATCTCCACAATAGGCCCAGATCTGACTATTATAGCAATAAACCAGTATAAATAGCTTAGGCTACATGGTTGATGGTATTTCAATTATTCAAATCGATTATATACATCGATGGAATAATATTATCGAAAGCAAATTGGGAAAAAGCGTAAGGGCAAATAAAAAAATCGACGACGAACACAAATATGCAGACAAACATCAGACAGTATTAATTTATCAAATTAAAGAAATCTTTTACATAGATACAAACAATTACTCATGGTTTCACTCATACATGGAATAATGCTAGCGCATAAGTGTGAACAGTCCCAACCGGTTTTCCCGAAATTTTTATAGCAACTAATTTCCGCTCAATACTCATCGTAGGGAAATTATTTCTTCTGAAGACTTCGCTGATATTTCCCAATCATTAACTTTATCTGACTGTGTAGGATAAGTAAATAAATTGGTCTTTATTTTCCAGATCTTTCCCTCAATGGAAATAGATTCCAGTGATTCAGTAGACCCATATATTTTTTTTATTTCTACTACACATCCTTTCCTTAGAATGGATTATTTTTTGTATTCCTTTTGTCATGTCAGTTTGTCGTAAAGGCTCACATGCAAATACGCAATCACATTTCTACGCGCGCACACATACATACACATGTACTCACGCCCACACCTATGCAATTACATAAAAATTACATAAAAACAAATACAGATATACAGACAGAATATACAGAGATTTAGGGCGCTAAAATGGTTTTGATGAGGCGCCATTAAGGCAACTTATAAGGCCCCGGTCGTTGCGTCTTTAATGGCGCTTGTTGACAAAGTGTGACCGGCCGCTAACGGCCTTCATGTGGCTTCCAGATTAGGGCCCGAATACAATTAGGGGAATATTATTGGGGCTCGATCACAGCCTCAACTCAATTTCCGCACAGGTTCCGTAGAATATCTTTGAAATCCATCATCAGATTCTTACTACATTTGTATGGGGCGGCCACGGAAGGACACCCTAACAAATAAAAAAAAATCATTCAGTTCGGTGAAGGCGGAATGACACACGGAGCAAAACTTCGACGCAGCTTCAGCTCGATCGCGTGGCCCAGAACCGGCTCGAGCTACTGCTACCTACCTGCTAAGGGTAGTGAGCCTTTGGAGATGTCTCACAACATGAAGAAACATTGGCAATGATAAATACTGAAAAAATCCCGGTTTCTTTAACATACGAGTACACGCTAGAACCAGTGCAGCCAGATCGCGCATAAAAGTTACCCCCTCTCTAGTCTCTTACGCGCCCATCACACAATCGTAGTAGCGCGTGTCTGTGAACATCTTCGGAAAGAGCCGAGCACGGTCGAAATGTCCTGACCGCGCCTTCGACTGCTACAGCAATACATAGACGCTGAGCACGTTCATGTAGGGATGTTCTGATACCCACAAGGTATCGATACCTACTCACATAACTAGTACTCGGAAAAAATTTCGATACTACTCATATCAGTACCGTCAAAGTATCGATACCTACTCATATCGATACTTTTTGCAATTTTTTATGGGACTATATGGGATAATGGGAAAAATATATTTGGGAACTACACATGTATTAATAAACAATAAGTAAAAGTATTATGTGAATCATCTTTATTAATCGATGAAAATATTTAAGAGAAAAAAAATAATTAAAAGAGAGAGAGAGAGAGAGAGGGAGAGAGAGAGAGAGCTGAATGTGAGAATGGAAACGACGCCGCTCGCCGCGCTGCCAGCCCGGCGTAAACAATGAGCGGTTTAAAAAATTGTTCGTTCTTGTAATTTGTTCGCTAGGATGGTGTTCAGAAATTGTGAAGTTCGCTCAGTCGCATTCGATTCGGTACCAGATATGTTTCTTTTGATGTCGAATAAGTATCGCTAGAATGAATCGATGCTAAAAGTATTTGATATCGAAAATAAAGAACAGAGTACTTTTTCGTATTCACTTGTATCGTAATATTTCGACTCCGAATATCACAACGATAATATTATATATTCGATAAGCCTCGACCAATTGCGTTTGGTAATGGATGCCAATCGAGTAGCGCTATTGGTTAAAATTACCCAATGACACTGGTCGTGTTCGTTGGGTCTCATCATTTTGATACGAGCAAGTGCGCATGCGCATAATGATGCGCAACGCGCAACTGCGCAATGAAATGGGTCATACACAAAACGAATGACTCGTTTCATTGCGCACTTGCGCGTTGCGCATCATTATGCGCATGCGCACTTGTCCGTATCAAAATCATGAGGTCCAACGAACACGACCACTAGAGCCGCCAGAGCCTGACCAACTACGGCGCCACCACGGCCGGTGACATAGGCTCGAAACCTCGGCCAGCATACAAATACTTCTCAATTCGATACAAGTACTTTTGGTTTCGATACCAAGCAAGAATCGGAAGGATGTATCGATACCATAAGTACTTGGTATCGAAAGGAAAGTATCGATTCTTTACTTATATTTACTAGTATCGGAACATCCCTACGTTCATGTGCGGTCAGGCCGAAACGAAGGCTGCGAGGGAAAAAGCAGTCTGAGCACGACTCGCGCGTGACGTCACCTGATGGCACGCGCGAGGCTTTTAGATGATTTCAATGCTTATTTAGCCCTTGATTCTCTGCGTTATTAATGTATACAAAAAATGTATCGCGCACTCTGATCGATTATTTTTTTAGTTTATACCTTAATTTAAATATAGTAATAAATCTAAATTACAACTTATTTATCTTATATATAATTGTTTACGCATTACTCACACCCGTCCTTATGCCAAATAAATTATAATTCATAAAAGTCAGCGGAAATATATTTATATTCGTATTATTATATTAATTCTCATACTTTCATCAAGCGATAAAGCATTATCCCCGAAAACAAACCAATCATCCATCCGGCCGCGAATCGTCAGTACCAGAAAGTGCACATATTCTATAAGCGATGAGATGGTCCCGTTGGCAGCGTTTCTGCCTTCGGTCCGCAGGGGCCCCTAGTGCAATTTTTTCTCCAAATTTTTCATAATTTCTCATATTTTAGTCATATCTGAGATTTTCGGAGGAAAAACGATTCAAAACAGATTCAAGTACTGGTCTATTTCCCAAACTCAGGTCATAGGATAATGCATTATGATAAAGCATTATGATAATGCTTTATCGCTTGATGAAAGTATATGAGAATGAATATAATAATACGAATATAAATATATTTCCGCTTACTTTTATGAATTACAATGTATTTGGCATAGGGACGGGTGTGAGTAAAGCGTAAACAATTTTTTAGAAGATAAATAAGTTGTAATTTAGATTTATTATTGTATTTAAATTAACGTCCAAGCTAATAAAATAAGCGATCAGAGTGCGCGATAAATTTTTCGACACTAAAAGATAACTAATTAAAATAATAATGATAACTAATAAAAATAAGTAATCAAATAAGAATTAATAGGAATAATAATTTTAAAAAATCACTGAGCGCGGGGAGGATCCCGCGCCCCTAGTGCAAATCTTTTCCGAAAAACTCCGATTTTTTCCGAAAAATTTTTCAGATTTTTTCCGCATTTTTCTAGGAATTGGAACAAATATGAAGAATTCGGAGTTTTGCGGACAATTATTTTTACGCATACATCCGACTTTCTCCGAATTTCTCCGAATATTTCATCATTTTAACTACGATAACGGGAAAATCTCGGATATTATATGAAAACTTTAAGGGGTAAGGCTTCTTGTAACGGCCTTACAAGAAGCGGATTTTTTTGAAATATTTTTTTGGCGGAAGAAAATGTGATAAACAAATAATACTTGCGGTATTCAGATCATATATTTAAGTATATTGCTAGAAATTTTTATCCAAAAATATTACAAAATGGAGACACTACAGCAATTCTTCCGAAGCATGTCGAACCTCTGTGGCACGCAGTATACCTGTGTAAATTGTAATCTAAAAAATAATGTTTGCTTTATTAAGTATAAATGAACATTTTTAGTCAAATACCCGGCAATTATTCAGAAATCAATATTTCTAAAATCCCCTACGTGGTTCACTAGCTGCACTCATCTAGATTTAATTTAAAAAAAAAATATTTTGGCCAGATCAAAATTGGCATAAGTTATATTGCGTGCCGCAGAGCACCTTAAGTTCAACATGCCTCGGAAGAATTTTCTGCAGTGTCACCATTTTGTAATATATTCCCATAAAATTTTTTTGCGATATACTTCAACATATGCTTAATAATTACCCCAAGTATTATTTGTCTGAAACGCTTCGTGGCAAGCCGTTACAGTGGTATTACCCCTTAAGGAAAATAATGTTTGCAAACATTTCGGAAAATGATTATTTTTCAGAATTATGAGGGATAAAAAAATGTAATAAGTTTTTTTTACGAAAATCTCATTTTTTTCATCTATAACTTTTTTCCGAATATCTCCGCAGCCGTTCACTCAATAGGAAACAGAAAAAGTTTCCGAAAAAAAATAATATCAAGTTTTTTTTACGAAAACCTCATTTTTTTTATCTTTAAATTTTTTCCGAATATCTTCGTAGCCGTTTACTCAGGTAATAGAAAAAAGGGAAATTTCCGGAAAAAAATAATAGTAATAAAAGTTTTTTTAACGAAAATCTCATTTCTTTTCATCTTTAACTTTTCTCCGAATATCTCCGCAGCCGTTTACTCAGGTCATAGGAAAATGAGAAATTTCCGGGAGAAAAATGAGAAATCACGAATTTTCAGTAAAAAAATGTGTTTTTGGGAAATAGACCAGTACTTGAATCTGTTTTAAATCATTTTTTCTCCGAAAATCTCAAATATGACTAAAATATGAGAAATTATGAAAAATTTGGAGAAAAATTTGCACTAGGGGCCCCCGTGGACGGAAGCCAGGAACGCTACCAATGGGACCATCTCATCGCTTGTAGAATATGTGCACTTTCTGGTACTGACGATTCGCGGCCGGATGGATGATTGGTTTGTTTTTGGGGATAATGCTTTATCGCTTGATGAAAGTATGAGAATTAATATAATAATACGAATATAAATATATTTCCGCTGACTTTTATGAATTATAATTTATTTGGCATAAGGACGGGCGTGAGTAATGCGTAAACATTATATGTAAGATAAATAAGTTGTAATTTAGATTTATCATTATATTTAAATTAACGTATAAACTGAAGAATAAGCGATCAGAGTGCGCGATACATTTTTTTGTATACATTAATAACGCAGAGAATCAAGAGCTAAATAAGCATTGAAATCGTCTGAAAGACGTACTCAGATTGCTTTTTTCCCTCGCAGCCTTCGTTTCAGCTTGACTGTACATGAATGTGCTCAGCGTCCATGCATTAGCGTAGCTGCCGAAGGCGCGGTCGGGACACTTCGACCGTGCTCGGCTCTATCCGAAGATGTCCGAGCGTCGCTCGCTCACGGACACGCGCTACTATGATTGTGTGATGGGCGCGTAAGAGACTAGAGAGGGGGTAACTTTTACGCGCGATCTGGCTGCACTGGCTGGAACGATACCCGATAACAATTTTCGAAAATTAAAAAAAAACCTTTTTTATGTCATTTCTGCGGATCTATAGACTCCTACACAAATTATCGTATTGCAACGAAAAAAAGCATTTTTACACTTAAAATCTCTTGTTTACAACCCTTGCATTCAAATTTGTATCGCTTCTTCACTGAGGCAGACAAAATAAATATGCCGAAAGTAAAATGTTAGAAAAAATTTCGCCTGCGGATGAGCTCTGTGTGACCATTTGTTCTGGAGATATTGACGGTTGAGTGGAAAATGACCGTTTCATCTTTAATGTGGGGTATCTCAGGAACTAATAACGCTGCAGAAAGTGGAAGGTCGATTTTTGAAAATTCAATAAATTCTCTAGAGAGACTAATTATTGTTATAAAAAAAATAATTCGTTTTATAATAATAATAATAAAACGGAACAGTTTTGGTTTGAGAAAAAAACACAAACAGTGACTGTTGGTCTTTTGAAAATCACCCGTACTTTCGGAAATAATGGAAGAAATTATGTTTCCAATTGTTTTTCCAGCCGTTTTTTTAATCCTCAAAATTTGAAATTGGTTGGGTTATCGGTCTTTCCCAGTCAAATTTATATACTCCTCTGAACCCGCATAGGACCCCTTTCTCTTGTTCACAACCCCCGTTCAACTTATCGTCAACATTGAACCCCCGGTGAACCTCATTTGTCGAGTTCAGTGACATCTAGAGGCCTCCATTCTGTCCACGGAAATCTCTGTTAGTACTCTTAAACCTTCTCCCGACCCGCAGTTCAAGTGAAACGTGCAGGATACAGACCTTAGCCTTCTTTCGATCTCAAGTCCGTTGCTACGACACCACCTAACTTGCTTTGAGCCTAAATTCGATATCTCATCCACCAACACTCCATCGCTTATTATCGCCCAAAGAATGATATAAGTAAATATGAATTATTAGCTGTTTTACCACGTGGAAGATGATGAATAAAAACTACACAATTAATAAAAATATATTGCCACTTTATTAAGATATTCATGCAACATTAATATGCGAAACCAATTAATTTTTTTCAATACTGGTTTATTATCATTTTATAGGCGATGAATTAAAAAATGCTCGATATACGCAGTCTTACTGCAATTTCATCGAATTTATGACCGTACCTATACATGAGTGATGATTGATTGACATGGCGATACCTACTTATTCTAATGCCGCTACCCGCATAAGTGACATATTATCCATTCTGTGGGATTCACGCATATAAGAGTTTCATATGTTACGGAACAAATCTCATCATCTCTTGGTATACTTAAAATGAAACGGTTTTAACAAGGTTTATATTGCACCTTGGTAGGTTGAATGGCGAATCCGAAGAGTCGGATACGGAGAGTGCGCCTACTGTAGGCCGAATGGGGGGCCAGTAGATTTTACGGGAGCGTTCGAAGTAGGCCCACCCGGGGATCCGGAGGTTCTGTTGTGCTCCACATTGGCTTCCTTTGAGTAAAAACGTTTACTATCTGCCATGCCAGAGGTTCATCCAAGGCCCTGACTCATTGGTACTCCAAACATTGTTCCCTCGTTTAACTACCCGATAATCCGCTATCACCGCTCTCTGCACGGGAACGAGGCTTTTATTTTGTAAGTTGAACGTCAATCGAAAATTATGACTCCGGTTTCTTTCACAAATGTTTCAACTTTAGAAGATAACTAACGGCGCATGTTCAGTACCCTGAAAAATCAAATAATGATTTTCGACGCGTTAACATTTTTTCCTCTGGTATTTCGTCCAAAATGTTGCTTCATTACATGTAAAGTTTCAAAAACTTTCGAGCCCCGGAAATTACCCTACGAAGAGGTTGATAACACGAAAAAATGGCATTTCGCAAAGTGTGGATATTGCACACTTTTTAAAATTATAATCAATCCATCATCAATCAATCTATCACTCACTCATCTCGTGAATTATCGCTCTCACTACACTAATCGAACAATAAAACGTCACCGCGGAGAGGAACATTCGCACCGCCGGGACCTACACCCTTTACACAATAAAACATCTTTTTTTTTAAACTCCCCAGCACTCACTCATCCCAATCAATCTCTAACTCATAATTCTGCCTGCGGTGTCAACATTTTCGGACGCAGGACTACACGACGGACGCACAAGATAACCGATCCGCGCGACAACCCCCTGACCCCGTACCGCAGCCCGATTATCGATACACGCGTGACACGAAACATCGATACAAAGTAACGAAAGAAACAATAAAAATAACACGAAAAATGTATACTGCTTCCGTGAGACGGAGGCCGCCGCTTAGATCGACGATAGGGGCATCAAACGATTCGCCGGGGGTTAGCTTACTTAAGGCAACGCGGTACCCGCGAACCATCGGCTACAATTTTGAACGCGACCAGGGACAACTCTGGGCAATCCGTCCCGCTCAACCCTCCGTGCCTAAGTCATAATTCGCTCTACTTATCCCGCGAGCGGGATCTTCGCCCTTCTCCCCTTTCTTAACCTTGACAGCGTTGTACAGAGATGCTCGAATTTTTCATCACCATCTCCAAAACGGAATGGCACGTTCATACAACTACGAGCACGCGGAATTACTGGAGAGATATAGGAATAGTTCGACTCATTGATCACATCGTAAATTTCTTCGCCCTTCTTGATCGCGAGTTTCTTCATACCCTCTACACCACCACGTTCTATTGTCTATTTGCAAACAACCCCACCACGTATATCTGGAAGGTCGGAGAAGTACTGCGAAGCAAAATGTCTGGCCATCATCGTGTAATCCAGGACCGTCGGGCAAATAGGCATCGCGTTGCCGAGGACGTCCTCGCGCACTATTACCAGAGTTACGCCTGCTGGACCGATATGTTTCTGAGTCCCGGCGGATATCGCAGCGAACTTCGCAATGTCGAACGGACGAGTGAGAACATTCGAGGACATGTCGACCACCAAGGGAACACCGTTCGTTTCCGGCACGTCGTGAAATTCGACAACATGAACTGTCCAATTGTTACAATAATAGACGCAAAATGCATCAGGTGTGAGTTTCCAAGTAGGAGCTTCGAGAGTATCCACGTACTTGTTCTGTTTCGGCTGCGCGAGATTCACTTTCCCAGATTTTACTGCCTCCTTGGCCGGCCACGAGCCAGTTACGAATTAATCGACCGATCCTGTTTCACTCATGAGATTGAGCGACATCGACGCGAAGCATCCCGTCCCTTCTCCTTGAAGGAACAGGATTTTGTAGTTGCTCGGGATATTGAGCCACTCCAACGCTCCGAGACGCTTTCTGTGCATCTTAGGCGATTTTTGCGAAATCGCTTGATCGATAACTTGATTCGAGAATGCTTATTGCTCGAGTACGCGAGGAACTTGCTCTGGACCTCTTCGAGTACATCACGCGGGAGTTCGGCCGGACACGCGCCCAAACTAATATGATCTTCTTTTCCGCTGGCTCGCACGTCGTCGCCGCCTCAGATCTTCTAGCCGAAATTCTTTCTCGAAATAAAAGTCATATAAAAACAGAAAAGAAGCAATACAAATATATCGCTCTCCTAACATCTATGGGTCCGCGTTCGGGGTGAGCGCCGAGAGGGAGGGTTGCCTTCACGCAGCTCCGGGAACTCTCCAAAAATTTGCCATGTGACAATATATTTGAAGTACAAAAATCATTAAAAAAACCCGATTTCAAAAACACGAAAGAATTTTCCCGAAGCACGAATAGGTCAGCCAAAAAAAGTATTCTCGATTTTCAAGCCCGGGAAACCACGGAGGGGTTAAAAAGACGAAGAAATTGTATCTCTCAAAGTATGGGGATTGCACATATTTTACATTTACGTCCGGAAGCACGGCAAGGTCAATCAAAAAACGATTGATCGTTTTTGGGGTGCAGAAAATCACTCCCCGTCGAGGTTAAAAACACAACGAAAATTGTATCCCCCAAAGTATGGGGTTCGCCCACTTTTTTAGGGTGGGCTGACGCCCGGTTTAGGCGATCATCCACAAAAAGCGGAGAGCACGATAACATTATAGGTATAGCCCGAACTGACCCTGTTAGGTAGATTACAAGATTGTAATCTACCTAATGTAATCTTTCTAAATATCATGAATGAAATTTCCTTTATTATATTTTTATTTCGGCATTTTCAGTATTTTACGAAATATTTGTTTTCGCATTTAAATTTTAGATTTGTAAATGCGACTCATAAAATTATTGAGGGCAAACCGTTTTGATTAAGGAATAAAATGGATAAAGAAAATATTTTTATTTGTTGCATTCCAACGTTACAAACTTGAATTTTATTTTCGTATTTTTACCAATTCGGTGGAATAGAGGATGAGGTGCCGAAAAAGCTCACCTTCGATCTTTCGAAAGTCTTTTTCTTTTGCCGCGCTCCTACTATATCTGTAGCTATAGGCTTAGTGCGGGCTACGTCTATATATGTTATAATGTTACGGCTATATCCTATATGTCGTGTCCAGACCAAGTCAACTACGGCGAAAGAAGGCGAACAAATAAATGCCAATCTATATGTGTGGACTATGGGTATGGGACACACATAGTCCTCCACAGATATTTGTAGACGTTTATTTGTTTGAAAAAACGCGCAGTCTTGACGACGCCAAGAAGAGCCCGCCATTGATCGTAAAACTCGAAACAACAAGAAGGTATGTATCTTGAAATATTTTTCTATAATTAGTGCAAATTCAGTAGATGGTATTGCTTCATGGAGAAAATACCATCCATTGAAAATACCATGGATGGCATTTTCTCAGCTTGCGCTGGGAAACATTCCCCTGCCCCCGCGGGTGAGGCTCATTTTGGTAGACCAAAAGATTACTGGACGACACTCGAGGATTTCGACAACACCTCGGCTGCCGCCCAATGGCAAGCGCGAAGAAATAATTATTATTACTAATTATACGTAATTATATTATTACGTGATTATATTATTATTATACGTAATTTTTTTTTCATTATTAGACTTTATTGCTCCGGGCAGGAAATTTGTCTCGGTTTGCACTGAGGAAGTGTGTTGAGGAAGTAATTATTATTATTATTATTATTCAAATGTTTTTCAAATATTAGACTTTATTGCTCCGGGCAACACACTTTCTCAGTTTGCACTGGGAAACATTCCCCTACCCCCGGAGGTTAGGCTCGGTCTTAATCTTGATCGGAACAATAACGCTGGGTGACATTCGAGGGTTCCGACACCACCTCAACTGCCGCCCAGTCAAAAAAGAAAACGCGCGAAAAGTCCAACAAATCGCTCTGTGATAGCCGCTCCCTCAAGCCAGAGGGTGAGCAGCTACCGCAGTCCACAATCGTGTTGTCTGAGTAAACGGAGGGGTCCAAGTATGATTATTATTATTTATTATTATTTTATTATTACTATTATTATCACGTATACGTAGATTTTGATTATTATGTTAAAGCCTTTCTTATTGTTATCATTAATATTTTGAATTATTATTTTAATAATCATTTTTTTCAAAAAACATTTTATTTCGTTTTTTCAAGGGTCCACGGGCTCGAGAATTCGTTTCAGTCAAATCAATACACAGATCAGTTAGCGTGTTCGGTCAGCCTTAATTTGTTTTCTCTGTGGTCTCTCTACGAAAATTTCTTGCTGAGATATCCGACTTTGAATGAAAAAAGATCCTTCTGTCTTTGATGAACGATGTCTTAGCAACCAATAATCGCACAGGAAATTAATGGGCAGTTTTGAAACTTCAATACATTTCCTATAAGACCATTTCGTTGATTTTTTAGAACATTCTTTTTACCGATAACATTAATTTAAAAAAGTAAAAACAACGACCTTCTATGGGTTTTCAGTAAATCTACCACTTCTTTTCAAATATTGATGGAAAGACTAATGTTGTCAGATTTTTTCAGCTCAATGTACCCCCAATATCCCTGCCAATTTCTAAATGGATCCATCAAGCCGTTTTTCTCGACCGATTGATTAAAGTTTTACAAAACAATTAAAGGACCAAGTGCATTGTTCTTAAACATCGTGTAATCATCATCAAAATGAAAAGACCAAGTTTTCGACTTTTTCACAACTATGCACTAGTTGCTTGTTAACTTTGAGAAAAAAAACTTTTGTTTAATTTTGGTTAGAAAACTTTTTATTAATTTATTTTTACCAAAACTAAGAAAACTTTTACCAAATAAAAATATTAGTATTGAATAAACTGTTAATTGCTTTTTTATTCCGAAAAAATATGAGTTTTCGAAAAAAAAATCTTTTTTGTAACTCTACTTCGCACCTACCTTCGCAGATAATATTGAGAATTAATCGCGTAAATGTTCTTAGATCGATTAGTGAATACAGCTTGGGGGTATCAACTTTTAACTAGTGCAATTAAAGATGAGTGATATTATGATACGCAAACGCCGAATCGTGTGTAATATGAGTCAGCATTGTTTCCTGAAATTATTTACAAAATTGGAAAAAAAATCATTTTAAAAAAAAAAATTTGAAAGTTCAATGTAACTAGCACCTAGGGGAATATTATGAAAAAAGTCGAAAAAAGATTGGTCTTTTCATTTTGATGATGATTACACGATGTTTAGGAACAATACACTTAATCCTTTAATTGTTTTGTAAACATTTGATCAGTCAGTCCGGAAAAACGATTCCATGGATCAATTTGAACATTTACAGAGAAGAGCCATAAAAAGTCATTTTTTGTACGTTTTTCAAATCAATGTTTAGGGTGAAAAACATTTTTTTTCTCCAAAGTCTATAAAAGGTTTTTGTAGAAAATGCATTCAAATTTTCAAAGCTGCTGTGTGGCGATCATTGGTTGCTGAGATATCGATGATCAAAAACAAAAGGATCCTTTTTCATTCAACGTCGGATATCTCAGCAAAAAATGACGTACAGAGACAAAAAACACCAAATTAAAGCTGAATAAACAAGCTAATTGATCTATGCATTAATCTAACGAAAAAAATTCTCCCGAGCCCGTGGATCGGTGAAAAAAATTTGAAAATGTTTGTCTCGCGGTATTTCTTATGGTTGCGCGATCACCGTAGCTCACAAAAAATGTTTCTTAAAAGATCTCATAACTCGTAACATGAAGCTTCAAATTTTTTTTTTTTTCATCTCGATACGACCATTTTTCAAACCGATAAAGCGCTTTAAAAAAACTCAAAAAATTTTTGATATGTTCTTTTCCTTTAATTTTTTGGAGTGGTGTATTATTATCGTTATTATTTTCCCAATAACTCTAAGCGGAAGCAGTTGAAACTCATTACGTGAAATTTCTTTTTACGAAAAATTCTTCCCTTAAGGAGGAAAAGTCGATGATGTAAGTGTATTTGAAAATCCGTTGTTTTTACAAGCTTTTATTGAACTTGACTTTTGTGAGATGACTTTTCCGTGAGATGCAGAACGGAAAATCGATATTTTACCCACCTCCCGACTACTTAGAGCTCTTAAATTTTGCAAACGTGCATCTAAGAGGTGACAATGCATAATTTACCTTAAATTAATGCCTCTTGGAAAACATTTCGGAGCTCTAGTAACATCAATTAAAGACTTAAAAGAAGAAAATAAGTTATATGTGAAAAAAAAATCTTTAAGGAAGCTTTTATTTAATGTATTAAAAATTAGAAAATATTTTTTTACCAAGTCACCTATATGTGACTATAAAGAAAACTTGGGGCGCTGAACGTTTAGACATATAATCTTTAATTTACATAAATTCGTTGACATATCAACTGTATTTAATGTACTGTAAAAGTACCTTAGAATTCTTAAATAAAAATCCTCAAACTGAGTATAAATGTGTGATAATAATTTCTCTAATTACTATTGTGCGAAATTAAATACAGTTAATAAATCTGAAATGATCAGATTTATTGAACATTTAAAAAGTTGAGCGCCCCAAGCTCTTATTTATTGTCACATATGGGTGACTTGGTGAAAAAAAATGATTTTCTACTTTCTAGTACATTTACTAAAAGCTTGTTTTTTTCATTTTCAAGTTAAATTTACAAGTTAAAATTCTTATTATGAATTTTCATGGATATAACTTCAAAGACGACGGATAGACTTTTGGTTCAAAATTAAAAATCACGTATTTAAACCTTTTTGGAAAATGAAACCTTGAGGTTTTAAAGTCAGGAATGCAATTTCGAACGTGAGTTCCGTCGTTTTTGGAGTAAAAAAACAGTTAAAATTTCTACTCAACCTCGTGACGATAAATTCAGAATTACGTATTCCGGTCTTTAAAAAAAGAATTCCTCAATGGGTTAGAAAGAATTTCAATACTTTAAAGTTCAACACGTGGAACAGGCTAAGATCCAAAAAATCGAGACTCAGCCCCTGGCTATAAATTTGGAATACCGCATTTCAACCGCAAACAAAAAAAACCCTCAAGGGGATGGAATGTATTTTGAGAACGATTTCGCGATCCAAACCGTCGAAGTTGCTAGGGCGGAAAGATAGCTTGTCTATTTATATATTTATATTCACACTTCATCTTTTTCGGAATATAGACCCTTAAGGGGTAAATCGCACGTGTTACTTTGTACGGTCGCCGCATCGTTTTTTACGTGAAAACTATGAAGAAGTGTGACTCAGAATATTGGCTAGAAAATTCTGAAAGGCTGATTTCAACTTTAAAAAAATCGATCCTTAAGGCATTGGAAAGTATTTCAACATAAATTTCGAAATCCAAGCGTGCGAAATCGCTCGAGCGAAAACGTAGCTTTCTACTTACTTATCGATATAGATTCCATACTTCAGCGTTTTCGGAATATAAATCTCTAAGAGGGTAAAATCGTGAGTGTAATTTTGTATGGAATTCCCGTCCTTTTTAAAGAGAAAATCATGAAAAATTGCGACTCAGCCTACTGGCTATAAACTCAAAACGACGTGTTTCAGCCTTCAAAAAATCATTCTTTAAGGGATTGCAAAGTATTTCAACGAAAATTTTGAGATCCACATGGGCGGCCCGCTAGGCGAAAAGAGTTTGACTATTAACATATAAATATCAACTTCACCCTTCAACGTTTTTGGAAAAATAACATTTAAGGGCGTAATTTCGGGGGTGCTGTTTTATATGGGAATTCCCGCGTTTGTAAAATAAAAACAATAAAAAATGGTGATCCAGCCTATTGGCTATAAACTCAGAATGACCGATTTTAGCATTTAAGAAATAATGACTTAAGACCAGTACGTTCATTAATAGACCAAGTTACGATAAACAATAGAAATACCGTTTTTCATCGTTTCATTGTTAAATTTACAAACCTACGTGGCCTTTATATAGGACTTATTTTGTAGATTACATCATGCCATACAACTTTTATAGGAAACATTTTTTGATGAAATCGATTCCAAAGAAAAAAAATACATTTCAAAACTTATTTTTTTACAATTTTTGACCGTCGCAATACACCATAGAATCTGTAGATATTTTAAAGAGACTTTCCTGCAGTGCAGCCAGATCGCGCGCAAAAGTTACCCTCTCTCTAGTCTCTTGCGCGCCCATACACAATCATAGTAGCGCGTGTCCGTGAGCGAGCGACGCTCGGACGACTTCGGGAAGAGCCGAGCGGCACCGAAGTTTCCCGACCGCGCCTTCGGCAGCTACACCAACACATGGACGCTGAGCACGTTCATGTGCGGCCAAGCCGAAACGAAGGATTCGAGGGAAAAAGCAATCTGAGCACGACTCGCGCGTGACGTCACCCGACGGCACGAGCGAGGCTTTTAGATGATTTCAATGCTTATTTAGCCCTTGATTCTCTGCGTTATTAATGTATAAAAAAATGTATCGCACACTCTCATCGCTTATTTTTTCAGTTTATACGTTAATTTAAATATAAAAATAAATCTAAATTACAACTTATGTATCTTCTAAAATATTGTTTACGCTTTACTCACACCCGTCCTTATGCCAAATAAATTATATTTCATAAAAGTAAGCGGAAATATATTTATGTTCGTATTATTATATTAATTCTCAAAGCTCTCATATGAAAACTCTCATATAACATACTCTCATATGAAAAAATCCAAAAAACTTCAAAACCTTAGATTTCAACGAACCAAGAACATATTTTTAAGAACAATATCATGTCAAACACATCTGAACCAAAACAATATACATCACCTAAATTATCAAAACATAAATCACACAACACAAAATCACAACATCTTATACTCAACCCTTACTAATAGATAACAGGACACAAATAATAATCTTTCCACTGATCCTCTGAATAATATAAATTCGACAATCACATTAAATAAAACGAAAGAATGGCTTATAAATCTCTCCAACATTGATATTCCGCTACACATTTCCACATTCTTGTCTCTAGGTGAAAGGTTTTGTTTTCCTTACCTCAAACTCTCAAACATAAAAAATCATATCCACAAATCAATCTCCGAACTTGAGTCCAAATTAGATTTTTTACTCGACAAACCTAGACAAATCGAAATTTGAACCAGATTCACTAAAATCTTAAACAAAATAAATATTCCAACATCATTTTCCAACACTAATCAAATTATAAAACACACGTCCTCATTCTTAAAAAACAACCCTCAACTTTTAGTTACACGAGCTGACAAAGGAAATTCAACAGTAATTCTTAACAAATCAGATTACATTACAAAAACTCATGATTTACTCGCAGATTCCTCAACTTACAAATTAACAAATAGAAATCCTATCAACACTGGCATTGACCATATTCTCTCCAGATTGAAAACCCTAAAAATCATTAGTGAAACAAAATACGAATACTTAAAAGCTAAAAATTGCAACCTATTTCGTCTCTATTGGCTGCCAAAAATGCATAAAAATAATTATCCACTTCCTCCAATGGTATCATCAATAAATAGTCCAACGCATAAAATAGCTGAATTTATACAATCTAAACTTCCTAAATTAATCAATACGACTAATTCACACGTCAAAGATAGTTTCCACCTAAAACATTCACTTTCTAACATCTCAATGCCACTCAACTACAAATTCGTCTCGTATGATATTGTTTCTCTCTATACCAACATCCCATTACAACTTGTTATTCAAAGCCTTCAAAAAAGATCAAATCTATTTTCAAAAACATTTCCTTTAAACGAAATAATTAAAGCCATAGAATACATCATGTTCTCAACTTTCTTTACATTTCAAAATAAAATTTACCAACAAATCGCAGGGTTACCAATGGGCTCACCTCTGGCTCCAATAATATCTAACATCGTCATAATTGATCTTGAAACAAATTGTCTGGAAAAATTAAAATTTTCGTTACCACTATATAAAAGATATGTTGATGATATTATTATTGCTCTACCAACAGACAAAATTGAATACACCAAAAAGATTTTTAACTCATATAACTCAAAATTACAATTTGCATCAGAAAATGAAGTAGATAAAAAATCCTGTTTCTTGATATACGTTTAATCCATAAACAAAATTCAATTATCACAAATTGGTATAGAAAACCAACCTGGTCAGGCAGATTCCTAAATTTATTTTCACACCACCCACTTTCCCAAAAAAGCCATAATTTACATGGGGGCCGTCCATATATTACGTCATCGATTTTTGCTGATTTTCGACCCCCCCCCCCCTACAATCATCCTATCGTCATTTCCTAATGACCCCCCCCCCTCTCGCAAAACTGACGTCATTACCAGTTTGGCAAAATTAAAACATTTGCGGATTTTGGGAGAAAAATTGGGTAACATTAAAACATTTTGTTATAGAATCATCTTTTATTATTTTGTACTTTGGCAATGTTTATTAATATAATAATATTATTCTTCCCTATTCTTTAGTTTTCTTTGGATAGCTCCCACATTTTGTTATAGAATCATCTTTTATTATTTTGTACTTTGGCAATTTTCATTAATATAATAATATTATTCTTCCCTATTCTTTAGTTTTCTTTGAATAGCTCCCACGGAGTTTTCACCCATTCTTGCAAATCCTGGACCACGGGTAATATCTCCGTATCCTCCCCATATTCATTTTGGCTCGATCGAACTATTTTCATAGGTACGCTGTTATTTGAAGTTCTCGAATATAATGTAGACAAACCTTATGTAATAAATAAATAAATAATGAGTTCAATAATTAATACCATTAGGTACTTGCAAAATATTTTTCATCACTCATGCGGGGAAACCACTCTAGTTGTACAATATACTATTGTACATTTTGAATTAACTGGTATCACAAGAATGACGTCAATTTCGAAACGCCCCCCCCCCCCCCCCATCCATAATTTACCGTCATCCGCAGACGAACCTCCCCCCCCCCCCCCAATTTAGAATGACGTAATATATGGACGGCCCCATACTAGTTGACAGAGCAATAAAATTATCTCATCCTGCATTTCACAAAGAAAACCTCAAACTTATTAGTAACAAGATGACACAAAATTCCTATTCGATCTCTTTCACAGAAAAAATAATAAAACATCGGCTTTCCACAATCAACAATAAAAAAAAAATAACAACAGTTTTGATTCATCCAGACTAATAGAATGTTCCTTAAACCAAAAAAAACATCCATCATCAACTAATTCGTCTTTTCCATCAATACAACATAACATTAGTCACAAACAATAAACACAACATTTTATCGATTACTGGCTCCACCAAAGACAACATAAATAACAACCAAAAATACAACATAGTTTACAAAATCGATTGTAAGGATTGCAATGCCACATACATCGGCCAAACCAAAAGATACCTTGAACCCAGAATAAAATAACATAAAAATAGCCTAAAACATACTACCACAATACACACAGCCTTAGCACAACATGCAATAGAACAAAAACATGCCTTTCAATTCGACAATGTAAACATTTTTAACAATGAAAATTGGCTCAAAAAAGACTAATCCTAGGAATGATCCAAAGTAAGGCATACTCCAACGTCATAAATTTTAGAACTGACGTACAAAAACTAAGCTCGATCTATAACTCTATTATATAACTATTAAAATATTTTACAATACTTTACTTGATATAACAATTTTAAAATTATTGACACTATAACTTAATTTTAAATACTCTTAATATGACGCACCAATTTTATTTCTCTTGACACGTCACTGCCTAAAGGATCTTTCTCCCCCGATTCGCAAACTAAAGACTCTAATAAGCTTCACGAAATTAAGACACCACTCAGTTTCTCTCGAACTCTCCGTGATCACACAACTCAATATGTAACTGAGTAATGTAAATTTCGAGTTTTTGTGTATTTTGGAAGAAAATTTAAAAAATCTTAAACTCAATAGGTAATCATCACAGTCATTTGATACTTTATTAAAATTTCTTTTAAATCAATCACGTACATTAAATTTTCACAAATTTTAAATTTCAAATCACAAATCACGTACATTAAAGATGGTCCCGTTGGTAGCGTTCCCAGCTTAGGGGCGCGGGATCGTTTCCCGCGCTCAGTGCTTTTCTGTTTTATTTTAAATTATTATTTTCTTTTTGTATGGGGCGAATTGTTTATACGTGAAATACGCTCATTGAAAGAACATTATTTTGAAAATAGGAAAACTGCTCATGATGTTTTACGATTAAATTTTTTCATTAATCAATCATTAATTTCATTAATTAATCGTTATTTCAAAAGACAGTATTTATGGAAGTAAGTACTGTTGTGCTGGAGTATACTCAACAGATGGAAGAGTTTATCGTTTGTTAGCGATTTTTATCATCTGTAAGGGATTAATAATTATAAGAAAGTTTTGTGTTTTATTTGTGAAAATTTAATGTACGTGATTGATTTAAAATAAATTGTAATAAAGTATCAAATGACTGTGATGATTACCTATTGAGTTTAAGACTTTAAAAATTTTCTTCCAAAATAAACAAAAACTCGAAATTTACATTACTCAGTTACATATTGAGTTGCGTGATCACGGAGAGTTCGAGAGAAACTGAGTGGTGTCTTAATTTCGTGAAGCTTATTAGAGTGTTTATTTTGCGAATCGGGGGAGAAATATCCTTTAGGCAGTGACGTGTCAAGATAAATAAAATTGGTGCGTCATATTAAGAGTATTTAAAATTAAGTTATAGTGTCAATATTTTTTAAATTGTTATGTCAAGTAAAGTATTGTAAAATATTTTAATAGTTATATAATAGAGTTATAGATCGAACTTAGTTTTTGTATGTCAGTTCTAAAATGAATGGCGTTGGAGTGTGCCTTACTTAAATCATTTCTAGGATAAGTCTTTTTTGAGCCAATTTTCATTGTTCAAAATTTTTTCATTGTCGAATTGAAAGGCATGTTTTTGTTCTATTGCATGTTGTGCTAAGGCTGTGTGTATTGTGGTAGTATGTTTTAGGCTATTTTTATGTTCTTTTATTCTGGTTTCAAGGTATCTTTTGGTTTGGCCGATGTATGTGGCATTGCAATCCTTACAATCTATTTTGTAAACTATGTTGGATTTTTGGTTGTTATTTATTTTGTCTTTGGTGGAGCCGGTAATCGATGAAATGTTGTGTTTATTGTTTGTGACTAATGTTATGTTGTATTGTTGGAAAAGACGAATCAGTTGATGATGGATGTTTTTCTTGTGTAAGGAACATTTGTTAGTCTGGAAGAATCAAAATTGTTGTTATTCTTTTTTTGATTGGTGATTGGGGAAAGCCGATGTTTTATTATTTTTTCTGTGAAAGAGATCGGATAGCAATTTTGTGTCATCTTGTTACTAATAAGTTTGAGGTTTTCTTTGCGAAATGAAGGATGACATAATTGTATTGCTTTGTCAACTAGTATGTAAGTTATGGCCTTTTTTGGGAAAGTGGGTGGTGTGAAAAGAAATTTATGAATCTGCCTGACCAGGTTAGTTTCCTATACCAATTTGTGATAATTGAATTTTGTTTATGGATTAAAAGTATATCAAGAAACGGGATTTTTTATCTACTTCATTTTCTGATGTAAATTGTAATTTTGAGTTATATGAGTTAAAAATCTTTCTGGTGGATTCAATTTTGTCTGTTGGTAGAGCAATAATAATATCATCAACATATCTTTTATATAGTGGTAACAAAATTTTTAATTTTTCCAGACAATTTGTTTCATGATCGATCATGACGATGCTAGATAGTATTGGAGCCAGAGGTGAGCCCATTGGTAACCCTGAGATGTGTTGGTAAATTTTATTTTGAAATGTAAAGAAAGTTGAGAACATGATGTATTCTATGGATTTAATTATTTCGTTTAAAGGAAATGTTTTTGAAAATAGATTTGATCTTTTTTGAAGGCTTCGAATAACAAGTTGTAATGGGATGTTGGTATAGAGAGAAACAACATCAAACGAGACCAATTTGTAGTTGAGTGGAATTGAGATGTTAGAAAGTGAATGTTTTAGGTGGAAACTATCTTTGACGTGTGAATTAGTCGTATTGATTAATTTAGAAAATTTATATTGTATAAATTCAGCTGAATTATGCGTTGGACTGTTTATTGATGATATTATTGGACGAAGTGGATAATTATTTTTATGAATTTTTGGCAGTCAATTGAGACGAAATAGGTTGCAATTTTCAGCTTTTAAGTATTCGTATTTTGTTTCATCCATAATTTTTAGGGTTTTCCATCTGGAGAGAATATTGTTAATGCCTTTTTGTAGAGTGTTGATGGGATTTCTATTTGTTAATTTGTAAGTTGAGGAATCTGCGAGTAAATTATGAGTTTTTGTAATGTAATCTGATTTGTTAAGAATGACTGTTGTCAGCTCGTGTAACTAAAAGTTAAGGGTTGTTTTTTAAGAATGAGGACGTGTGTTTTATAATTTGATTAGTGTTGGAAAATGATGTTGGAATATTTATTTTGTTTAAGAGTTTAAGTGAATCTGGTTCTAATTTCGATTTGTCTAGGTTTGTCGAGTAAAAAATCTAATTTGGACTCAAGTTCGGAGATTGATTTGTGGATATGAGTTTTTATGTTTGAGAGTTTGAGGTAAGGAAAACAAAACTTTTCACCTAGAGACAAGAATGTGGAAATGTGTAGCAGAATATCAATGTTGGAGAGATTTATAAGCCATTCTTTCGTTTTATTTAATGTGATTGTCGAATTTATATTATTCAGAGGATCAGTGGAAAGATTATTATTTGTGTCCTGTTGTCTATTAGTAAGGGTTGAGTATAAGATGTTGTGATTTTGTGTTGTTTGATTTATGTTTTGATAATTTAGGTGTTGTATATTGTTTTGGTTCAGATGTGTTTGACATGATATTGTTCTTAAAAATTCGTCATGATTAAAAATGTGAAGATGTATGTTCTTGGTTCGTTGAAATCTAAGGTTTTGAAGTTTTTTGGATTTTTTCATATGAGAGTGTTTTATATGAGAGTTTTCATATGAGAGCTATGAGAATTAATATAATAATACGAACATAAATATATTTCCGCTTACTTTTATGAAATATAATTTATTTGGCATAAGGACGAGTGTGAGTAAAGCGTAACATTATTTTAGAAGATACATAAGTTGTAATTTAAATTTATTATTATATTTAAATTAACGTATAAACTGAAAAAATAAGCGATGAGAGTGTGCGATACATTTTTTTATACATTAATAACGCAGAGAATCAAGGGCTAAATAAGCATTGAAATCATCTAAAAGCCTCGCTCGTGCCGTCACGCGTCGGGTGACGTCACGCGCGAGTCGTACTCAGATTGCTTTTTCCCTCGAATCCTTCGGTTCGGCTTGGCCGCACATGAACGTGCTCAGCGTCCATGTGTTGGTGTAGCTGCCGAAGGCGCGGCCGGGAAACTTCGGTGGCGCTCGGCTCTTCCCGAAGACGTCCGAGCGTCGCTCGCTCACGGACACGCGCTACTATGATTGTGTGATGGGCGCGCAAGAGACTAGAGAGGGGGTAACTTTTGCGCGCGATCTGGCTGCACTGCTTTCCTGGTTGTCCAAAGAATCTACGGCTATCGGAGAGCCATATTTGATTTTATCTCGCGTGTTTTTTAACTGGGCGGCAGCCGGGGTTTGTCGGAGACGTCGAGTGTCGCCCAGCATCATTGTTCTGTTCTAGATAAAGATCGAGCCTAACCCCCAGGGGTACGTGAATGTTTCCCAGTGAAAACTGAGTAAGTGCGTTGCCCGGCGCAATAACGTCTACTTTAAAAATAATAATAATAATAAATTTTCGAATTTTTCTCCTTATTTAGGAATATTATGGAAGGTCCAAGCTGCAATGCTTTCGTGCCGCAAATAGGCGAAATGGAGACACCGCCGATGCAATCTCAGGCTGGGCAGTCGCAAGGGTTGCACCCGCAGACAGTGCAGCCGCCGTGTTTCGGGATGCCGTACGTCCCGGCACATTTCCATGCGGTCATGCCGCAGGCGCACGGTCCACCGCCGCAGTGGCCAGCACCAACCGAACAGCAGCAGAAGTAAATAAATTCAACTAATACCATTATTATTTGTTTATACCTAGTGGGCCTTACGTCCTGAAATACAACTTGCACCTATAAGTCGGAAAGTTTTCAATGAAGAAAGTGAAGTCTAAAAATACTTTTGCAAATACAATTTTCGATCAACCTTAAAAGGCTATAGAGTATAAAAGTCACAGCGGTTGTTTTTCTACAACCTATCTTGAAAAATGCTCATGTTTATGTAGCATCAACCCTACAAATATAATTTGACTGGGCCCAGAGAATAATGTTAACCCATCGACTGCACACTTCCGCCACGAACCACCGACTGCATATGGGGTCAATCTAACCCTAGACATTTTTCAGATCGTTGTACTTAGGCAAATTTGCATTTTTCGTGCAGATGTTTTTTGCCGTAAATGATTCTTATTTCACGACCCAAAATCTATTTTATAAGAAAAACAAAAATTAAGTGTTAGTTAAGTGGGAGTTCAATCGATAAGTATTGAGGTCCCCTATCGTAATGCTTCGCTACATCTACTCCTTGTGTTACACCCCTTATATAGAGTACTGCTTGTTCATCTTGTTAAAGATGTGCTAAATTGTGTTGCAGATGGTGTCAGCCGGTGGTGACTTGGCCGCAGCAGATGTATGAACAAGTTTTATTTTTATCTATGGCTGCATAGTTCATAGTTCTTCGAGTATACAATTAACTTAAAATGTGTTCTATTCTATATGCAGATATCCGATGCACAACTGCCCTCTGGAAGCCGAGTGTGAGCGTTTGAAGCACGTAAGTATAAAAATCTACTCTCTCGAGACACATCTGAATCGGGTGTTAGTGGCACGGTATTGAAGGTTGCATAATGTTTCTTTACTCACAATTGTAATAAATATATTTTTTCAGAAACTGGCAGCGCAGCGACGCTATGTGCGAAAATTAAAAAAACGGTATAGCGAAGCTTCGGGCGAATCGACGATCCGGACGTGATGTAAGTTACATGTGATTGAAGTTTCTAACCTTGGAATGGAAAGAAAACTATTATCTTCCGATTTTTCGTTTTTTCACAATAATCGTTACGAAAACCCCTCTATAATTTTTTGACTCTCATTTAGAAAACTATTATTCGAATGTCAAAAAATTGTTCGTAAATACTCGAAAAGAGGGGAAAAGAAACTAGGAAAAGCAATTTCGTTGCGTTGCAGCGTTGCAAAGTAAGGGCTGCAAATTTGTGTATTTGAGTATATTACGACAATTTTTTTAGATCCTTTTTCTATGTTAGATCATTTTATAAATGAGAGTCAACAACTTTGGAGCGGATTCCGTAACGCTTCGTGTTAAAAAAAATCGGAAATTGGAAAGTAACAATTTACGTTGCATTCCAACGTTGCAAATGTCAATTTTACCTCAATATCAGTGCATATAATTTTACAATTATTGTACGGTCTACATTTTTATTGATTTCAGACTCCATATTGCAGACACGAACGTCGCTGTCCCTGCTGTGGCGAATAGTTTGCTAGTTAGTGGCGATATGTTGCAGAGATGTAACAATATAAAAATAAATAAATTTTCGGCTGAATATTGGAAAATAAATTTCTCATCCTAACCCAATCAAAATGTACCTTAGTTGTCTTAACGGAAGCCACCACGTCTTTAGTGTTTTTCTAGGTTCTTGGGATCACCAGAATTATACCCTTGAATTATCTCCAAGATGAATGTTCGTTTGCGGCCATCGGAGAATGTTAAAAAAAACTGAACTTTTAATGTGATTGTTTTTAAATGATTCTACCGAAAAATTCTTCTCATAGAAGTTATACGGCATGACATCATCTACGACAGAAATAAAAAATCCCATACAAAAATCGCGGTAGTTTACCAAATTCGAATAAGTACTTACATTTTTATGCTACTCGAAATATTCCTCCAGATTCTTATAGGGTTTGGCGAGGCGCGTAATTAAAAAAAAAACGCATCTCGATATCTTTGTTAGAAGCGCAGTTCAGTGATCCATTTTATATGATTTAATGTTATTTTCTATTTATGTTTTTCTCACCGTTTTAATGCTCGCTGCATTATACATCTAATGCTCATTGCATCTTATATCTAATGCTCACTGCATCATATATCTGATGCTCACTGCATCCTATATCTGATGCTCACTGCATCATACATCCGAAGCTCACTGCATCATACATCTGATGCTCACGGCATCATACAACTGATGCTCACTGCATCATACATCCGACGCTCACTGCATTATACATCTGATGCTCCCTGCATCATACATTTGATGGTCACTGCATCATACATATAATGCTCACTGCATCATATGTCGCTATAGCATACTTCCCTTTTGCTTTATACATTGCATGAGGCCAAATGTTCGGCAGATATATTTTCATTAATTCTTACAGTAGATATTGCACCATCGTTTTGTCCACCGGCTTTCATCTACTGGCGGTGTTGCATGAGATTGTACTTTGATCTAAATAAACAGTTGTTATCACCGACAATGTTAATAATTCTGTAAGAACCTTCCTCGTCGTACACGGTTTTCTTACTGCTTACTAATTATAGCAAGTGCTCAAAATGTCCTCCGTTCACTTCCAAGCAGCAACGGGCTCGGCGTAGAAGACTTGCCGCTAATCGCCCCAGCATTTCTGGAGTCACAGTTAGTATCGCCTCTTCCAAACGCCGTTCCAGTTGGGCCCAGTCTTGCAACGGTACACGATACACATGGGATTTAATATGTCCCCATAAGAAAAAGTCCAAGGGGTTTAGGTCTGGAGATCGCGCCGGCCAATCGCGCATTCCCCCTCGACCTATATATCGATCCCCGAATATCGCGGCCACCGACTGTTGCGCATCGCGACTCCTATGAGGCGGTGCTCCGTCATGCTGAAATACAGCAGTTCTTATTGCCACGCCATCTATGCCCGCGCGCCTGCAAAGTCGACGTAAGTGGGTGGAAATAAAATCGGCGTATTGCGCGCTTCTCAGATGACCGGCAAACTCAAACGGCCCAATCTAGAAGGGAGAAAATCGCGTAACGTCATTTTTAAAATGTCTTTTGTCGCTGTATTATTTTTTTTATTATCTTAAATGAGTCTATAATATACTCAGGCAAAAAACTAAAGAAGCAGCAAAATTTAAAGAAATGTTCGGTCATTTTCGGAACGCTGTAATTCCTAGATTAATGATCGTATTGAGACGGAAAAAGCAGTTTGGAGCTTGAAGTTTCTATTTTACAATCCTTGCATTACATTTTTTCTACAGCTTCCATCAATGAGCAGACAACATAAAAATGTTCGAAACTTTGTCTTGATTTTAAAGGAGTCCACGGACTATTAAAACATTTTACGGTAGTTTTTAATAACCGAAGCAGAAAGCCTCATTAATTATTTTCAATTTGGTATTTGGATCAGCTATGTGCGACCATTTGCTTCAGAGATATCGACATTTGAGTGAAAAAAATACCATTTTGTCTTTAATCAGGGACATTTAATGAACTAATGACCCCACGCAAAAGGGAAAACAGCGTTGGAAACTTGAATAAATTCTCTAGACGAACAGATTATTGTTTTTTAATACATTTTTTGTCACCTCGTATATCGGTTTCAAAAAAGTACAAAAGTTACTTTTTTGCTCTCTTGGTAAATCACCCGGACTTTTGCAAATAATCACGATAAGATTATGTTCCCAGGTTTTTAAAAACTTATTGTGTCCGCAACAAGCCCTCAAAATTTCAAATAGATCTGTACATCCATCTTTCTTTCCTAAATGTTGAAGGTTTTGAAAAGTATTAAAGGAACAGATTTAGCACCCCAACATTTTTTATGAAGTAGGTAAAACAAGAAGGACGTTGGTCAGCCCATCGAATATTGCGCCTACACGCGTTGCCGAGAAATTGCGAAGATCCAAATAACCTTTCGAATGCGTAACAATTCTGTTCGAAAAACATTTTACATTATACAATTTTTCACAGTTGCAAATAATATTAAGACATCCTAAGAACCCATTGAAATGAAATGATGACATATACTACTCCAAAAACTTAAAGGTACAGAAAATTTCTACAATTTGTTTAGTGTTTTTTGGAGCGGTGTATCTATGTGAAAAATGGTCGAATCGAGATGAAAAATAAGCATTTCGAAGCTTCCAGTTGCTAGTTTTGAGATCAGTTGGCAAACAATTTTTGTGAGCTACGGTTATCGCGCAATCATAAGAAATAGCGAAAGAAATTTTGTTTTGTTTTTTTTTTTTCAAGAGTCCACGGGTTCGGTATTTTTTCAGATAAATCAATGCCTATGTCAATTTGCATGTTTATTCAGTTTCAATTTGTTTTTTTTCTCTACGTCAATTTTTTGCTGAGATATCCGACCCTGGATGAAAACATATCCTTTTGTCTTTGATCATCGATATCTCAGTAACTAATTATCGTACAGAGAATTAAATGGCAGCTTTAAAAACTTGAATAAATCTCCTACAAGACCCTTTCGTTGATTTTTTATTAAAAAAAACATTGTTTCCCATTAACATTATTTTGAAAAAAGTACGAAAAACTGACTTTTTATGGTTTTTCAGTAAATCGACCACTACTTTACAAACATTGATGAAAAGACTAATGTTGCCAGGTTTTTTCAGCTTAATGTACCCTGAATAGCCCTTCAAATTTTTTAATTGATCCTTCGAACGGTTTTTCCGGACCGATTCATCGAAGTTTTACAAAAGATTTAAAGGAACAAGTGTATTGTTCCTAAACCTCGTGTAATCATCATCAAAATGAAAAGACCATTTTTTTCGACTTTTTCTCCAACTTTGTACTAGTTACTAGTTCAATTTGATAAAAAAAAATTCGAAAAATGTCAAAAAATATTTTGATTGTTTTTTGTTGTCGAAAATATGTAAAACATTTTGAAAATAATACTGACTCATTTTTGACACGATTCGGCCTTTGCGTACTATAATTTCACTCATCTTTAATTGCATTGATTAAACGTTGATACCCCCAAGCTGTGTTCACTTTTCGATCTGAGAACATTTATGCGATTAATTCTCGATATCTTCTGCGAAGGTTATTACGGTTACAAGAAACAGTTTTTTTTAAACTGATCTTTTTTTAAAGAAAAAAAAAACTAATTAACATTTTTTTCACAGCTTTTTTTTGGTAAAAGTTTTCTTAATTTTGGTAAAGAAAAATTAATCCAAAGTTTTTGCAAACTAACTTTTTTTTCAATTTTTGGTCATGCCTAGTTTTGAAAAAGCCTGTTTTCGGTTTTTTTTCTTAAATTTAACAAGCAACTAATGCAAAGTTGTGAAAAAAGTCGGACTAATTGGTCTCCATTTTGATGATGATTACACGATGTTTAGGAACAATAGACTTGTTTCTTTAATTGTATTGTAAAACTTTGATCAATTGGTCTGGAAAAATGGTTCGATGGATCGACTTGAAAATTGCCAATGCTATTGGGGGTACATGAAGCTGAAAAAAACCTGGCGACATTAAACTTTCTCTAAACATTTATAAAGTAGTGGTTGATTTACTGACAAACCATAAAAAGTCGTTTTTTGTACTTTTTTCAGCTTAATGTTAAGGGTAAAAAAAAGCTCAAAAATTAATGAAAGGTCATCAATGTAGACGGTGTTTTCAAGTTTTCAAAGCTGCCCTTTAATTCCTTTTGCGATCAGGGGTTGCTGCGATATCAATGATTAAAGACAAAAGGATTCTTTTTCATGCAAAGCCGAAGATCTCAGAAAAATAGACGTAGAAGAACAAAAGAAAACAAATTGAAGCTAAATCAACAAGCTAAGTAACCTATGCATTGATTTTGCTGGAAAAAAATGACCGAGCCCATGGACCCTTGAAAAAAGAAACAAAAAGTAATCGAAAATTTTCAAAATTTTGTTGCCCTGTTTTTTGTGATCGCGCGGTGACCGTAGCTCACAAAAAATATTTGCTATACGATCTCGAAACTAGAAACTTGAAGCTTCGAAGTGTTTTTTTTTCATCTCGATACGAGAATTTTTCACACAGATAAAGCGCTTCAAAAAACACTTAGAAAAGTGCAAAAAAGTTCGTTCCTTTAATTTTTGGAAGTGATGTATGTTATTTATTTTTATTTTCGAAACTTCACATGTATTGGAGTAAAATCGTAGAGGAAATCCACATTAAAAAATTCCCACGCCTATAAGCATTAATTTGTTTTATGGTTCAAGCGTGTTCCTTACATTATTCTCAAAAGTTTAGATATTCTGGAAACAAAGACGGATAATCCGATAAATTGAAATGTTGTAGGTTTATTGAGGACACATCAAGCTTCGAACAAATATTTTCGTGATTATTTGAAAAGTACAGGTGATTTTTCAAGAGGGGAAAACAAGTCACTTTTTTGTACCTTTTTCAAACCAATGCTCGTTTAAGGAAATGTTTCGTTTAAAACAATAATCCGTTCTTTTAGCAAATTTATTCATGTTTCCGACACTGTCATTGTATCTTCTGTCGCTTCATTAGTACCTGAGATATCCAAGATTAAAGACGAAATGGTAATTTTTCACTCAATCGTCGATATCTCCGGAATAAATGGTCGAATGGAAACTAAGAAATCAGTCTTTCTGACTCGGGTATTGAAAACTTGATGAAAAAAAAATGGTAAAGTCCGTGGACTCGTTTAAAATTACCACAAAAATTTGAACATTTTTCTTTTGGCATATTTCATTTATCTGCTTATTGACGAAAGCTCCAAAAAATTAATGTCAGGGTTGTAAACTGGAGACCTCGGCAACTCCGTAACACCAATGTTCATGCGAATCAAATGAATTCTTGTATTTTGGTTTGCCATATTCGATCTGCCATTCCGAATTTCTGAATTTGAAGCCCACATTTGTAATCAGCGACCTGTAAAACCTCCTTATACCAACTATCATGCAAGTCGAGTAAGTTTTTAAGTTTTGATCTGCCAGATTCGATCCACCATATTGAATTTTTTAATTTTAAGACCCCTTCGTATTCAGCGATCTTGAAAACTTTCTCATACCAACTCATACGAATCGAGTAAATTATTGTGTTTTTGACTGCCATATTGGATCCTCCAGTTTGAATTTGAAAAACCAACGAGTGCCAAAACTCTCGAAAATCGTGTGAGCTAATAAAAAAATAATCGAAATCCGCACTACTCCACTACTCCAAAAGTGAAAGGAACAGAAAATTTCTTAAATTTTTTTAGTGTATTTTGAAACGCTGTATCTGTGTGAAAAATGGTCGTATTGGGATGAAAAAAACGCTTTGAAGCTTCAAATTTCTATTTTGGAGAACAAGCATTTTGGAGGCAAACATTTTTTTGTCTTTGATCATCGATATCTCAGCAACCAATGATCGCACAGGGAATAAAAGTGTAGCTTTGAAAACTTGAATAAACTTTCTGCAAGACTCTCGTTGATTTTTGACAATTTTTTCACCCTTAATATTAATTTAAAAAATGTACAAAGAAATTACTTTTTATGGTTTTTCAGTAAATCTACCAATACTACAGAAATATTGATGGACAGACCAATGTTGCCGGATTTGTTGTTGAGCTTAATGTACCTCGAATAGCCCTGTAAATTTTCAAATTGATACATCGAACTGATTGTCCGGACTGATTCCGGACTGATTGATCAAATTTTTATAAAACTATTAAAGGAACAAGTGAATTATTTCTAAACATCGTGTAATCCATTAAAATGAAAAGACCATTTTTCTCGACTTTTTTTTTAATACTTTACACTAGTTAATTGTTAAATTTGAGAAAAAAATTGAAAAATATTTTTCAAAAATTTTGAATTTTTATTTGAAAGTATGTAAACTATTTCAGGAAACAATACTGACTCATATTAGACATGATTCTGCCTTTGCGAACCATAATTTCACTCATCTTCAATTGCATTATTTGAAAGTTGATACCCTCAAGCTGTATTCACGAATCTGAGAACATTTATGCAATGAATTCTCGATATTTTCCGCGAACGTTATACAAGGGTTCCCAAAAACAGTTTTTTTCCAAACCTCATCTTCTGTCTATCATCATCATATAACTGTAACCATCTTCGAAAACAGTCACTAGCCGAGCGACTTCTGGCTCAGATAAATGCCGCCTAGGCATGATCACGGATAACAAAAAGTTGACGTTCCCAAAAACTTTTGATTATTTTTTTTTTACCTAACCTCAGAAAATATGTACCATTGTTTTGAAAACTTTGATCCACCGGTCCGGAAAAACGGTTCGATGGAGCAATTTGAAAATTACAGGGCTATTGGGGGTACATTAAGCTGAAAAAAAATCAGGCAACATTCGTCTTCCCATCAATATTTGCGAAGTCGTGGTAGATTTACTGAAAAACCATAAAAAGTCATTACTTGGTACTTTTTTCCAATTAATGTCAAGGGTGAAAAAAATGTTTTTCTCAAAAATCAATAAAACCGTCTTGTAGCAAATTTTCAAAGATGCCGTTTAATTCCCTGTGCGATCATTGGTTACTGAGATATGAATGATAAAAAACAAAAGGATCTTTTTTCATTGAAAGTTGGATATCTCAGCCAAAAATTAGCTTAGAGAGACAAAAAAAACAAATTGAAGCTGAATAAACAAACTAACTGGTCTATTCATTGATATAACTGGAAAAAAATCGCCCGAGACCGTGGGCGATAAAAAAACAAAAAAAAAAAATCTAAAATTTTTGTGTCGGACTATTTCTTCTGATTGTGCGATAACCGTAGCCCACATGTTTTGCCAGATCGGAAAACTAGAAACTTGAAGCTTCAAAATACTTTTGTTTTCATCTCGATACGACCATTTTTTTCGCAGATGCAGCGCTTCAAAAAACACTAAAAAAATTTAAGAAATTGTCTTTTCCTGTAATTTATTAGAGTAGTGTATTTCAGTTTAAAAAAGATGAGAAATATTCCTAGACAACAATAACAAGTAAAAAAAACGCCAAGTATAAAAAATTCTGTTGAAAACATTATGAGATGCTTCACTATCTACAAAATTGTATTTAACCTCGAAATATTTTTAATTTTATTTCAACCAGTGGTTTTATTAAGATTATTACTTTTTAAATTTAGACGTATAAAAGAAGTGGAATAATTTGTTATGAGAAAGCCAAGCGCGTTAAGTAGAAATGTACACGAAACTGTCAAATCGTAGAAATAATATGTTTCGCAATATTTTTTTTTCAACCATATTACTGTTATAATAAAAAATCGAACCACGATTACATAAAAGCCCAACGTACACTGCCGCTCAAAAGTTTGGATAACCCAGTCGATATTTCTTTTTAGATAGCTCCGTAAAAAAAGGATAACCAAATTTAACGAACGGCGTTTAGAAGGAAACAAATTCACCTTTATTTTGCCTTTTTGAAATATTTTTTATGATTCTTTTATAAACTTTTGGTTATTTTTCGACCATGGAGAATTGGGCGCACCACTTGTCGAACATTTTTTTGTCATTTTTAACTATGATAAACTTGAAAGGGGTAGCAGAAGCTCCATTTTCATTTTTTTTTAAAGATCCGCGCGATTTCCTTCGCAAGGTTCTTTAATTTTTTTTGCTAAAAAAGATACATTTTGGAAAATGCAACGTAACTCAAGAACGGTAGGGTTTACGATGATATGTCAAAGATGTAAAAAGTTGCGTCATTTTATACTGGATCGCTTGGAATTTCTTGAGAATTTTTCTTTGAGATTTTTTTAAGTACTTTCGTTCGGAACTCTGATCAGTAGGAAGACGTGACTCGAAAAGTATGACGTTGAGGACAAAATATCACGAGGAAAAACTTTTTAATTTTGCATGCATGGGCGAGTCTCGGCAAAGACCAAATCGATAAATTAATCGCGCGAATGCCGCGAGTCGCGAACGTGGTACTCAAAGCCAAAGGCGCTTTTTTCGACGAAAAACCCGTATAAAAGCGGTAAGTGACTCAATTGACTATTTGTTAGCATACAAAAGCAAGTGCAAATAATTTGGAGATTGCACCGGTTTGTATTAGGGTTCGCGATACATTTTTGGTAAAAGCACCTCGACGACCTGAAAAAAAAACTTGGACAAAAATCTGATAAAATTGCAATTATTCAAAACGAAACACTGCAACATTTTCCCCTTGTGACATTTTATCTCCAAGTCAATAATTTTCGAGATACGCCAATCAATTTTTTAGACGATTCTCCGACTTTTGACCAAAAAAATTACGATTTTTTTAGTTCTGAAAAAAATTAAGCGAATTCAAAGTTCAAAGTTATAAAAGTTTTTTCTCCTGATATTATCCTAAACGCCATACTTTTCGAGTTAAGCCATCCTACTCATCAGAGTTCCGAGCGAAAATAGTAAAAAAAAAAAAAAAAAATCTCAAAGCAAAATTCTGAAAAAAATCGAGACGGTCCAGTACAGAATTACGCAACTTTTCACATCTCTAACATAAACACGTAAACTCTAGTTCTTGAGTTACGTTGCATTTTCCAAAATTTGCCTTTTTTAGCCAAAAAATAAATAACTTTGCGATGAAAAATCGTGCGAAATTTTTCCAAAAACGAAAATGGAGCTTCGGCTACCCCTTTGAACTTTATCACGGTTAAAAATGACAAAAAAATGTGCTACAAGTTCTGCGCCCAATTCTTGATGGTCGAAAAATAGCCGAAAAGGGTCACATACAAAAGAACATACGGGATCCAAAAAAAGTTATTAAAAATATTTCAAAAAAGCAAAACAAAGCTGAATTTGTTCCCTTCAAAACACTGTTCATTAAATTTGGTTATCTTTTTTTGGACGGAGCTATCGAACTTTCAGTGCGGCAAGAAATATCAACCGGTGTATCCAAACTTTTGAGCGGCGGCGTATGTATCACACAAGTGCATTGGTAATGCTGTATAACGACTTGACGTACATGGTAAAGAAAAAAAAGGTCGGGCAAGGATGTCCTTTTCTCAACAACTTGACATTCAGGTTACGAAAAACATAAATTAAAGCAATCTATTATGTAACTGCGAACGAAGTTTCTGATTTCGCAGAGAATAAAACATTAAATCAGTGATGTACCCCTAGACCAGACGGGTCTTGAAATTTCATTTTAGGTGCGAAATTTGAAAACTTATAGAAGTATTCACTTTGTATTTACTTCATTGCAAAACCGACACGCATCTGATGAAATCTATTGCGTTGGATAAATTTTGGTCTACTGAACATTGTTTTGACAGGCTGCAGATTTTAAATTACCATTCGCCGCGCTTGATGGTGGAAAAGAAATATCGTTATTACTCTAAATGCCTATCGCTCCACTTTTGATAGTGTGTCCAAGTATAGCCAAACATCTCATTCATAACATTTTCTAATATACCTGATGCGGTAACTGATGCGATTTTACAATTCTAAATAATTATCGTAGATAAATTGTTGCTAAAGTTATTTATGCAGGCGGTAAGAACCATTATGTGAGAAAATTGTGCATCTTTCCGAACTTTTTTTCTTAACCATGCACGCCAGTCATGTTGCACTAGGGATGTTCCGATACTAGTAAATATAAGTAAAGTATCGATACTTTCCTTTCGATACCAAGTACTTATGGTATCGATACATTCTTCCGATACTTGCTTGGTATCGAAACCAAAAGTACTTGTATCGAATTGAGAAGTATTTGTATGCTGGCCGAGGTTTCGAGCCTATGTCACCGGCCGTGGTGGCGCGGTAGTTGGTCAGGCTCTGGCGGCTCTAGTGGTCGTGTTCGTTGGATCTCATGATTTTGATACGAACAAGTGCGCATGCGCATAATGATGCGCAACGCGCAAGTGCGCAATGAAACGAGTCATTCGTTTTGTGCATGACCCATTTCATTGCGCAGTTGCGCGTTGCGCATCATTATGCGCATGCGCACTTGCTCGTATCAAAATGATGAGACCCACCGAACACGACCAGTGTCATTGGGTAATTTTAACCAATAGCGCTACTCGATTGGCATCCATTACCAAACGCAATTGGTCGAGGCTTATCGACTATATAATATTATCGTTGTGATATTCGGAGTCGAAATATTACGATACAAGTGAATACGAAAAAGTACTCTGTTCTTTATTTTCGATATCAAATACTTTTAGCATCGATTCATTCTAGCGATACTTATTCGACATCAAAAGAAACATATCTGGTACCGAATCGAATGCGACTAAGCGAACTTCACAATTTCTGAACACCATCCTAGCGAACAAATTACAAGAACGAACAATTTTTTAAACCGCTCATTGTTTACGCCGGGCTGGCAGCGCGGCGAGCGGCGTCGTTTCCATTCTCACAATCAGCTCTCTCTCTCTCCCTCTCTCTCTCTCTCCCTCTCTCTCTCTCTCTCTCTCTCTCTCTCTCTCTCTCTCTCTCTCTCTCTCTCTCTCTCTCTCTCTCTCTCTCTCTCTCTCTCTCTCGTTTAATTATTTTTTTTCTCTTAAATATTTTCATCGATTAATAAAGCTGATTCACATAATACTTCTACTTATTGTTTATTAATACATGTGTGGTTCCCAAATATATTTTTCCCATTATCCCATATAGTCCCATAAAAAATTGCATAAAGTATCGATATGAGTAGGTATCGATACTTTGAAGGTACTGATATAAGTAGTATCGAAATTTTTTCCAAGTACTAGTTATGTGAGTAGGTATCGATACCTTGTGGGTATCGGAACATCCCTAGTTGCACAGCATTCCCAGTGTACTCGTGTGGTACATGCGTTGTACTTTTGTGTAATCGTGATTCGAGTATTTAAATTGTAATAGTAATATGGTTTTTCAAAATAAAATATTACGAAACATATTATCTCTAGGACGAGATGTTGAGGAATCGGCTTCGATTCGGCCCGTGAGATTTACAAGGTCGTGGTGGAAAGAAAAAAGGGGGAGTTTTTTCCGCTCGTTTACGTTTCGATTCCTCAACATCTCGTATTATCAACACGGCCGCACACTACTCATAGTAATTATCTCTAGGATTTGACAATTTTGTGTACATTCTTAGTAAACGCGCTTGGCTTGTTAATTTAAACAAAACTATTTCTCTTATTTTATACGTTTAAATTTAAAAAGTAATAATCTAAAAAAAACCATTATTTAAAATAAAATTAAAAATATTTCGACGGTGATTAGAATTGTGTAGATAATGAAGCAGCTGATGATGTGTTCGAGAGAATTGTTTTATTACTTGGCGTTTTTTTCCTTGTTATTTCATATACCTTGCCAATGCGTGAAAAGCTTACCAGACAATTCCCCATTATTCATGCCCACACATTCAGCGACGGAAAACGGTGTTGGTGTCGCGCTTCGTCAATAAGGTGCGGGTTTTGATTTTTCGGCATCCAGCAGTGGAAGTTTTTACTGTTCCATATGTCGTTTCTTCCGAACGAACTTTCATCCATAAAAATGATGCGTTCTAAAAATCGGCCGTCCTCCTCGTGTTGCTGAAGGAGCCAACGACAAAACTCCACACGTCTTACGTAGTCACTTTCTATTAGGTTTTGGATACGACTGTAGTGGAATGGGTGCAGACCTTCCGCTTTCAAAGTTCGCTGCACCGTCGAAGCACTCATATTTGAAGCTCGGGCAACGGCGCGCGTGCTCGTTGTCGGGTCTCGCTCTATTGCTTCTAAAATATTTTCTTCTCGTCGGGGGGTGCGTGCCGTCCGCGGTCGCCCCGCATGCCTGCGATTGGGCATGACATTTCCAGTTTCGCGCATGCGGTTAAACGCTTGGGACATAATTGAGCTTTGTGGATGCCGTCTCCTCGGATACTGTTCAGCATATAGCGCTGCCGCTGCACGTGCATTATAATTGCACTGCCCATAGGAGCCTATCATATCCGCATATTCTTGCATCGTATACGCTGCCATAGAGTTGTCCACAATTTTGTTGTCCCTGTGATTTTTTTCTTTATGATATAATGTATTAATAGTTATAAAAAACGAATTTATTCACGCACTGCTCACTGTTCTAGCGAATCAATTGATATGAAGTTGACCTTTTTACGTCAGCAGCTACTGAAAATAAATTTCCTGTTGATCGCTGTTCATTTGTCTTTTATGTCCTTTTTTCGCGGTTGCTCGTCTATTAACCAATCTACTGGGTGAAAGACTGTCAAAATAATAATTGAACAGTGGAATTTCACAGATTGTTTACGTGGGACCGTGAGTGGATAAATTATATGACCTCGCGAGCGGTAAGACAAATTTCACTGCCCCGCCACAAGCGCTGCAAAAAAAGTAATTCGATTCCACCAAAAATTTGTAAATTAAAATAGTTCGATAAAATATGGTGGACAAGAAAGCAAAACTGATTCAATTTTACTAGGCAATAAGGGCGATAAACGAAATTTCCGCTCAAAATTGAGTGATAAGAGCTATAAACAAAATTTCTACTCTTTGTTTTTATGGTTTTTTTACTCGTTGAACAAAAAGCAGAAATTGAAAACATTTGCACAACTTTGAGGATCTGTACGGGGAATCGACATTCTTTTTCGAAAAACTGTATTCGTGGCTCTGAACAACATACGTATAGAGTGACAAATTAAGGACGGCCACCTATTTAAAAAAATGTTTGGGCAAACATTTTTGGGATGGTTGAGGTGCGTTCTTTAGATGGTTTTTCGAGCCCAATTCGAAAAAAAACATAGCGCCCATGTAGGTAATTATATGTTACAAAAAAATATAATAAAAATGGCATTCCGGGCTCACTGAAGGAAAGTCGATTCGATTTCAAACACGGAGGCCCCGGATAGAAGTCGTCAAAAAAATATTATCATAGAGAAAAACCATCTAAAAAACTCTAAATCGAACGGTGATTTAAACTTAACTCTGTGGAACGGCGGGATTGGAATAGCCGCGAATTGAGTAGGCGCTGGAACTTCCGCTGCTATATGTGGTGGAAACATCCGTGGCGGATGTTTCAAGAAGACAAAAGCGTTCGAGTGTGCGAGTGTGATTTTGAAGATGGATGTCGAACTGGCTTCATGCATTTGTTGGCCCCGCCAAATCGATGAAAGAAAATCCAAAAAATCGAAAAGAGCTGGCTATGAGTAAATAATTAAAAGCGCGGTCATTATTAGACCCCGACGACTGGTCTAACGATTCGAACCGCGCTGGGTGGATGCACCGTATGCGGAACTAAAAAACGATCTGCTACTTCTCGAAACCTGATTTAAGGGGTCAAATAGGAAAACAAAGAATACGTCGCGATAAAAAAATCAATACTACCTTAAAAATTCTCAGGAAATGAATTCATCGCAGAGTTTCTTGGCAACAGAAAACGATTTAGAACGTGGTTTAAGGGGTTACATTGCAAAAAGTGACGCGTCCAAATTTTTTGGCTGAAACCGAATCCAACAACTTCCTCCAACCGCTGGGAACGGTCCGTTTTCGAGTGCAAGCAAGCACATTAGCTAACTCTTGATTATCGACAACATTGTTTAAGGGGTTCATGGAGGAGAAAAGTAAGCGCGCATCTTATTTCGAATTGAACTACATTTCACGAGATAAGGCATGGGGGGGAGGGCGACCGAATTTAAGGGATCAAATAAAGAAAAGTGAAGCATTTGCGGCTTATGTAATGAACAGCTTAAAAGAGATACTTAGAGTGTGGAATGGAATAAGCATGCATGGAATGGGTATGCTCTTTTCACGTGGAAAATGGTCGTTTAACACAAATCTCGATTGCGGAACCTCATTTAAGGTGTTGGGTTCAATGGAAGGAAGGTAAGCAAATGACGATCTTAGAATTATACTTAAGTGACTCAATATCGAGTCGACTCAATCTTCCAATCCTTTAAAGCAGGTCGGCCGGCCATCACCTTTCTAAAGCCCTATATAACGGAGTAAGTCGAAACGTAGCCATCTTGCGTCTTGCCTGAACGGATTCGAGGAATTGATTAAAAAATTGACTGAATCAATACTTCTTGTGCACGTTAAAGTGTTTTCTCTGTGATGCGACAGTGAAATACTTATTTTAAGAGATCATCCTTGATGCACACTGTGTCCCAATTTTACTTTGGGAAGGACGTAAGAACTTGTAATAAAATCGGATTGACTATTTTAGACTGCGATCAAACAATTCAATGTCGTAGCGCTATAGGGAGCCATCATGTAAAGGGGCCCAGTAAACATTGAGGTATCTTTTCATGTATATTTTAAGTGTTCACAAAAATATGTTCAACATGAAACAATGAATGATTGCAGATTGATCAGCCTATTCCATGTGCATCTTGAAATGTAATTCTTGACTGCAACGAAAAACCAATAAAACGTTCAATTGTCATATATGTTCCTTCTGGGTGAACTAAGAAAAAGCTGAAAAAATCGTGAAATTATAGCTTTTCTCGGGTTTGAGAAAAAAGTGTTGAAATACACTTCAACGTGCTATAAAAATTATTTGGAAAGACTTTTTCAGCGACTTTTCTAGTTTACTATGAAGAGATTTTCATACTGAAGAAAATAAACTGTGGTTTGATTCAATAGGTCGTGTGGTTTTTTTACTATCACGCCCGTCAATTTGGAAGAGTCGTGAAAATGAAAACTGGATAAAACGTGCTTCAAAGTGTTCAATAGAAGGAAATATCAACGCTTCTCACTCGACGCTTTTGCCCTTGTATCTTCGAAAAGATTTACGATTGATCTCTGTAACGTTGGAAAGATATTCTTGGATAGTTTATCTATTGATTTACCCAATTAAAAAAAGAAAAACGATTTTTCCGACCTTCTAATCCAGGCTCCCGGGTTAAGGGTTCAGATTGAAAAGTTCTGTACGTGCTAATATTATTTCAAGTTGAGCGTATCGTTTTTATTGAGGTGTTATTAACATTCCGTTGTTAGCTCCGATAAAGTTACACGTATTGATCTCGACGATGTGAAACTTTGCTGAGACGCTGAATCATACGAAAGTGAGTGCAATCAGCTATTGCACGGACCTTCATCTATTTCATGGATTCGGCTAAATGTACAGTTATTGTGTGTGGATTATGCAGTTGAGTCAGCTATCAACTCCGGCCATCTGCATTTGTAATCTGCAAAAGTAAGTTGACGATAGTCTTCACGTTTTATCGTAAACGAAGATTTCAGGCTTTTATCAAAATTTGGTATATTTACCGCGCTTGGATACAAGAAAGCGATTTTGCTTGGTCGCGACATACGATTGTATTTGAGATGTTCTATTAGCGGTCCAATTTGAAGAAAGGGGAGTGGGAGCATTTCACTTAAACTGAACGTAACGACTTTACGACGAAAGGTCGGTGTACCTATCCCTCTTGCAGCGACGTAACACACCTAAGTTTCGACTTTCCGAAAGTGCACTTGAGGGGTTAAATATAAAAAAGTAAGTCCGGATGTTTCGTTTCGAAATGCAAATTCCATTTTTGTTTATATTTTCGTGGCTTCGTTTATTAGAGAAATCGTCACGTTGTCGGGTGTGGAAAAAGCGCTTGGGAACGTGACAGTAGAGGAATTCGTTTAGGAAATTCTAGTGGAGAAGTGACATTTAACATTACACTAAATCAGTCGTGCATGTTGATGTGAATAACAGTGAACTAACTTTTTTTGTGCGTAGAAGCAAAATATCGCCTTTCGGAATTTGCACTGAAGGAGTGACCATGTTACTGCGAGAACTTTTGGCGGCTATATTCAATTTTATATTGACTGTTATAATAAGAAAGTAGTTAAATGCACGAACCCATCGTCTCTAAATGTGGTGTCACCAATGGCGATTTCGTAGATCTATCGGATTGTAGGGATTAAAACAGATAGAAGATGGTACATCCAAATTTGTGAGCGATGTCATCCGACTTGCGATGAAAGCGAGTGGATATTGTGAGCGGTGGAGCGCGAACGATGATAGTATCGTCGATTATATGAAAATAGGAAACTTCGATATTATTCGATTTTTGGTAAGAGCGAACGGAGCATTTCACCGGTGCTAGAAGACGCGAGTTTAATCATGGAATCGTTCTCTACGTCACAAAGGTGAAATCAACGTCTAGCTCAATGATTCGGGATGAGTTTTAACCCTCTTCGAACATACTCATCATTGAATTTGTGGATTTCATTTTATTTTGAGGTAATACATCCCGAGAAGTGTAATGTGCGTTACTGACACGGAGCCTGAATCCGCTCCGCTGAATCATTATCTGCTGACGCCAAGATAATAACGATGAAATCGAAGCTCCGAACGGTTTTCGCATATTCTGTCAGATATTGCTAAGATCATTCGCCCGGATTCTTTTTCGATTTCATCTACTTCCGGTCAGAGCTAATGGATGATTTGACCGGCGGTCGAAGATACAAGTTTAATTGTAAGATCATTATTTACGAGACACAGACGAAATCGACGGCTGGCTTGATTTTTCGGCATGAGTTGTAACTCTCTTCGAACACGCTAATCATTGAATTTATCGATTTCGCTTTATTGTGAGATAACGTCAGTAACGTACCTTGCCCCGAGACGTGCAAGGTACGATACTGAAAACGAGCCTCAGTCACTATCCGCTAACATCCAGCGAATAAAGATGAAATCGATGCTCCGAACGGTTTTCGCATGTTCTCTCAGACATTGCTCAGATCATTCGCTGGGATTCTTTTTCGATTTTATCTTACTTCTGGTCAGAGCTAATGGATGATTTGACCGACGCTCGAAGATACAAGTTTAATTGTAGGATCATTCTTTACGCGACACAGACGAAATCGACGGCTGGCTTCTTTTTTGGGCATGAGTGGTAACCCTATTCGAACATACTCATCATTTAATTTATCGATTTCATTTTATTTGAAAGCCCAGAGATGTGTAAGGTGTGCTAATGAAACGAAGCCTGAGTCATTATCCGCTTACACCAAGATAATAAGGATGAAATCGATGCTCCGAACGGTTTTCGCATATTCTATCAGATATTGCTATGACCATTCGCCCCAATTCGTTTTCGATTTCATCTTACTTCCGGTCAGAACGAATGGATCATTTGACCGGTACTCGAATATACAAGTTTAATCACAGAATCATTATTTACGCGATAAAGACGAAATCGACGTCTGGCTTGATTTTTTGGCATGAGTTGTAACCTTCTTGAATATACTCATCATTGAATTTATCGATTTCGTTTGATTTTGAGGTAATAAGCCCCGAAACGTGTGAGGTGCGTTACTGAAACGGAGCCGAGTCATTATCCGCTGACACCAAGAGAATAAAGATGAAATCGATGCTCCGAACGGTTTTCGCAAATATGCTATCCGACATTGCTAAGATCATTCGCCCGGATCTTTTTTCGATTTCATCTTACTTGCGGTCAGAGCTAATGGATGATTTGACCAGCGCTCGAAGATACAAGTTCAATTGTAGGATCATTCTTTATGCGACACAGACGAAATCGATGGCTGGCTTGATTTTTCGGTATGAGTTATAACCCTCTTCGAACATACTCATCATTGAATTTATCGATTTCATTTTATTTTGAAGCCCAGAGAGATGTGTAAGTTGCGCTAATGAAACGAAGCCTGAGTCATCTTACTTCCAGTCAGAGCGAATGGATCATTTGATCAGTACTCGAAGATACAAGTTCAATAAAAAAATCATTATTTTCCCCACAAAGACGAAATCGATGTCCGGCTTGATTTTTCGGCATGAGTTGTAACTCTCTTCGAACATACGAATCATTGAATTTATCGATTACGCTTTATTGTGAGATATTAAGCCCCAAGACGTGCAAGATACGTTACTGAATACGAACCTGAATCATTATCCGCTAACATCAAGCGAAGGAAGACGAAATCGATGCTCCGAACAATTTTCGCATATTCCGTCAGACATTGCAAAAATCATGCGCCAAAATTCGTTTTCGATTTCATCTTATTTCGTCAGAGCTAATGGATTATATGATCTGTTCTCGAAGATATAAGTATAGTAATAAAATCATTATTTTCGCAACAAAAACGAAATCGCCGTCCGGCTTGATTTTTCTGCATGAGTTGTAACCCTCTGCGAACATACTCATCATTGAATTTATCAATTTCATTTTATTTTAAAGCCGAGAGACATGTGTGGTGAGCTAATGAAATGGAGCCTGAGTCATTATCCGCTGACCCCTGATGACAGTTTAATCATAGAACCATTATTTACGCGATAAAGACGAAATCGACGTCTGGCTTGATTTTTCGACATGACTTGTAACCTTCTTCGAATATACTTATCATTGAATTTATCGATTTCATTTTATTTTGAGGTAATAAGCCCCGAAACGTGTGAGGTGCGTTACTAAAACGGAGCCGAGTCCTTATCCGCTGACACCAAGAGATTAAAGATGAAATCGATACTCCGAACGGTTTTCGCATATGCTATCCGACATTGCTAAGATCATTCGCCCAAATTCGTTTTCGATTTCATCTTATTTCCGGTCAGAGCGAATGGATCCTTCGTCCGATGCTCGAAGATAAAAGCTTTATAATAGAATCATTATTTTCGCGACAAAGACGAAATCGACGTCTGGCTCGTTTTGTCGGCATGAGTTGTAGCTCTCTTTGAACATACTCATCATTGAATTTTATGATTGCATTTTATTTTGAGGCTATAAGCCCCGAGACGTGTGAGGTGCGTTACTGAAACGGAGCCTGAGCCATTATCCGCTGACACCAAGAGAATAAAGATGAAATCGTCGCTCCGAACGGGATCGCATGTTCTGTCAGCCATTGCTCAGATCATTTGCCCAAATTCGTTGTCGATTTCATCTTAATTCCGGTCAGAGTTAATGAATGATTTTACCGGCGCTCGAAGATACAAGTTTAATAATAGAATCATTCTTTATGCGACACAGACGAAATGGACGTCTGGCCTGATTTCTCGGCATGAGTTGTAACCCTCTTCGAATATACTCATCATTGAATTTATCGATTTCAATTTATTTCGAGGTAGTAAGCCCCGAGACGTGTGACGTAATCTAATGAATCGGAGCTTGAGTCATTATCCGCTGACACCAAGATAATAAAAATGAAATCGATGCTCGAACCGGTTTTGGCTTATTCTGTCAGATATCGCTACGATCATTCGCCCAAATTCGTTTTCGATTTCATCTTATTTCCGGTCAGAGCAAATGGATCATTTGATCTGTACTCAAAGATACAAGTTTAATCATAGAATCATTTCTTACGCGACAAAGACGAAATCGACGTCCGACTGGATTTTTCGGCATGGGTTGTAACCCTCTTCGAACATATTCATCATTGAAAATATCGATTTCGCTTTATTTTGAAGTAATAATGCCCGAGACCTGTGAGGTATGTTACTGAAAAGGAGTCTCAATCATTATCCCATAACCGAACGGTTTTCGCATATTCTGTCAGGCATTGCTGAGATAATTCGCCCAAATTCGTTTTCGGTTTCATCTTATTTCCTGTCTGAGCTAATGAATGATTTGATCGGCACTCTAGGGTGCAAGTTTAATAATACATTCATTGTTTTCGCGATAAAGATGAAATCGACGGATAGCTTGATTTTTCGGTCCGAGCTATAACTCTCTTCGAACAGGGGCGGGGGTGTGTGATAGTGGGGATTGGTATTTATCGTATTATCATTCGCGTATTTACCTCTTCATCTTCGAATTCCGGAGTCTGTAATAGTAATCACGCTGTGTATCTCTCCTTCATACTGGTCGTCAACGTTCGTTTAAAGGAGGTAACGTGTTTTGAGTTGTCCAAACACAGAAAATTTCGGGCTTTGAATTGATGGTTTCTGCTTACCACGAATCATTTCACATAAACCGAAAAAATGGTTGAGAAATTTGAGAAAAATGTATAACAAGTTGTTGCTATATGAAACTGGTAGTGGCACTCTATTTTTTACCGAACAGCCAAATAAGGTATGTATTCTAAAAGGACGGGTATGTAACGTCATACATGATGTGTTCGAAACATTGAGTATGACGTTTCATTCATTTGCAACAATATCATTGTTGCAAATATTGGTCGATACATTTTCCCACCGCTGACGATGAGGGGGAAATTTTTATGATCCGTTCAAGATTCCCCGATGCCTAGAGGCGCATGTTTTGGCAGCCTTAGATCCTTTGGTTTGTAAGTTCTGTCTTGTCATACTGAACATATTTTATATTTTTTATTGTACAAATACATATTGTACATACATATTCGTTCATTGTCCATCGTTTTTTTTTCAGTGTGCACAATTTATATTTTTCTTCGATGTGCATAATTTGCATTTTATTCTTTGTACATACTTGATATTTTATAACGGTTTTATTATAATAATTAAAACTCGGTGTTTCGCACGATGTTTGAACATCATTTTTATCATGATGAAACTAATAATAGCAGCCATCGACCATCTTCTCCGAGGAGTGAATGCTAGGTCATCGAAACAGACCTCGAGCGACGTTCAACTGGCACCAGGAGAGGAAAATCGAAATCGATACGCTGAGCGGTTTTTTTTCAAGTTCTATCAGACTTTCCTGAAACGATTAGCTCAAACGCGATTTAAAAAAATCTATTTGTGTGACATCTAAAATGAATATGTTATATCTCCTCCTTTTATTTCTCTTCAATTATAATCAGTTTTTTTTAATTCTCCACGGATGTACAAGTTTCGGACCTCCGGAAACCTGCAGACTAAAATAGTCTCTTTTCATTTATTTGTTCCTCATAAAACGTTCCAGGTTATTCACTGCATGAATTCCATGCGCGTAAAAAAGTATTCGTATAATATTGGTAGCAATTCTTAAAAAACTGCAGTAACGCTTTTTGATCGAAGATGTCTTAAATCGCTGGGAGCAGAATGCCGATTTACTTCCTCGAAACGTTGGCCTATCGTTTGGCTGTTGCAGTCTCGGATGGGACCAGCTATCTTGGCGTCGCTAAAATGACGGGTGATATGTATCATCTCACATTCCATAGGATACCTAGACATTCTATAGAATACCTACAACTTTCAGGCTAAGTATAAAATGGATTTGGATGCGCGTTCTATATAATATCGAACGTACAGCTGGCAATGTGTTTTATAGGTATTGTCCGTGATTGTATTCATTTTGTATTGTAACGTTGTATTCGCAGCTGCAATTTACAGTTTACAGATACAAAATATTAATTGAGGGTGACGTTCATAAGCAACACGTGATACACCGTTTCACTACAAATTTACAATCTACGGATACAGGGCTCAGGGTTTTGGTAAATGTCATTGCACACAGCATTGCGATACTAAGAGGTGTTATGTTTCTAGAAGAACTTTTTGTTCAACTGTCAAATCTCACAACATTTGATCATGTAAGAAAGAAATGGGTACCTCTATGAATAATAATTAACGCTAAGGTACTCATTCAAAATTGGATGATATTACTTCAATTAACAAAGCTAACAGGTAACGACACATTATATATAAGTCCATATATTTTCCGCAAAGAGTATCATCACGGGCAATTGATAATTTCAAAAAGGTTATGTTGCGCAAACAAAAATTTCAATTCCTTTATCATTGTATACTTTACCGGACTTCTTAATGGCATTCAATAGAATTCACAGGGGTTACATACATTACCTAGGTACAGTATATGAGGCATTCCACGCCATTTCACCTAACCCATAACCCCGACCATTTTTTTATTTTCCTGATTTCTTTTTTATGAAATTGTTCCCCATAATAGAAATACCACACCAATTTGTCGATTTTCTCTTCTCTTTTAGAAGTTATATTTGACCAAAAAATGTCGATCCGGAAGTTTTAGAAATTTTTAAACGCTGATAACTCCTGAACTAATTGAGATATCGACGAATGTCGATAAATAATTTTTTTCATTTTAACATTTCACACCTGACGGGACATGCGCTATCCCAGTATGGAACATTTTTGAAATTACAGCTGAGACGTTGTGGGATGTTATGCGTCGTTATGGGGTCGCTTATGCTGCATTGAAAGGGTTGACCCTTGCGCCGTATTGAAAGATATAAACGCCGTATTTTAAGATTTCAAGGCCGTATTCTAAAATTTAAATGCCGTATTGAAAGGGTTAAAGCATACTTTCGTTCGAAAATATGAAAAAATTATCAGTTATCAATGTCAACGGTTTTTTTTGCTTCTAAAGTAAAAACTACTTTTTTAGAGATGATTTTTGGAAAAGAATAAAAAGGCAATCATCTTCAAAAATATAATTTTTAAGGAAAGTATGCTTTAAAACGAAAAATAAAAATATATCTATATCGACTCTGTCGATATCTCAATCAGTTCAGCAGTTACCAGCGTTTAAACATTTCCAAAACTTCCGAAATCGACGTTTTTTTGGAAAATCATAACTCCTAAAAGAGAAGAGATCGAAATCCAAAAATTGGTGTGGGTATTCCTTTCGTGGAGTACAATTTTACAAAAAAAAGGTCAGGTGAATAGAAAATGGTCGGGGTCACAGGCTTGGTGAAGTGGCGTGGAATGCCTCATATAATAGTCGACGACAGATAAAATATTTTATCCATAGCCTAGTCGAATCTGGTACTGCATAGGATGACGAGACATTCTATGGAACGCCTAAATTATATATTTTCCCAGTAACATGACTATCAATTCATACATAGGATCAAGATATTTACAAAAAAGAAAGTACCTCCGTGTATGTATGTCCACTATCGAATCGCCTTCAATAATATGCCGCATCGCTCGTCCGATTTGTTCGAAACATTGACTGCAAATGAATTGTTCTGAATCATTTATGAGAACACGAATAAGAAGAGCGCATACACTTTTGGTATATAGTGAATTTCAATATGAATTCGGTGTAAAAGCAATGGCTTCGTGTTGTGCCCTAAAAAGACAGGAATTTTCATATTGCTAACGCATGAGGTTCAAAGACCCCATGCGACGATATCGAGCCCGATATTTCACAAGCCCGATATTCCGCTCGACTCAGCCGGAAAAACGCTGAATCGCAATCGAACGAATCGAACGTTCTCGAACGATTGGTTGCGAAAACCCGAGTTAACAATTAGCCGAAAGAATCAATCGAAAGGCAGTCTTCGGCCAGAAGCCGAGGAGGTCGGTCTCAAGGCATAAAAAAGAATTGTAATATTGTTGTCTAATTTTAAATAAAATATAAGTTGTTCAAGTAGCAATATCCCGAGTTGGAGATTTACTCGGAACGGGAAAAGTCCCCACATACCCTCGCCCTCGAGCATCCGACAACCCACGGTGTCAACTTACTCGAGAGCGAATTTCCGTGCTCTCCGCGCATCGTGAGAAGCCGGGGCACAACATTGGTGGCAGCGGTGGGATTCCCGCAATTGGGTATACCGCAACCTTGCATTACACAACTTAAAAAAAAAAGGAAGAAGGAAACATCCTATCCAACGTACAAAATAAACAGAACGCAGCAAGTGCTGAAAAGGAGGTCAACGAGTGATCCGATCGACGACCGTCGAACCGGACAAAAAAGAAAAACGTGCAGTGTAAGCAAACACCCGAGTCAACCGTACAGAGCTGTCCAAAAGCAACCAGATCCCGAGGATTATCGATACCAGACCGACCCCAGGACGAAGACTCACCAAAATACCTTCTATAACGGAACAACAGAGCGCACGAGAACAGCAAACCAAAGCAACACGACAACAGGGAACAATACTGGCAATTTCCTGCCAAACAGCTACGAGAACGAGGTCAACATCTTGTGAACAACCGAATGTAAGTGACGGAACATTTATAAAAAAAAAAAAAACACCCTCCAAAGCCAAACAATTAAACATTAATGTCAAACGAAGACGAGCGTCGTAAATTATACCGATTACCGAGTATCAACAAATTATCGCGTTCATTAAATTCAATTTTCGACGAACTCATTGCACGAGATCGTCCCGAGAATCAAACAGTCGAACAAGAACTACAGGAACCTAGGAAAAAGCGATTTCGATCCGCAACAAGTTCGGACGAAAGTCCAAATTCACAAAATTCCTCAAATAGGCCGACAGCTGCGAAACGTACCAAAATTCGATCCGCAGCAGATCGAACCGTCCATTTTTCTGATCAATCAACAGATTCTGATCAATCTCCAGAAAATATAGACACTAGGCGTGGTCGCGAAATAGAAATTGAAGAATTTTCCCTACTCCAACTTAATTCAGATAACATGGCACAAGAAAATGCTTTCATGACCCTAAAGGAGGCGCGAAGCCTCATTTCCCGATTTGATGGCGAAAAACCTGAAGAAGTCGACGACATAATTGAAGCATTTGGCTATGCAAACGCGTGCGTTGCAGCAGCCGATAGAAATTCCCTCTTACAATCCGTGTTAGCAACAAAAGTAATAGGAAAAGCGTGAAAAGATACCCGATATAAAGAAATAGAATCGTACGAACAATTTAAAGAAGAAATGACAGCATTATATGGAACGCGACGTACAGTAGCCGCGTTACAGGTCGATTTTAAAACGTGCAAGCAAAAATACAACGAGAGCGTGTTAGCATACGGTCAACGACTCGAGGCCATAATGATGGAATTAATCGAAGCCAGCACAACCGAGGCAAGATCGCCTGCGGAAAAAAGAAGAATAGAGACATATATAAGGCAATTAGCCCTATACAACTTCGAAAGAGGACTTCGAAGGGAATACCAAGTTATCGTAAAAGCTCGAGGATTCAAGGATCTCGGATCAGCCCTTAAAGGAGCAATGGAAGAGGAAAAATCGCTACAAGGAGGCGAATCTATAAACAAACAGACTCATCTGGAAAAACGACCACCGATGACGTGTAATAAATGTCACAAAATGGGACATTTAGCGAAGGATTGCCGATCCAACACATCGTCTTACGGATGATACAGCCTACGAGCTCCAGCGAAAAGCGTGCATCAATTCAACATCACTTGCAATTACTGCAAGAAACTGGGACACGCGTACAAGGATTGCCGAAAAAGGAATTGGCAACAAGGACAAGGAAACGGAAACGGATACATAATAGAAATACCACACCAATTTGTCGATTTTCTCTTCTCTTTTAGAAGTTATATTTGACCAAAAAATGTCGATCCGGAAGTTTTAGAAATTTTTAAACGCTGATAACTCCTGAACTAATTGAGATATCGACGAATGTCGATAAATAATTTTTTTCATTTTAACATTTCACACCTGACGGGACATGCGCTATCCCAGTATGGAACATTTTTGAAATTACAGCTGAGACGTTGTGGGATGTTATGCGTCGTTATGGGGTCGCTTATGCTGCATTGAAAGGGTTGACCCTTGCGCCGTATTGAAAGATATAAACGCCGTATTTTAAGATTTCAAGGCCGTATTTTAAAATTTAAATGCCGTATTGAAAGGGTTAAAGCATACTTTCGTTCGAAAATATGAAAAAATTATCAGTTATCAATGTCAACGGTTTTTTTTGCTTCTAAAGTAAAAACTACTTTTTTAGAGATGATTTTTGGAAAAGAATAAAAAGGCAATCATCTTCAAAAATATAATTTTTAAGGAAAGTATGCTTTAAAACGAAAAATAAAAATATATCTATATCGACTCTGTCGATATCTCAATCAGTTCAGCAGTTACCAGCGTTTAAACATTTCCAAAACTTCCGAAATCGACGTTTTTTTGGAAAATCATAACTCCTAAAAGAGAAGAGATCGAAATCCAAAAATTGGTGTGGGTATTCCTTTCGTGGAGTACAATTTTACAAAAAAAAGGTCAGGTGAATAGAAAATGGTCGGGGTCACAGGCTTGGTGAAGTGGCGTGGAATGCCTCATATAATAGTCGACGACAGATAAAATATTTTATCCATAGCCTAGTCGAATCTGGTACTGCATAGGATGACGAGACATTCTATGGAACGCCTAAATTATATATTTTCCCAGTAACATGACTATCAATTCATACATAGGATCAAGATATTTACAAAAAAGAAAGTACCTCCGTGTATGTATGTCCACTATCGAATCGCCTTCAATAATATGCCGCATCGCTCGTCCGATTTGTTCGAAACATTGACTGCAAATGAATTGTTCTGAATCATTTATGAGAACACGAATAAGAAGAGCGCATACACTTTTGGTATATAGTGAATTTCAATATGAATTCGGTGTAAAAGCAATGGCTTCGTGTTGTGCCCTAAAAAGACAGGAATTTTCATATTGCTAACGCATGAGGTTCAAAGACCCCATGCGACGATATCGAGCCCGATATTTCACAAGCCCGATATTCCGCTCGACTCAGCCGGAAAAACGCTGAATCGCAATCGAACGAATCGAACGTTCTCGAACGATTGGTTGCGAAAACCCGAGTTAACAATTAGCCGAAAGAATCAATCGAAAGGCAGTCTTCGGCCAGAAGCCGAGGAGGTCGGTCTCAAGGCATAAAAAAGAATTGTAATATTGTTGTCTAATTTTAAATAAAATATAAGTTGTTCAAGTAGCAATATCCCGAGTTGGAGATTTACTCGGAACGGGAAAAGTCCCCACATACCCTCGCCCTCGAGCATCCGACAACCCACGGTGTCAACTTACTCGAGAGCGAATTTCCGTGCTCTCCGCGCATCGTGAGAAGCCGGGGCACAACATTGGTGGCAGCGGTGGGATTCCCGCAATTGGGTATACCGCAACCTTGCATTACACAACTTCAAAAAAAAAGGAAGAAGGAAACATCCTATCCAACGTACAAAATAAACAGAACGCAGCAAGTGCTGAAAAGGAGGTCAACGAGTGATCCGATCGACGACCGTCGAACCGGACAAAAAAGAAAAACGTGCAGTGTAAGCAAACACCCGAGTCAACCGTACAGAGCTGTCCAAAAGCAACCAGATCCCGAGGATTATCGATACCAGACCGACCCCAGGACGAAGACTCACCAAAATACCTTCTATAACGGAACAACAGAGCGCACGAGAACAGCAAACCAAAGCAACACGACAACAGGGAACAATACTGGCAATTTCCTGCCAAACAGCTACGAGAACGAGGTCAACATCTTGTGAACAACCGAATGTAAGTGACGGAACATTTATAAAAAAAAAAAAAACACCCTCCAAAGCCAAACAATTAAACATTAATGTCAAACGAAGACGAGCGTCGTAAATTATACCGATTACCGAGTATCAACAAATTATCGCGTTCATTAAATTCAATTTTCGACGAACTCATTGCACGAGATCGTCCCGAGAATCAAACAGTCGAACAAGAACTACAGGAACCTAGGAAAAAGCGATTTCGATCCGCAACAAGTTCGGACGAAAGTCCAAATTCACAAAATTCCTCAAATAGGCCGACAGCTGCGAAACGTACCAAAATTCGATCCGCAGCAGATCGAACCGTCCATTTTTCTGATCAATCAACAGATTCTGATCAATCTCCAGAAAATATAGACACTAGGCGTGGTCGCGAAATAGAAATTGAAGAATTTTCCCTACTCCAACTTAATTCAGATAACATGGCACAAGAAAATGCTTTCATGACCCTAAAGGAGGCGCGAAGCCTCATTTCCCGATTTGATGGCGAAAAACCTGAAGAAGTCGACGACATAATTGAAGCATTTGGCTATGCAAACGCGTGCGTTGCAGCAGCCGATAGAAATTCCCTCTTACAATCCGTGTTAGCAACAAAAGTAATAGGAAAAGCGTGAAAAGATACCCGATATAAAGAAATAGAATCGTACGAACAATTTAAAGAAGAAATGACAGCATTATATGGAACGCGACGTACAGTAGCCGCGTTACAGGTCGATTTTAAAACGTGCAAGCAAAAATACAACGAGAGCGTGTTAGCATACGGTCAACGACTCGAGGCCATAATGATGGAATTAATCGAAGCCAGCACAACCGAGGCAAGATCGCCTGCGGAAAAAAGAAGAATAGAGACATATATAAGGCAATTAGCCCTATACAACTTCGAAAGAGGACTTCGAAGGGAATACCAAGTTATCGTAAAAGCTCGAGGATTCAAGGATCTCGGATCAGCCCTTAAAGGAGCAATGGAAGAGGAAAAATCGCTACAAGGAGGCGAATCTATAAACAAACAGACTCATCTGGAAAAACGACCACCGATGACGTGTAATAAATGTCACAAAATGGGACATTTAGCGAAGGATTGCCGATCCAACACATCGTCTTACGGATGATACAGCCTACGAGCTCCAGCGAAAAGCGTGCATCAATTCAACATCACTTGCAATTACTGCAAGAAACTGGGACACGCGTACAAGGATTGCCGAAAAAGGAATTGGCAACAAGGACAAGGAAACGGATACCGACAGGCACCGGGAACCGGGTATCATCAAAATCATCAAACGAATTATCAGCAGGGCCAAGGAACCAGCTACTACAACAAGATTGGGCCCCCAGGGCGCCCAAATCAGTATCACTGGAACGCAAATAGAAATAGGCCAAAAGAAGACAGACCAAAGGAAGAAAATCGCAACGACAGCGAAAAAAAAACAATTGGATCATTTTCGCTCGATATGGTAACGGCAACAAACGTAGACAGGCCAAGAGAAGATAACTGCAACGACAGCGAAAACAAGAAAACAATTAGGTCATTCTCGCTCGATATGGCAACGGCAACGAGCGAAGACAAGAAACACAACGTCAGAAAAATAATCGAGGCATCGAATACAGGTCCGTCCAAAAGAAAAAATACAAGGAAGAAAATAAAATCGTACTGGATAACGACGATCAATTCTGGAGGAGCCGCTAGCGACTTCCACATCGCGTCTCCCCAGGCTAAAGACAAAATCCTCACGTTGAAAGGAGACACCGGAGCCCAATGTAGTCTCATAAAAAAGAGTGTATTAAAAAAGGACACAGAAATAATAGAAGAAACCGTCGAACTCAAAGGAATCGGAGGAAAAAAATTCTACGCACAGTGTAAAATTATGCTCGTGCTCGAAACACCCGCAGTAAACGTAGAACACGGATTCTACGTAATAGATGAAGCAGTACCACTGGAAGTAGACGGAATAATGGGTTTGGACCTCATGAGAGAGCACAATGTCGACATCCTAAGCGGAAGACATATTAAAATACACTTTGCAAAAAAATTTAGGGAGCAAGAAAAAAATCCAAATTTTTGGGGGATTTTCAACAGGCTGTAACTCATACAAAAATGGTCGTACAGCAAAAAAAAAAAAAGCAAGTTGTAGCTCTAAGTGTCTAGTTTTCGGATCTGAGTTTGAAAAATTTTTTTTGAAAATATTTTTAGATATTTAGAGAGTAATCATAAGAAAACCACCGAAAAAAAAATGTTCGAAATTTTTTTGGTTTTTTTTTAATCTACGGACGTGGACAAAAAATTTTCGACTAAACCTCTATATGGACCGGATAGCTTGTTTATTCAGCTTTAATTTGGTTTTTTAAAAATCTCGATACGAGCATTTCTCGCTGAGATATCGGTGTTTGAATGGAAAAACATCATTTTGTCTTTGATTACCAATATCTCAGCAACCAATGATCGCACAGAAATTTTGAGGTTGGTTTCAAAAACTTGAATAAATTCTCTACAAGAATTGGCAATTGAATTTTGAAAAAACATTTTTTTTTCAATCATTACATGAATTTGAAAAAGCGACCAAAAAGGGCTTTTTGTGGTTTTTTGAAAAATCAAGCGCCCAATCAAAAATATTGCGGAAACCACTAATGTTAAGTGTGCCTTTTACTGTTCAATATACCCACAAAAACCCTACGAAGTTTCAATTTAATCCAGCCAACCGTTTTTTTTCCCACTTGATCGAATTTTTGAAAAAATTAAAGGAGCAAGAATTTCGCTCTGAAAATGTCATAATTTTTATCAAAAATGAAAAAAAAAAAAAAAAAAATTTCATTTTTCTCTCAATTCTGTATTAGTGACTTGGAAAATTTAAGAAAAAAAAAATCGAAAATTTTTGAAAAAAAAATTCCAAAATTTAAAAAAAAAAATTTTTTTTAAATTTTTTTTTCAATTCGCCCTAAATTAAAGAAATGTAGCGACTCACTTTCTCACCGATTTTCCTCTTCCGCACTTTAATTTTCCTAGACACAAATTAATTGAATAAATTAAAAGTTGATATCCCCAAGGCAAGTCGAATATTCGTTCTACGAATATTGGGACAATAATTTTTTTGTGCGAATTTAAACAGTGTCTAAAAAAAAAGTTTTTCTTAAAACTTTTCTTAAAATTTTTTTTTTTCAAAAATTTTGGAATTTTTTTTTCAAAAATTTTCGATTTTTTTTTTTTTTCAAAAATTTTCCAAGTCACTAATACAGAATTGAGAGAAAAATGAAAATTTTTTTTTTTTCATTTTTGATAAAAATTATGACATTTTCAGAGCGAAATTCTTGCTTCTTTAATTTTTTCAAAAATTCGATCAAGTGGGAAAAAGAAACGGTTGGCTGGATTAAATTGAAACTTCGTAGGGTTTTTGTGGGTATATTGAACAGTAAAAGGCACACTTAACATTAGTGGTTTCCGCAATATTTTTGATTGGGCGCTTGATTTTCCAAAAAACCACAATAAGCCCTTTTTTGGTCGCTTTTTCAAATTCATGTAGTGGTTGAAAAAAAATTTTTTTTTCACAATTCAATTGCCAATCCTTGTAGAGAATTTATTCAAGTTTTTGAAACCAACCTCAAAATTTCTGTGCGATCATTGGTTGCTGAGATATTGGTAATCAAAGACAAAATGATCTTTTTCCATTCAAACACCGATATCTTAGCGAGAAATGCTCGTATCGAGATTTTTAAAAAACCAATTTAAAGCTGAATAAACAAGCTATCCGGTCCATATAGAGGTTAAGTCAAATAATTTTTTTCCACGTCCGTAGATTAAAAAAAAAACCAAAAAAATTTCGAACATTTTTTTTTCGGTCGTTTTCTTATGATTACTCGAAAAATATTTTCAAAAAAAAATTTTCAAACTCAGATCCGAAAACTAGACACTTAGAGCTACAATTTGCTTTTTTTTTTGCTGTACGACCATTTTTGTATGAGTTACAGCCTGTTGAAAATCCTCCAAAAATTTGGATTTTTTTCTTGCTCCCTAAATTTTTTTGCAAAGTGTATACGGACATCCGATCCCCATGCTGGACGGAACGAATAAAATTAAACTACCTCCCAGAACAGAGCAAATGCTATACGCAAAAACATTGACGGCAAAAATAGGATGTGTCGCAGCAAAAGAAGTGCGACCAGGAGTAAAGATAGGCGGATGTTACGTCCACCCAGAAGGACATTCCTGCCTCATAGTAGTGCGAAACTCAAACAATGAAGAAATCGAAATAGAAAGGCCAACGGTGCAAATTGAAGAAATTAAAGAAGAACAGCCAACCGAAGAAAAGGAAATAAGTGTTGTAACGATCGAAGAAAAATTAAGAAGAAAAAACAAAATATGGAAAGAAATCAAAAGAGATTCGAACTTAAACCCAGAAGAAGAAAAATTCCTACGCGAATTTGCTGACGCATACGCTGACGTCTTCCATTTGGAGGAAGAGTCGCTTGGGTGCACCGCTATAGTGGAGCACCGCATAAGCGTACGATCAGGGACGACGCCAATAAAAATTCGTCCATATCGATTACCAGAAGTCCACAAGCAAGAAGTAATGGCGCAGACAAAAGAGATGCTAAAAAACGAAATAATTCGACCGAGCAAGAGCCCATGGAATGCTCCTCTACTCGTCGTTCCAAAAAAACCTGACGCCAACGGAAAAATACGCAAGAGAGTGGTAGTAGACTTCCGGAAACTCAACGAAGCAATGGAAGGAGACTCGTATCCATTGCGTAATATTACCGAAATATTGGACCAATTGGGACGAGCAAAATACTTCACGACTCTCGATTTGGCATCGGGATTTCATCAAATCCCAATGGCCGAAAAAGACAAGGAGAAAACCGCTTTCTCCACTGGACATTACGAGTACAACCGAATGCCATTTGGATTAAAAAACGCCCCACCAACCTTTCAAAGGCTGATGGATGCTGTGCTTGCTGGATTACAAGGACTAAAATGCTACGTATATCTCGACGATATAGTAGTATACGGATCATCGTTCGAAGAACATAACAAAAGGCTGACAGAAGTATTCGATCGACTGAGAGAAGCCCAATTAAAGGTTCAACCTAGAAAATGTCGATTTCTGCGAAAAGAAACCCAGTACTTGGGACACATTATCACCGAAGTGGGAGTAAAACCCGATCCGGAAAAAATAGAGGCCGTACAACGATTTCCAGCCCAAAGAAACGTAAAAGAGGTTCAATCATTTCTGGGACTAGCCGGATATTACCGAAAATTCATACAGGATTTTTCAAAACTCTCAAAGCCATTAACAGAACTGATAAAAAAAGAAAACAAATTCATTTGGGACGAAAACTGCGAACAAGCTTTCCAAAAATTGAAGGAAACTCTCAGCACTGCACCGATCCTGCAGTATCCGGATTTCGAGAAACCCTTCATGGTGACAACTGATGCCTCTGACAAGGCAATTGGCGCGATTTTATCGCAAGGAAAAATCGGAGAAGATCTACCCGTCTGTTACGCGAGTCGTACTCTGAACAAGGCAGAAATGAATTATTCAACAACGGAGAAGGAAATGCTAGCAATAATTTGGGCAGTAGCGCAATTCCGACCATACATATATGGAACAAAATTCACCATCGTGACGGATCATAAGCCCCTCACATGGCTTTTCAATGTAAAAGATCCAGGATCACGACTGATGCGCTGGAGAATAAAAATAGAGGAATTCAACTATACCATCGAGTATAAGGCTGGCAAGAAGAATACGAATGCGGATGCTTTAAGCCGTATGTATGTATTGCTGCTGACGCGGCAAGAACCCGAGGCGGAGGTACGTCACAAGGACGCCGAGAAGCGCGGTAGAGGAAGGCCGCGGTAGGCCGCGCTCCGCGCCGCCGCCGCCGCCACCATCAACAGACCCGAGCCTACATGGCCGTGGTCAGCTGGTCCCGCGAGCACGTGGCCGGCCGAGAAAAACAATGCAGCCCGCTAGAGAGGAACGCCCACGCAAGGCGACAGAGGCCCACGCGAGCGAGAACGGACCGCCACAAAGTGGGGCAGAATCCCAAAAAGCTGGCCAAAAGTCAAATTTTTGAGTTGTATATATTCGTCTATATATGTTCAGATCTTGTTTACTGATAGTCCTAGGACGAAATTCCGGACCGGGCAGGTTTATACCTGCTCTAGGGTCGCCTCGACATCAGTCGACATTCAGCCGCCATTCGCACAGTGGGGCAGAATCCCAAAAAGCTGGCCAAAATTCGGAAAGTGTCCAAAATGATCTCCAATTCTCTTCTCGGGGGTTTTCAGGGTCGCTGAATACGAATCTGTTATCAGAATCACGATTTTCAAAATGGCGGACCCAAAATGGCGGACATAATTCAACCAATTAGTCAAATAATTCAGTAAAAAATACCCAATCATATTTCTTAAGGGTTTTTGGGATCGCTGATTACGAATTTGTTATAGGAATGTTAATTTTCAAAATAGCAGACGCAATATATAAACGATTCCACAAAAATTTTCAATTTTTAAATATTTTTTAATAGAAAATGTTTCATAATATTTTTAGGTTTAAATGAGTAGAAACTCTCTTGAGCCATGTTTTTATTTTTGAACAATTTTTTGAGTACAAAATTTGCAATAAATCAAATATCTGTTATTTACTTCTAGTAACAAAAATCTTGTATGTCATCTTCAATGTTGGAATCATTCGATTCGGATTCTGATGTTGACCCACTTGTATCCAAATCGGAATCGTTCCTTATCTCTTGTCTGGTGACTTCAGGTTGTTTTAACATTTCTATAGCTTCTTTATGTAAAGATTTCGCCGGTCTCTGGGGCAATTTCCTGATGCTTGAGAGAAATGGATCTGATGATACTAAGAGCCTATAGAAAATGTCTCTCATATTCGATTCTCGAGAGCATTTTCTTGAATGATGTAACCTGTAGTTCTTTATGTCCTTATTGCGTGACTCTTGGGCCTCTTTAGAAAGTTGTCCGATCGGTAAAAGGGCATATTTTACAATTTCTGCTCCGTGCATCAACACTTTGTGCACAGATGTTGGCATGTAATACCATGGATATAAAGCAACGAATAAACGGGCAGTATTTACACAATAGTCTTTGAATTTTTCTTCGTCTATATCATACCCGCTCGAAATTGCCTGCAAAATAACATGAAATCGGTGAATTAAATTTTCATCGACTCTTGTTATTTCAGCAGATATATTAGCATTTTCGAAAAAGCGGCGGGCGGTATTTCCATCGTTTGAGCTGCCATATCCTGGCTTTGGTCGATCAACGATAAGCCCCAGTGTTGTCTTAAATTGAGTCTATATGTCTTCCTTGCGTACTTTCACAATCTTTTCCACTTCCTCTTCACGAGCTTGCCACTTTTGAGTTGTGAGCTTATACGACAAATGCAAACAGCACTCGAAAAAACGAATCCACGCATGTAATGTAGATATGCCAAATCTTAAATTATCTGTAGTAATGTCCATTTTTATAATTTTGTCGATGTTATTAAAATCTTTAGAGGTGGCTTTGCACAGGAAGCAGCGTTGTGCAGAAGTGGTACCGGTTACAGCGTTACAGACTTTGCCGTCTATCATTGTAAACGACATACAATAGGTTACTGAAATTGATTTTTCATTTTGTTCAGTAGTGTATGGTGCAAGACCCGCAATCTGCTGTTCAATGTCGGTAACTTCTTTCAATGTTGATTGTACATCTTCATGTACAAACTGCAATCGTATTGGTTTGCAGAATCGAGGAGATGAAGGTCTAGGATTTTTCCACACAATAGTTCCTTCATCCGTCTCGTGATTGTTGTAGATTAATTGCAAAGGTACCAGAGAAGTATAAAAAATGCTTTCATCAGATTTTCCAACCTCATCAAATTTTTGCTTATAAACACTTTGACCGCTGCTTCCATCACATCCCCATTTACAGTGAAGTACTAATTTTTGCAGAATTTCAGAATTTAGAGTATCGATGACATCAGCCTGAAGTTGTATAATTCTGTATGTGGTATGATCAAGTAAAGCCTGTAGTTTAATTCGTGCGCACGACTCAGTAATATTCATGTACACAACTGATGGATAACAACGATTTTTTGCTTTTTCTACTTCATGGTATGATGGGTATAATTTGCATTTACGTGCTCTAGCTGCATTTCTTGATAGCTGATAAGAGCGCTTTGATTCTCCTTTCTCGATCATCAAAGAAAGTGCTTCGTCTGGGGTTAAAGGTGTCTCATTTTTTGACCGAACAGCAGCTATATATTTTGAGGCTCTTGTTGGGCTGGTTAATGTGACATCTTTAAGAACTTGAGCAGCATCCACTTGACCAGAAGTCCTTAAACTCATTTGAGCAGCATACGTCAATTCTTCTGTAGATAAAGTAGAACGTATTTCTTCAGTCTTTCGCCTCTTAGATCTATCGCTGGATGAAGCAAAGGATTTCGAAGGTCGTCCAGATGTTCCTTTTTCATCATTCTTCACAATCTTCTCAGATGTTGATGTTGTGCATTCAGTATCGGATAATGTTGAAAAACATACGGTGCCATTCAACCATTCTTCATTATTTTTTAGAAACTTTTCTTGGCCTCTATTTGCTGCTTTCCATCTGGATCGAAAATTTGCAAATAACAGTCCTAATGACTTTTCATCCTCGTCTACTTGTATCACATGTTATGTTTTCTTGAAAATTGCATCTTTCAAAACTCCAATAACGAATTTCTGTTCGTTTTTTAAACTGTCTTTCACCATGAAAAAAACATCTCTTCTTGATAATTCCATATTTGAAGATTGGGAAGACTCTGTAAAATACCAATATAAACATGTACAAAATTGAATGACATTATTTTGAAATCATTTTATACTTAACAAAACTATATACGGTGTTCTGACTCGAAATGTACAAAAATAATTTATTACTACTAAAAATGATTTTATATTTATAAAGAAAACGAATATTTATGATATAAATGATTAACAAATATATTTACATACATTCTGCACGAAAAAAAAACCGAAATTACATGAAATCTGTCTTTACGAGTATCACCTCTGTGTCAGTATACAACAGGTATAATAAAGCCTGAACAGCAGGCGGGCTCCTTTCTTTCATACATGGCTGCTCTAGGAGCCCCTCGTCAGTCCTTGCCGAATCGCCGTCTACACTACGTATACACTATGTACGTATACACTAATACACCTTTACTGCCGAAAACCGTTACGCCGTACAAACATGGGGGAAACACAGTTCTAGCTACTGAAAGTTCTTGCAGAAATATTTTATAAAATGTTGAGATTTTCGTAAAGCGTACATTTAGAATAATAAATTACTGTATTAAAATTTAAATGATCTATGAATATTAATCAATAAATGAACATACTACAAATGGAATTGATAAATAAATATTAATCTATGTTAATAGACAGAAAATATACCAACGCGCTGTAACGTAATAATCAATGGATTACATTCACACGTCCGTTAATGTCGCGCCACGTATTTCTCCCTAAAAATTAGTCTAACTATTCGTTGAGCACTCCTGAGCAGCCAGTTTTTTAGTATATTATATTTAGTACTGTACACTATCAGTTTCTTGTTGAAACAAGGTCGAGACTCGTGACGACATTTTTAAAACTACTTTAGAAAATCGATTTTCGAAAAAAAATGTATAATTTTTTATGTTTATTTGTTGCAAAATTTAGATATTTCAAACATAAAATAAGCAATAACTGTGCATAATTATATTTTCTGCATACCTTCAGAAAGTTTTTCCATTTTGCAGAATTAAAATTGAGACAGTTTCGTCCGTTTCACAGCACTTCGAAACAGGCAAGAATTTTTCGACGCGTACGCTTGTTTAATGCGTACCGAACGGCGGCTGAATGTCGACTGATGTCGAGGCGACCCTAGAACAGGTATAAACCTGCCCGGTCCGGAATTTCGTCCTAGGACTATCAGTAAACAAGATCTGAACATATATAGACGAATATATACAACTCAAAAATTTGACTTTTGGCCAGCTTTTTGGGATTCTGCCCCACTGTGTGTCGTCGTGAAATGTTTTTCTTCGATATGTTCACGGCAAAAGGCGACTAGTTCCGTGAGTGGGAGGCGAACTTGGGACCGACTGTATCGATGAAGGTTTTCCGCAAAGTCGCTATGCCCATGACAGACATGTATGGTAAATACGATACAGAGGAAAAAGTCGACTGTGGCCGCAAGCTGTGGAGAATGATGAAGGGAAAGCACAAGTGTACATCGGTGGAAATATAAGCATTGTAAACGGCCGAAAAGGCAGTGCAAGTAAAACTTTGAAAAAAATGATGTATACACATACACACACACACACACACACACACACACACACACACACACACACACACACACACACACACACACACACACACACACACACACACACACACACACACACACACACACACACACACACACACACACACACACACACACACACACACACACACACACACACACACACACACACACACACACACACACACACACACACACACACACACACACACACACACACACACACACACACACACACACACACACACACACACACACACACACACACACACACACACACACACACACACACACACACACACACACACACACACACACACACACACACACACACACACACACACACACACACACACACACACACACACACACACACACACACACACACACACACACACACACACACACACACACACACACACACACACACACACACACACACACACACACACACACACACACACACACACACACACACACACACACACACACACACACACACACACACACACACACACACACACACACACACACACACACACACACACACACACACACACACACACACACACACACACACACACACACACACACACACACACACACACACACACACACACACACACACACACACACACACACACACACACACACACACACACACACACACACACACACACACACACACACACACACACACACACACACACACACACACACACACACACACACACACACACACACACACACACACACACACACACACACACACACACACACACACACACACACACACACACACACACACACACACACACACACACACACACACACACACACACACACACACACACACACACACACACACACACACACACACACACACACACACACACACACACACACACACACACACACACACACACACACACACACACACACACACACACACACACACACACACACACACACACACACACACACACACACACACACACACACACACACACACACACACACACACACACACACACACACACACACACACACACACACACACACACACACACACACACACACACACACACACACACACACACACACACACACACACACACACACACACACACACACACACACACACACACACACACACACACACACACACACACACACACACACACACACACACACACACACACACACACACACACACACACACACACACACACACACACACACACACACACACACACACACACACACACACACACACACACACACACACACACACACATGTATATTGTAATGAGATCCTCTATTTTTCCCTTGGTCGTTCTTCTTCCTATTTTCTTCCTACGATCCATACTGCTGATACATATGTACAAGTGGCCTGTCACCGAACTTATAGCATCCGTCTACCTACATTTGGAATATCACGCATGGCTTTCGACACTCTTGGAAAACCTTTGACGAAGGCCCTCCTCGATGCGCCCGGATCTTCATGAGCGCTTTCAGCTAATTACAACATCCGGCCAGTCGTATTAGAAATGCCGTAACTTTTAATTTCACCAACATGGTTTCTCAAATTCTTATGAAACCGATAGCCAACGTTTCTAAAGTCACGTAGACCCTTCCTCCCACCATCTCGATTTTCCCACACTCCATCACTATAAGTTACTTTCGTTCTAAGCTAAGTTAGTAAGACTCCGAACACTGTACAACGCCGAATCTCTGTACGAATAAATCCGTCTCAAGTAGCACGATCCGTGTTAACCGAGTTAATCCGTCCTACAACCGAGTTCTGGAGCGAGTCAGCCACTCCTTTCCTCAAGAATTATAATAAAAGTGTCCATCCCGACATCACAATTGGTGCTAAGTGTGGAGTTCGCTGGCTAATCAACGCTGGGAACATAGGACCGATTGACGACACTCCGAGTCTACGAGGGACGACGTTTTAAACTGGATCCACGAAAGGAATCGGTGAGTAAAGACTCATTTACTCATTATCGCGAATCACAAATTATAACCAACGATTCCGAAACAGACTCAGTGGATCAAACCGAAATGTTGTTGTCTAACGTAAACGCAGCCATCAAAACGGCGTTCAGTAAAATAAAAGACCCAGAATCACAAACCGAAATGGAAGATAACGCTTCGCGCATTACGCACGCGTTACCGGAAGATTCTTTTGAAGAGCTAACACCGAAGGAAGCTCTAGAACTAATCCGTGAATTCGATGGTAAATCTCTGGGAGTCGAAACCTTCATTACGTCAATTGAAGATGTAAGACCACAAGTGAGCCGATCAGACTACTTTCTTCGATTAATAATCATAAAAAAATTACCGGAGACGCGGCAAGAGAAATTCAGGAGTACGAGACAAACACGTACGAACAGCTCTATGAAAGCTTACGGATCCTCTTCGGAAACCTGCAACCGGTCAGCGTTTGGAGAGACAAAAGATCGCGAATGTTTCAACAAAAAACCGAAAGTGTTTCGAGATTTACGAATAGATTTTTAGAAGTACAAAATCAACTCCTTTCCGTATTAGCCAATTCAATCCAGATGAAACACAAATACGATTCATTGTAGAGTACGAACGCCAACAAGGGCTCGACCAATATCTGTTAGGGTTAAAAAAAGACATTTCGACTGAAGTACGGGCTCAAAAACCGGACAATATTCGAATGGCAATAGCTCGGGCACAAGCAGCAGAAGCCTACGACTACACAAGAGAGATGATGACGCGCAACTTAAACATGACTGAAAAGAATACGGGTAGCTCAGAAACCCGCAAGCAGCCCCATCATAAATCTTTCGGGACTCCCTCACCGGCACCGTTCTCTTCGATAATATGCCGATATTGTAATCGCATGGGTCACTCCGAACCTGACTGTCGTAAGAAAGCATACGACTCACAAAACCCCAACAGGAACGTACCTCAACAATCGAGTTTTCACAACGGGTAGTCTCACAATCACCGACCAACGCGAACAACAGTCAATTATATACCGGAAGGAGAATCCGCTAAACGAGTGGTCAAACTTCCCACACGAACAGCTAGCAGAATAGGCTGTTTTCTTCTCGATACCGGATCAGCCATAAATCTCATAAAAATCAACATGTTAACGGAAGGATCGCAAATAAATCGGAACATTAAAACACCGTTCTCCATGGGCAATGAACAACATGAAACCTTATTTGCTGCCAAACAAGATTTTCAAGGAAAGAGTCACATCTTCCACGTCGTTCCAAATGACTTACCCTTGGACTCGTTCCAAATGACTTACCCTTGGACGAAGACGGATTGATTGGTATTCCATTTATGGAAAAATATCAGACGAATATCGGTATCGGAAGAGAAAAATATTTAATGTTCGATGACAAGCGTTTTGAATTTGAAAAGGTGTCGGTCACGATTCCGCCACGAACCATTTACTTTATCAAAATTCGCACGAATATCGAAAATGGAGCAGCCGTCACGGACGAAGATAACCCAAAAGCCGTAGTACCTTGCGTTTTCGAAGCCAAGGACTATGAAGCCCGAGTACCAGTTATGAATGCCTCGGAAGAACCTATAACGGTTATAAGTAACCAGCTGCACGGTACCCCTATTAAGGAAATCGCCTGTCTACCTGAGGAGGAGCGCTGAGACGCACCGAAGGATGCAGCCCGGGTCAACGCAATAAGAAGTACGAACTCCGCCGAACGCATTCTAGCGTTGAAGGAAAACGTTCGACTCGAACACATCCCACCAGATGAAGCAGAAAAGGTCTGGGATATCATCAGCAGTTTTTCAGATGTATTTGCCTTACCTGGAGACCCACTGCCAGGAACAAAAACAGTAAAGCATCGCATCATCACCTGCGACGATACACCTGTGAACACAAAACAGTACAGGTACCCGCCAATTCATAAAGAAGAGATCGACAGGCAGGTAAATGAAATGTTGGAAAAGAAGTTAATCGAGCCAAGTGACTCACCGTACAATTCACCAATCTGGGTTGTACCGAAGAAGTCAGATGCATCACGGAAACAGAAATGAAGGATCGTGATTGATTTTCGAAAATTAAACGAAAAAACCACCCACGATGCCTATCCTCTCCCATGCATCGACGAAATATTGGATCAGTTGGGTCGAGCGGAATATTTCTCCGCATTCGATCTGGCCTCAGGATTCCACCAAATCCCAATGGACGAGAAAGACAACACACAAAACGGCGTTCTCCATACAATCAGGACACTACCATTTGAACAAGATGCCGTTTGGGTTAAAGAACGCGTCTGCAACGTTCCAACGTATGATGAATAACGCGTTGCTAGGGCTAATTGGAAGCACATGCTTTGTATATCTATACGACATCATAATCTATGGACAAACACTTGACGAACATAATAAAAAATTAATTGACGTATTGACTCGTCTTCGCGAATCGGATTTAAAATTACAGTCCGATAAGTGCGAATTTCTACGACCAGAACTAGAATTTTTGGAACACGTAATTTCGGAGGAAGGAGTAAAACCAAATCCAAAAAAAACTGAAGCAGTGCAAAACTTTCCCAGGCCAAACGATCAAAAACAAATTAAGCAATTTCTAGGACTGGCTGGGTATTAACGGAAATTTATTAAGGATTTTAGCAAAATCGCTAAACCACTTACGGAACTTTTGAAAAAAGAAACAGCATGGTCATGGACAGACAAACAAGAGCAATCGTTCAATTTACTTCGAACAGCATTGACAACATCGCCAGTTCTACAATATCCTGACTTCAAGGAATCTTTCACCCTCACCACCGACGCCAGCAACCATGCGATAGGCGCCGCACTATCTCAAGGATCCCTCGGAAAGGATCGCCCCGTTGCCTACGCATCACGCACTCTCAACAAGGCAGAACAACGATACTCCACGACCGAGAAAGAAATGTTGGCAATAGCCTGGGCCGTAAAACACTTTCGACAATATTTGTATGGGAAGAACCTTCAAATCGTTACGGATCATAAGCCACTAATATGGATCCTCAAAACTTCAAACCCTCCAACAAATAGTCGCCTGATGAGACTCCGGCTAAAACTTGAGGAGTATGAATACGAGGCAAATTATAAGAAAGGAACGTTAAACACTAACGTTGACGCACTATCACGGATTTACCCAGTAACTACGCGTCAAGCAAAACGCAATGACTTCCCAGAAAAAGAACCAGAAAATCAAGAAGAAATCCTTACCGAAGAAGAAGTTGACGATATAGAAGAACCTAGCAACCCAATGGAAATCACTAATGATCGAGGGACAGAAAATGAAAATCTCCCTCTCTACATCGAATTTGAATTGTCATAGGAAATTCCGCAAGTTGCTCAAATCTTACAAGAGATACCGCCCAGGAATATACCGAGAATCAACATCACGGGTCAACCTGGAGAAACTGAAGAAGAATTGCACCTTGATTTTTCAGCAGATGAAATTGAGTGGTATAACGCGTTAGTTGAAAAGCTATCAACGATCAATGAGTCAATGAAGATTTTCCTAGGGTGCAAACATCTAAGGGAAAATCCAATTACAAAAATGAGAATTAAACAAATGATCTCATTTATTTGGTCAAAGAGAATCGAACCACCGCTAGTCTACCTTTACGATAGGGAACCCTACGAGCCAGGTACAGAAGAAGAAAGAATGGAGATCATAAAACAACATCATGGGACAAACGCCACGGGACATTTTGGAGTAACAAAATCTCTCGACCGTGTAAAGGCTATTGCTACCTGGCCCAACCTACAAAGGGACATTGAAGACTACATCCGTAAATGCGACACGTGCCAGAGGATCAAGCTCGTGCGAACACAACCACGAGCAGAAGCAATAAACACAGATACACCGGAGAAGCCAAAGGAAAAAATTGTCTTGGATCTTGTGGGGCCACTGCCTGAAACGTATGAGGGACATAAGTACATCCTCTCTGTACAAGATCAGCTGACGAAATATATTACGCTGATCCGTTTAAAATACCAGGACGCCCAATCCACCGTAACAGCATTGGTTAACGATTTCATTTACATTCATGGAGCTCCAAAAGTAATCTTAACCAATGGTGGACGAAACTTTATAAGCCAGATGTTCAAACACCTGGCAAAACTCTTCAAAATTTCACACGTGACAACAACAACATTCCATTCTCAAAGTAACGGAAGCCTTGAACGAGCACATGGTCCAATTAAAGAACAAATCAAAACATTAATCTACGACAATCAAGAAGATTGGGATAAAAAATTGCAGTTTGTTTCTATGGCTTACAACACAGCGAAACATGAAGGAACAGGATTAACGCCATTTGAAATGCAATTCGGGAGGAAACCTAACATCCCGAATAACCTTCCAGTTCAGAAGACCAACGTAACGATCGACCAATACTTCGAAGGACTGCGGGCTAATCATGAACGTATCGTAAAAAGAGGACGCGATAATTTAATAGCAGCTAAAGAGCGCTATAAGGCAGTCCAGGATCCTCGCATACACCGTCCTGTATCCATTTTTGCAAAGGGCGACGAAGTCCTCGTTGCTCAAGAGAAAGACAAGGCACCCCTTGCTCCGAAGTGGGAAGGACCAGCCATTATTTTGGAACAAACATCAGATGTCAACTACGAGATCTTGCTGAATAATAGAAGAAAATTAATCCACGTTAACAAATTAAAACCTTATCATAGAAACTAATAAAAAATTCTGTGCAGGCATTATGTTGCTGTTACTTCTTCCTCTCCTTGTAACGTGTGTTACATCCGACGAATTAAGGGTGGAACCACTCGAAGGCACCACATATATGGAAAACCTGGGCAATGCCGTAATCTACCATTAAACCTGGACAGTAGTTGACTACGTCGACATCACCGAAATAAATTTACACCGGGATGAGCTGGATATGGCTTCGATATCCTTGTCCAGAATCTGCAATGGAACCGAGAAAAAAGGACTTGCGCCGAATCAGCATCAATCGAAATTCTTCGGCAAACGTTAAATAGAATAGTATCAAGAAGATTTAGACTAATAAACATAATTGATTATAGACCTCGTCCAAAAGAGGTGTTTCCAATTTTATCGGCGACATTTTATCGGCGTGCAAGTGGCCGGTCACCGAACTTATAGCATCCGTCTACCTACATTTCGAATATCACGCATGGCTTTCGACACTCTTGGAAAACCTATGACGAAGGCCCTCCTTGATGCACCCGGATCTTCATGAGCGGCACTTTCACCTAATTACAACATCCGGCCAGTCGTATTAGGAATGCCGTAACTTTTAATTTCACCAACATGGTTTCTCAAATTCTTATGAAACCGATAGCCAACGTTTCTAAAGTCACGTAGACCCTTCCTCCCACCATCTCGATTTTCCCACACTCCATCACTATAAGTTACCTTCGTTCTAAGCTAAGGTAGTTAGTAAGTTTCCGAACACTGTACAACGCCAAAACGCTCAATCCGTGTTAACCGAGTTATTCCGTCCTACAACCGAGTTCTGGAGCGAGTCAGCCACTCCTTTCCTCAAGAATTATAATAAAAGTATCCATCCCGACATCACAATATACAGGGTGACAATTTTAATGTGGCCATGCTTTTTTTGAGGGCCTTGCGCGAAGATTTTGGGTCTGAAAAAAATATGGTTTTGAATGGTTTTTCGAGCCTTCTTCGGAAAAAAATACGGCAGATTTTTGTCTTGAAAAATGTACGCCAGAAGAAATAAGGCACTGCGAAAAAAAACGCAAAATACATTCCGAGCACATGAGATTGAAGTTTTTTAAATGCCGAATACAATGCACCCCGGAAAACTTGATTTGCGCCCGCCACCATGGTGGAAAAAATTGTTAAAAGTACGCTGTAAAGTGGCAATTTGAGTGAAACAAACGATTTAAGTCAGACGCGATCGTGCTATAGGATGTCCTAGCTTGGTACGTTACAGCTGCAACTTCCGAATGTTCGGCTGTCACAAGAAGGTGGCTGAGAGTCCCTTGACCCGCGAATGAGCTAAGGAATCTGAACTTGTACCCATCCGAGTCCATTGCAGAGAATATGGTCAATTTCGAAAAAGTTCGATAATTCCATGTACTGCAAATAATATTTTGAATAATTTGGAATTCGTTTCCAGCTCGTGGACACATCATTTTGAAATAAAAATTTAACACAGATTGGGAAAAATTTACAAACTTTTTCCTATTACGCGTATTATTTTTCCCACATTCATTACTGCGAGCATTGTGTGAGCGTGTGCGTGCATGAGGATGCACGAGTGCACAGGCGCGTGTGCGTAATGTGGACATTTGCCACGTTTCGAGCGCGCTCTGAACTCGGGTTCGGAGAGCACGCTACGCGGTTCGGTCCGAACGCATAGTCAAACGTCAAAACGCGTTATTTGACGTTTCGGATTAGTTAGCTGATATTGTCAGCTGATACCATCTTGGATATGCAGATTTAGCGCACACACGTCGAACTGTCGTCGAAACGCCAAATTTGACGCGTGATTTGACGTTTCATCAATCGTCTGCTATTAATTTCTGACATCTTGGGCAAATGGGGAGCACGCGCGTTGAAGGTTTGCCGAAATGCACTGTTTGGCGCGCGATTTGATATTACGTGATATCGCCGGCCATGATTGTTTGCCATTTTGGATGTGCAAAATCATGATTCGCCACGGCGAGCGATTATCTCTAGAGTTATTAAACATTTCGATTCGAATAAAAATCTACAGTACGTGTCTTTGTCATTTTTTTGCGTTCACAAGACGTAAATGAAAACACGACAACGTACTGGAAAAAGGTGTTTTTAATGATTAATTGAAAAGTACCGAACATCGGAACAAAAACAAGTTTGGTATTTTTTTCAGACAAGTTGACGGTGCCTCTACCTGGAGCGCCGATTCGATTTCTATCTACACAATAAATAATTAATACATGTCTGCGATGGTTCTGAAGGCGTAAACCAGTTATTCCATAATGATGATTATGGTCCTGGGGGATGGGTTCGGAAATCCCTGATATGACTGTCCCGAGCTTATGTTCGCTTTTACCTTACTTTCGGTTATTTTGAGGATGATTACAGGCGCATTTGTTAATAAAAAAAGATAAAAGCAATAATTGTGCTCATTCTGTGGGACCCGAATGGACATTGCTAATATGACGGCATCGAGTTCTTCTCTGCTTTTGCCGCTATTTGTGTCGTATCGCATCAAATACAATGACGGTGATTTGAGGATGATTACAGGCGCATTTCTTAACAAACAAAGATAAAAGCAATGATTGTGCAAATTCTGAAAGACCCGAATGGACATTGCTAATATGACGGCATCGAGTTCTTCTCTGCTTTTACCTTTATTTCTGTCGTATCGCATCAAATACAACGACGAGGATTTGAGGATGATTACAGGCGCATTTGTTAATAAAAAAAGATAAAAGCAATAATTGTGCTCATTCTGTGGGACCCGAATGGACATTGCTAATATGACGGCATTAAGTTCTTCTCTGCTTTTACCTTTATGTCTGTCATATTGCTTCAAATACTATGACGACGATTTGAGGATGATTTCAGGCGCATTTGTTAATAAAAAAAGGTAAAAGCAGCGATTGTGATGAATCTGGGGGACCCGAATGGGCATTGCTAATATGACGGCATCGAGTTCTTCTCTGCTTTTACCATTATTTCTCTCATATTGCTTCAAATATAATGACGAGGATTTGAGGATGATTACAGGCGCATTTGTTAATAAAAAAAGATAAAAGCAATAATTGTGCTCATTCTGTGGGACCCGAATGGACATTGCTAATATGACGGCATTAAGTTCTTCTCTGCTTTTACCTTTATGTCTGTCATATTGCTTCAAATACTATGACGACGATTTGAGGATGATTTCAGGCGCATTTGTTAATAAAAAAAGGTAAAAGCAGCGATTGTGATGAATCTGGGGGACCCGAATGGGCATTGCTAATATGACGGCATCGAGTTCTTCTCTGCTTTTACCATTATTTCTCTCATATTGCTTCAAATATAATGACGACAATTTGAGGATGATTTCAGTCGCCTTTGTTAATAAAAAAAGGTAAAAGCAATAATTGTGATGAATCTAGGGGACCCGACGGGGCACTGCTAATATGACGGCATCGAGTTCTTCTCTGCTTTTACCTTTATTTCTGTCATATCGCATCAAATACAATAACGCCGATTTAAGGATCATTATGGGCGCATTTCTTAATAAACAAAGATAAAAGCAATGATTGTGCCGATTCTGGGGGACCCGAATGGACATTACTAATATGACGGCGTCGAGTTCTTCTCTGCTTTTACCTTTATTTCTGTCATATTGCTTCAAATACAATGACGACAATTTGAGGATGATTTCAGGCGCATTTGTTAATAAAAAAGATAAAAGCAATAATGGTGCTCATTCTGTGGGACCCGAATGGACATTGCTAATATGACGGCATCGAGTTCTTCTCTGCTTTTACCATTATTTCTCTCATATTGCTTCAAATATAATGACGACAATTTGAGGATGATTTCAGGCGCATTTGTTAATAAAAAAAAGGTAAAAGCAATGATTGTGATGAATCTAGGGGACCCGACTGGGCACTGCTAATATGACGGCATCGAGTTCTTCTCTGCTTTTACCTTTATTTCTGTCATATTGGATCAAATAAAATTACGACGATTTAAGAATGATTACAGGCGCATTTCTTAACAAACAAAGATAAAAGCAATGATTGTGCAAACTCTGGAAGACCCGAATGGACATTGCTAATATGACGGCATCGAGTTCTTCTCTGCTTTTACCTTTATTTCTGTCGTATCGCATCAAATACAACGACGAGGATTTGAGGATGATTATAGGCGCATTTGTTAATAAAAAAAGATGAAAGCAATAATTGTGCTCATTCTGTGGGACCCGAATGGACATTGCTAATATGACGGCATCGAGTTCTTCTCTGCTTTTACCATTATTTCTCTCATATTGCTTCAAATATAATGACGACAATTTGAGGATGATTTCAGGCGCATTTGTTAATAAAAAAAGGTAAAAGCAATGATTGTGATGAATCTAGGGGACCCGACTGGGCACTGCTAATATGACGGCATCGAGTTCTTCTCTGCTTTTACCTTTATTTCTGTCATATTGGATCAAATAAAATTACGACGATTTAAGGATGATTACAGGCGCATTTCTTAACAAACAAAGATAAAAGCAAGGATTGTGCAAACTCTGGAAGACCCGAATGGACATTGCTAATATGACGGCATCGAGTTCTTCTCTGCTTTTACCTTTATTTCTGTCGTATCGCATCAAATACAATGACGACAATTTGAGGATGATTTCAGGCGCATTTGTTAATAAAAAAGATAAAAGCAATAATGGTGCTCATTCTGTGGGACCCGAATGGACATTGCTAATATGACGGCATCGAGTTCTTCTCTGCTTTTACCATTATTTCTCTCATATTGCTTCAAATATAATGACGACAATTTGAGGATGATTTCAGGCGCATTTGTTAATAAAAAAAGGTAAAAGCAATGATTGTGATGAATCTAGGGGACCCGACTGGGCACTGCTAATATGACGGCGTCGAGTTCTTCTCTGCTTTTACCTTTATTTCTGTCATATTGGATCAAATAAAATTACGACGATTTAAGGATGATTACAGGCGCATTTCTTAACAAACAAAGATAAAAGCAATGATTGTGCAAATTCTGAAAGACCCGAATGGACATTGCTAATATGACGGCATCGAGTTCTTCTCTGCTTTTACCTTTATTTCTGTCGTATCGCATCAAATACAACGACGAGGATTTGAGGATGATTACAGGCGCATTTGTTAATAAAAAAAGATAAAAGCAATAATTGTGCTCATTCTGTGGGACCCGAATGGACATTGCTAATATGACGGCATTAAGTTCTTCTCTGCTTTTACCTTTATGTCTGTCATATTGCTTCAAATACTATGACGACGATTTGAGGATGATTTCAGGCGCATTTGTTAATAAAAAAAGGTAAAAGCAATGATTGTGATGAATCTAGGGGACCCGACTGGGCACTGCTAATATGACGGCATCGAGTTCTTCTCTGCTTTTACCTTTATTTCTGTCATATTGCTTCAAATATAATGACGACAATTTGAGGATGATTTCAGTCACCTTTGTTAATAAAAAAAGGTAAAAGCAATAATTGTGATGAATCTAGGGGACCCGACTGGGCACTGCTAATATGACGGCATCGAGTTCTTCTCTGCTTTTACCTTTATTTCTGTCATATTGGATCAAATAAAATTACGACGATTTAAGGATGATTACAGGCGCATTTCTTAACAAACAAAGATAAAAGCAATGATTGTGCAAACTCTGGAAGACCCGAATGGACATTGCTAACATGACGGCATCGAGTTCTTCTCTGCTTTTACCTTTATTTCTGTCATATTGATTCAAATACAATGTCGACGATTTGAGGATGATTACAGGCGCATTTGTTAATAAAAAAGATAAAAGCAATAATTGTGCTCATTCTGTGGGACCCGAATGGACATTGCTAATATGACGGCATCGAGTTCTTCTCTGCTTTTACCATTATTTCTCTCATATTGCTTCAAATATAATGACGACAATTTGAGGATGATTTCAGGCGCATTTGTTAATAAAAAAAGGTAAAAGCAATGATTGGGATGAATCTAGGGGACCCGACTGGGCACTGCTAATATGACGGCATCGAGTTCTTCTCTGCTTTTACCTTTATTTCTGTCATATTGGATCAAATAAAATTACGACGATTTAAGGATGATTACAGGCGCATTTCTTAACAAACAAAGATAAAAGCAATGATTGTGCAAACTCTGGAAGACCCGAATGGACATTGCTAATATGACGGCATCGAGTTCTTCTCTGCTTTTTCCTTTATTTCTGTCGTATCGCATCAAATACAACGACGAGGATTTGAGGATGATTACAGGCGCATTTGTTAATAAAAAAAGATAAAAGCAATAATTGTGCTCATTCTGTAGGACCCGAATGGACATTGCTAATATGACGGCATCGAGTTCTTCTCTGCTTTTACCATTATTTCTCTCATACTGCTTCAAATATAATGACGACAATTTGAGGATGATTTCAGGCGCATTTGTTAATAAAAAAAGGTAAAAGCAATGATTGTGATGAATCTAGGGGACCCGACTGGGCACTGCTAATATGACGGCATCGAGTTCTTCTCTGCTTTTACCTTTATTTCTGTCATATTGGATCAAATAAAATTACGACGATTTAAGGATGATTACAGGCGCATTTCTTAACAAACAAAGATAAAAGCAATGATTGTGCAAACTCTGGAAGACCCGAATGGACATTGCTAATATGACGGCATCGAGTTCTTCTCTGCTTTTACCTTTATTTCTGTCGTATCGCATCAAATACAACGACGAGGATTTGAGGATGATTATAGGCGCATTTGTTAATAAAAAAAGATAAAAGCAATAATTGTGCTCATTCTGTGGGACCCGAATGGACATTGCTAATATGACGGCATCGAGTTCTTCTCTGCTTTTACCATTATTTCTCTCATATTGCTTCAAATATAATGACGACAATTTGAGGATGATTTCAGGCGCCTTTGTTAATAAAAAAAGGTAAAAGCAATAATTGTGATGAATCTAGGGGACCCGACTGGGCACTGCTAATATGACGGCATCGAGTTCTTCTCTGCTTTTACCTTTATTTCTGTCATATTGGATCAAATAAAATTACGACGATTTAAGGATGATTACAGGCGCATTTCTTAACAAACAAAGATAAAAGCAATGATTGTGCAAACTCTGGAAGACCCGAATGGACATTGCTAATATGACGGCATCGAGTTCTTCTCTGCTTTTACCTGTATTTCTGTCATTTCGCATCAAATACAATAACGAGGATTTAAGGATCATTACGGGCGCATTTCTTAATAAACAAAGATAAAAGCAATGATTGTGCCGATTCTGGGGGACCCGAATGGACATTACTAATACGACGGCGTCGAGTTCTTCTCTGCTTTTACCATTATTTCTGTCATATTGCTTCAAATACAATGACGACGATTTAAGGATGATTACAGGCGCATTTCTTAACAAACAAAGATAAAAGCAATGATTGTGCAAATTCTGAAAGACCCGAATGGACATTGATAATATGACGGCATCGAGTTCTTCTCTGCTTTTACCTTTATTTCTGTCGTATCGCATCAAATACAACGACGAGGATTTGAGGATGATTACAGGCGCAATTGTTAATAAAAAAAGATAAAAGCAATAATTGTGCTCATTCTGTGGGACCCGAATGGACATTGCTAATATGACGGCATCGAGTTCTTCTCTGCTTTTACCATTATTTCTCTCATATTGCTTCAAATATAATGACGACAATTTGAGGATGATTTCAGGCGCCTTTGTTAATAAAAAAAAGGTAAAAGCAATAATTGTGATGAATCTAGGGGACCCGACTGGGCACTGCTAATATGACGGCATCGAGTTCTTCTCTGCTTTTACCTTTATTTCTGTCATATTGGATCAAATAAAATTATGACGATTTAAGGATGATTACAGGCGCATTTCTTAACAAACAAAGATAAAAGCAATGATTGTGCAAACTCTGGAAGACCCGAATGGACATTGCTAATATGACGGCATCGAGTTCTTCTCTGCTTTTACCTTTATTTCTGTCGTATCGCATAAAATACAACGACGAGGATTTGAGGATGATTACAGGCGCATTTGTTAATAAAAAAAGATAAAAGCAATAATTGTGCTCATTCTGTGGGACCCGAATGGACATTGCTAATATGACGGCATCGAGTTCTTCTCTGCTTTTACCTTTATTTCTGTCATATTGGATCAAATAAAATTATGACGATTTAAGGATGATTACAGGCGCATTTCTTAACAAACAAAGATAAAAGCAATGATTGTGCAAACTCTGGAAGACCCGAATGGACATTGCTAATATGACGGCATCGAGTTCTTCTCTGCTTTTACCTTTATTTCTGTCGTATCGCATAAAATACAACGACGAGGATTTGAGGATGATTACAGGCGCATTTGTTAATAAAAAACGATAAAAGCAATAATTGTGCTCATTCTGTGGGACCCGAATGGACATTGCTAATATGACGGCATCGAGTTCTTCTCTGCTTTTACTATTATTTCTCTCATATTGCTTCAAGTATAATGACGACAATTTGAGGATGATTTCAGGCGCCTTTGTTAATAAAAAAAGGTAAAAGCAATAATTGTGATGAATCTAGGGGACCCGACTGGGCACTGCTAATATGACGGCATCGAGTTCTTCTCTGCTTTTACCTTTATTTCTGTCATATTGGATCAAATAAAATTATGACGATTTAAGGATGATTACAGGCGCATTTCTTAACAAACAAAGATAAAAGCAATGATTGTGCAAACTCTGGAAGACCCGAATGGACATTGCTAATATGACGGCATCGAGTTCTTCTCTGCTTTTACCTTTATTTCTGTCGTATCGCATAAAATACAACGACGAGGATTTGAGGATGATTACAGGCGCATTTGTTAATAAAAATAGATAAAAGCAATAATTGTGCTCATTCTGTGGGACCCGAATGGACATTGCTAATATGACGGCATCGAGTTCTTCTCTGCTTTTACCATTATTTCTCTCATATTGCTTCAAATATAATGACGACAATTTGAGGATGATTTCAGGCGCATTTGTTAATAAAAAAGATAAAAGCAATAATTGTGCTCATTCTGGGGGACCCGAATGGACATTGCTAATATGACGGCATCGAGTTCTTCTCTGCTTTTACCTTTATTTCTGTCATATCGTATCAAATACAATATCGACGATTTAAGGATGATTACGGGCACATTTCTTAATAAACAAAGATAAAAGCAATGATTGTGATGAATCTGGGGGACCCGAATGGACATTGCTAATATGACGGCATCGAGTTCTTCTCTGCTTTTATCTGTATTTCTGTCATTTCGCATCAAATACAATAACGAGGATTTAAGGATCATTACGGGCGTATTTCTTAATAAACAAAGATAAAAGCAATAATTGTGCTCATTCTGTGGGACCCGAATGGACATTGCTAATATGACGGCATCGAGTTCTTCTCTGCTTTTGCCTCTATTTGTGTCGTATCGCATCAAATACAATGACGGTGATTTGAGGATGATTACAGGCGCATTTGTTAATAAAAAAGATAAAAGCAATAATTGTGCTCATTCTGGGGGACCCGAATGGACATTGCTAATATGACGGCATCGAGTTCTTCTCTGCTTTTACCTTTATTTCTGTCATATCGTATCAAATACAATAACGACGATTTAAGCATGATTACGTGCACATTTCTTAATAAACAAAGATAAAAGCAATGATTGTGATGAATCTGGGGGACCCGAATGGACATTGCTAATATGACGGCATCGAGTTCTTCTCTGCTTTTATCTGTATTTCTGTCATTTCGCATCAAATACAATAACGAGGATTTAAGGATCATTACGGGCGTATTTCTTAATAAACAAAGATAAAAGCAATGATTGTGCCGATTCTGGGGGACCCGAATGGACATTACTAATACGACGGCGTCGAGTTCTTCTCTGCTTTTACCTTTATTTCTGTCGTATCGCATAAAATACAACGACGAGGATTTGAGGATGATTACAGGCGCATTTGTTAATAAAAATAGATAAAAGCAATAATTGTGCTCATTCTGTGGGACCCGAATGGACATTGCTAATATGACGGCATCGAGTTCTTCTCTGCTTTTACCATTATTTCTCTCATATTGCTTCAAATATAATGACGACAATTTGAGGATGATTTCAGGCGCATTTGTTAATAAAAAAGATAAAAGCAATAATTGTGCTCATTCTGGGGGACCCGAATGGACATTGCTAATATGACGGCATCGAGTTCTTCTCTGCTTTTACCTTTATTTCTGTCATATCGTATCAAATACAATATCGACGATTTAAGGATGATTACGGGCACATTTCTTAATAAACAAAGATAAAAGCAATGATTGTGATGAATCTGGGGGACCCGAATGGACATTGCTAATATGACGGCATCGAGTTCTTCTCTGCTTTTATCTGTATTTCTGTCATTTCGCATCAAATACAATAACGAGGATTTAAGGATCATTACGGGCGTATTTCTTAATAAACAAAGATAAAAGCAATAATTGTGCTCATTCTGTGGGACCCGAATGGACATTGCTAATATGACGGCATCGAGTTCTTCTCTGCTTTTGCCTCTATTTGTGTCGTATCGCATCAAATACAATGACGGTGATTTGAGGATGATTACAGGCGCATTTGTTAATAAAAAAGATAAAAGCAATAATTGTGCTCATTCTGGGGGACCCGAATGGACATTGCTAATATGACGGCATCGAGTTCTTCTCTGCTTTTACCTTTATTTCTGTCATATCGTATCAAATACAATAACGACGATTTAAGCATGATTACGTGCACATTTCTTAATAAACAAAGATAAAAGCAATGATTGTGATGAATCTGGGGGACCCGAATGGACATTGCTAATATGACGGCATCGAGTTCTTCTCTGCTTTTACCTTTATTTCTGTCATATTGGATCAAATAAAATTACGACGATTTAAGGATGATTACAGGCGCATTTCTTAACAAACAAAGATAAAAGCAATGATTGTGCAAACTCTGGAAGACCCGAATGGACATTGCTAATATGACGGCATCGAGTTCTTCTCTGCTTTTACCTGTATTTCTGTCATTTCGCATCAAATACAATAACGAGGATTTAAGGATCATTACGGGCGCATTTCTTAATAAACAAAGATAAAAGCAATGATTGTGCCGATTCTGGGGGACCCGAATGGACATTACTAATACGACGGCGTCGAGTTCTTCTCTGCTTTTACCATTATTTCTGTCATATTGCTTCAAATACAATGACGACGATTTAAGGATGATTACAGGCGCATTTCTTAACAAACAAAGATAAAAGCAATGATTGTGCAAATTCTGAAAGACCCGAATGGACATTGATAATATGACGGCATCGAGTTCTTCTCTGCTTTTACCTTTATTTCTGTCGTATCGCATCAAATACAACGACGAGGATTTGAGGATGATTACAGGCGCAATTGTTAATAAAAAAAGATAAAAGCAATAATTGTGCTCATTCTGTGGGACCCGAATGGACATTGCTAATATGACGGCATCGAGTTCTTCTCTGCTTTTACCATTATTTCTCTCATATTGCTTCAAATATAATGACGACAATTTGAGGATGATTTCAGGCGCCTTTGTTAATAAAAAAAAGGTAAAAGCAATAATTGTGATGAATCTAGGGGACCCGACTGGGCACTGCTAATATGACGGCATCGAGTTCTTCTCTGCTTTTACCTTTATTTCTGTCATATTGGATCAAATAAAATTATGACGATTTAAGGATGATTACAGGCGCATTTCTTAACAAACAAAGATAAAAGCAATGATTGTGCAAACTCTGGAAGACCCGAATGGACATTGCTAATATGACGGCATCGAGTTCTTCTCTGCTTTTACCTTTATTTCTGTCGTATCGCATAAAATACAACGACGAGGATTTGAGGATGATTACAGGCGCATTTGTTAATAAAAAAAGATAAAAGCAATAATTGTGCTCATTCTGTGGGACCCGAATGGACATTGCTAATATGACGGCATCGAGTTCTTCTCTGCTTTTACCTTTATTTCTGTCATATTGGATCAAATAAAATTATGACGATTTAAGGATGATTACAGGCGCATTTCTTAACAAACAAAGATAAAAGCAATGATTGTGCAAACTCTGGAAGACCCGAATGGACATTGCTAATATGACGGCATCGAGTTCTTCTCTGCTTTTACCTTTATTTCTGTCGTATCGCATAAAATACAACGACGAGGATTTGAGGATGATTACAGGCGCATTTGTTAATAAAAAACGATAAAAGCAATAATTGTGCTCATTCTGTGGGACCCGAATGGACATTGCTAATATGACGGCATCGAGTTCTTCTCTGCTTTTACTATTATTTCTCTCATATTGCTTCAAGTATAATGACGACAATTTGAGGATGATTTCAGGCGCCTTTGTTAATAAAAAAAGGTAAAAGCAATAATTGTGATGAATCTAGGGGACCCGACTGGGCACTGCTAATATGACGGCATCGAGTTCTTCTCTGCTTTTACCTTTATTTCTGTCATATTGGATCAAATAAAATTATGACGATTTAAGGATGATTACAGGCGCATTTCTTAACAAACAAAGATAAAAGCAATGATTGTGCAAACTCTGGAAGACCCGAATGGACATTGCTAATATGACGGCATCGAGTTCTTCTCTGCTTTTACCTTTATTTCTGTCGTATCGCATAAAATACAACGACGAGGATTTGAGGATGATTACAGGCGCATTTGTTAATAAAAATAGATAAAAGCAATAATTGTGCTCATTCTGTGGGACCCGAATGGACATTGCTAATATGACGGCATCGAGTTCTTCTCTGCTTTTACCATTATTTCTCTCATATTGCTTCAAATATAATGACGACAATTTGAGGATGATTTCAGGCGCATTTGTTAATAAAAAAGATAAAAGCAATAATTGTGCTCATTCTGGGGGACCCGAATGGACATTGCTAATATGACGGCATCGAGTTCTTCTCTGCTTTTACCTTTATTTCTGTCATATCGTATCAAATACAATATCGACGATTTAAGGATGATTACGGGCACATTTCTTAATAAACAAAGATAAAAGCAATGATTGTGATGAATCTGGGGGACCCGAATGGACATTGCTAATATGACGGCATCGAGTTCTTCTCTGCTTTTATCTGTATTTCTGTCATTTCGCATCAAATACAATAACGAGGATTTAAGGATCATTACGGGCGTATTTCTTAATAAACAAAGATAAAAGCAATAATTGTGCTCATTCTGTGGGACCCGAATGGACATTGCTAATATGACGGCATCGAGTTCTTCTCTGCTTTTGCCTCTATTTGTGTCGTATCGCATCAAATACAATGACGGTGATTTGAGGATGATTACAGGCGCATTTGTTAATAAAAAAGATAAAAGCAATAATTGTGCTCATTCTGGGGGACCCGAATGGACATTGCTAATATGACGGCATCGAGTTCTTCTCTGCTTTTACCTTTATTTCTGTCATATCGTATCAAATACAATAACGACGATTTAAGCATGATTACGTGCACATTTCTTAATAAACAAAGATAAAAGCAATGATTGTGATGAATCTGGGGGACCCGAATGGACATTGCTAATATGACGGCATCGAGTTCTTCTCTGCTTTTATCTGTATTTCTGTCATTTCGCATCAAATACAATAACGAGGATTTAAGGATCATTACGGGCGTATTTCTTAATAAACAAAGATAAAAGCAATGATTGTGCCGATTCTGGGGGACCCGAATGGACATTACTAATACGACGGCGTCGAGTTCTTCTCTGCTTTTACCTTTATTTCTGTCGTATCGCATAAAATACAACGACGAGGATTTGAGGATGATTACAGGCGCATTTGTTAATAAAAATAGATAAAAGCAATAATTGTGCTCATTCTGTGGGACCCGAATGGACATTGCTAATATGACGGCATCGAGTTCTTCTCTGCTTTTACCATTATTTCTCTCATATTGCTTCAAATATAATGACGACAATTTGAGGATGATTTCAGGCGCATTTGTTAATAAAAAAGATAAAAGCAATAATTGTGCTCATTCTGGGGGACCCGAATGGACATTGCTAATATGACGGCATCGAGTTCTTCTCTGCTTTTACCTTTATTTCTGTCATATCGTATCAAATACAATATCGACGATTTAAGGATGATTACGGGCACATTTCTTAATAAACAAAGATAAAAGCAATGATTGTGATGAATCTGGGGGACCCGAATGGACATTGCTAATATGACGGCATCGAGTTCTTCTCTGCTTTTATCTGTATTTCTGTCATTTCGCATCAAATACAATAACGAGGATTTAAGGATCATTACGGGCGTATTTCTTAATAAACAAAGATAAAAGCAATAATTGTGCTCATTCTGTGGGACCCGAATGGACATTGCTAATATGACGGCATCGAGTTCTTCTCTGCTTTTGCCTCTATTTGTGTCGTATCGCATCAAATACAATGACGGTGATTTGAGGATGATTACAGGCGCATTTGTTAATAAAAAAGATAAAAGCAATAATTGTGCTCATTCTGGGGGACCCGAATGGACATTGCTAATATGACGGCATCGAGTTCTTCTCTGCTTTTACCTTTATTTCTGTCATATCGTATCAAATACAATAACGACGATTTAAGCATGATTACGTGCACATTTCTTAATAAACAAAGATAAAAGCAATGATTGTGATGAATCTGGGGGACCCGAATGGACATTGCTAATATGACGGCATCGAGTTCTTCTCTGCTTTTATCTGTATTTCTGTCATTTCGCATCAAATACAATAACGAGGATTTAAGGATCATTACGGGCGTATTTCTTAATAAACAAAGATAAAAGCAATGATTGTGCCGATTCTGGGGGACCCGAATGGACATTACTAATACGACGGCGTCGAGTTCTTCTCTGCTTTTACCATTATTTCTGTCATATTGCTTCAAATACAATGACGACGATTTAAGGATGATTACAGGCGCATTTCTTAACAAACAAAGATAAAAGCAATGATTGTGCAAATTCTGAAAGACCCGAATGGACATTGCTAATATGACGGCATCGAGTTCTTCTCTGCTTTTACCTTTATTTCTGTCGTATCGCATCAAATACAACGACGAGGATTTGAGGATGATTACAGGCGCATTTGTTAATAAAAAAAGATAAAAGCAATAATTGTGCTCATTCTGTGGGACCCGAATGGACATTGCTAATGTGACGGCATTGAGTTCTTCTCTGCTTTTACCTTTATGTCTGTCATATTGCTTCAAATACTATGACGACGATTTGAGGATGATTTCAGGCGCATTTGTTAATAAACAAAGGTAAAAGCAGAGATTGTGATGAATCTGGGGGACCCGAATGGGCATTGCTAATATGACGGCATCGAGTTCTTCTCTGCATTTACCGTTCTTTCAGTCATACCGCATCGAATAAAATGACGAAGATTTGGGGATGATAACAGGCGCATTTGTTAATAAACAAAGGTAAAAGCAATGGTTGTGTCGATTGTGGGGGACCCAAATGGACATTACTAATATGACGGCGTCGAGTTGTTCTCTGCTTTTACCTTTCTTTCTGTCATATCGCCTCAAATACACTGACGGCGATTTGAAGACGATTACAGGCGCATTTGTTAATAAAAAAAGATAAAAGCAATAATTGTGCTCGTTCTGGGGGACCCGAAAGGACATTACTAACATGACGGCATCGAGTTCTTCTCTGCTGTTACCTTTATTTCTGTCATATTGCTTCAAATACAATGACGACGATTTGAGGATGATTTCAGGCGCATTTGTTAATAAAAAAAGATAAAAGCAATAATTGTGCTCATTCTGGGGGACCCGAATGGACATTGCTAATATGACGGCATCGAGTTCTTCTCTGCTTTTACCTTTATTTCTGACGTATCGCATCAAATACAATGACGACGATTTGAGGGTGATTACAGGCGCATTTGTTAATAAAAAAAGATAAAAGCAATAATTGTGCTCATTCTGGGGGACCCGAATGGACATTGCTAATATGACGGCATCGAGTTCTTCGCTGCTTTTACCTTTCTTTCAGTCATATCGCATCGAATAAAATGACGAAGATTTGGGGATGATAACAGACGCGTTTGTTAATAAACAAAGGTAAAAGCAATAATTGTGCTCATTCTGTGGGACCCGAATGGACATTGCTAATGTGACGGCATTGAGTTCTTCTCTGCTTTTACCTTTATGTCTGTCATATTGCTTCAAATACTATGACGACGATTTGAGGATGATTTCAGGCGCATTTGTTAATAAACAAAGGTAAAAGCAGCGATTGTGATGAATCTGGGGGACCCGAATGGGCATTGCTAATATGACGGCATCGAGTTCTTCTCTGCTTTTACCTTTATTTCTGTCATATCGCATCAAATACAATAACGCCGATTTAAGGATCATTATGGGCGCATTTCTTAATAAACAAAGATAAAAGCAATGATTGTGCCGATTCTGGGGGACCCGAATGGACATTACTAATATGACGGCGTCGAGTTCTTCTCTGCTTTTACCTTTATTTCTGTCATATTGCTTCAAATACAATGACGGCAATTTGAGGATGATTTCAGGCGCATTTGTTAATAAAAATAAGGTAAAAGCAATGATTGTAATGAGTCTGTGGGACTCGAATGGATATTACTAATATGACGGCATTGAGTTCTTCTCTGCCATTACCTTCATTTCGGTCATATTGCTTCAAATACAATGACGACGATTTGAGGATGATTTCAGGCGCATTGGTTAATAAAAAAAGGTAAAAGCAATGATTGTGATGAATATAGGGGACCCGAATGAACATTGCTAATATGACGGCATCGAGTTCTTCTCTGCTTTTACCTTTATTTCTGACGTATCGCATCAAATACAATGACGACGATTTGAGGGTGATTACAGGCGCATTTGTTAATAAAAAATGATAAAAGCAATAATTGTGCTCATTCTGGGGGACCCGAATGGACATTGCTAATATGACGGCATCGAGTTCTTCGCTGCTTTTACCTTTCTTTCAGTCATATCGCATCGAATAAAATGACGAAGATTTGGGGATGATAACAGACGCGTTTGTTAATAAACAAAGGTAAAAGCAATGATTGTGTCGATTCTGGGTGACTCAATTGGACAGGCCTGATATGACGGCATCGAGTTCTTCTCTGCTTTTACCTTTCTTTCTCTAATATCGCATCAAATACACTGACGACGATTTGAAGACGATTACAGGCGTATTTGTTAATAAAAAAAAGATAAAAGCAGTAATTGTGCTAATTCTGGGGGACCCGAATGGACATTACTACCATGACGGCATCGAGTTCTTCTCTGCTTTTACCTTTATTTCTGTCATATTGATTCAAATATTATGACGACGATTTGAGGATGATTTCAGGCGCATTTATTAATAAAAAAAGGTAAAAGCAATGACTGTGATGAATCTGGGGAGCCCGAATGAATATTACTAATATGACGGCATCGAGTTCTTCTCTGCTTTTACCTTTGTTTCTGTCGTATTGCTTCAAATACATTGACGACAATTTGAGGATGATTTCAGGCGCCTTTGTTAATAAAAAAAAAGGTAAAAGCAATAATTGTTATGAATCTAGGGGACCCGACTGGGCATTGCTAATATGACGGCATCGAGTTCTTCTCTGCTTTTACCTTTATTTCTGTCATATTGGATCAAATAAAATGACGACGATTTAAGGATGATTACAGGCGCATTTCTTAACAAACAGAGATAAAAGCAATGATTGTGCAAATTCTGGAAGACCCAAATGGACATTGCTAATATGACGGCATTGAGTTCTTCTATGCTTTTACCTTTATTTCTGTCGTATCGCATGAAATACAACGACGACGATTTGAGGATGATTTCAGGCGCATTTGTTAATAAAATAAGGAAAAAGCAATGATTGTGCTCATTCTGGGGGACCCGAATGGACATTGCTAATATGACGGGATCGAGTTCTTCTCTGCTTTTACCTTTATTTCTGTCATATTGCATCAAATACAATAACGACGATTTAAGCATCATTATGGGCGCATTTGTTAATAAAAAAAGGTAAAAGCAATGATTGTGCCGATTCTGGGGGACCCGAATGGACATTACTAATATGACGGCGTCGAGTTCTTCTCTGCTTTTTCCTTTATTTCTGTCATATTGCTTCAAATACAATGACGACAATTTGAGGATGATTTCAGGCGCATTTGTTTATAAAAAAGGTAAAAGCAATGATTGGGATGAATCTGGGGAACCCGAATGAATATTACTAATATGACGGCATCGAGTTCTTCACTGCTTTTACCTTTGTTTCTGTCGTATTGCTCCAAATACATTGACGACCATTTGAGGATGATTTCAGGCGCCTTTGTTAATAAAAAAAAAGGTAAAAGCAATAATTGTGATGAATCTGGGGGACCCGACTGGGGATTGCTAATATGACGGCATCGAGTTCTTCTCTGCTTTTACCTTTATTTCTGTCATATCGCATGAAATAAAATGACGACGATTTAAGGATGATTACAGGCGCATTTCTTAACAAACAAAGATAAAAGCAATGATTGTGCTCATTCTGGGGGACCCGAGTGGACATTACTAACATGACGGCATCGAGTTCTTCTCCGCTTTTACCTTTATTTCTGTCATATTGATTCCAATACAATGACGACGATTTGAGGATGATTTCAGGCGCATTTGTTAATAAAAAAAAGGTAAAAGCAATTACTGTGGTGAATGCGAGAGAGAGAGAGAGAGAGAGAGAGAGAGAGAGAGAGAGAGAGAGAAGAGGTATCAGCGATGATCATACCTCTCGATTTCGTCATGTCCGTGTGCTTCGCGCGTTGATAGTTTGGTGTGAATTTGTTTTTCAATTTTACGGCTAAACTATTGGAGATAGAGAAAAAGCATCATACACCTACTGAGTAAAATCTTTCCCTCTACAACTTTTGTTCGAAACTTTTTTGCGATTTCCTCTTCGTTCCCGAAATAATACATATTTTTCGGTATTTAACCCTTTTCTTCACCGTTAATAGTTAAAATTCCTAGAAATTCGGATTCTTCGGGTCGATTAACATAGGAATACGTGTTTCACTAAGCGGTCGCAAAAATTTTCGACTTTGGCCACTTTTGACTGGACTATCTCTTGCATTTGGGATGGGAAGTTCTCCCGCACGCGGCATATTCAACGGACTTGTCCCCATCCGACTACCATTTGTTCCGGTCAATGCAGCACGCTTTAGTGGAAAAAAAATTCAAAACGCTGGACGATGTGCGTAAATTCGTCGTTGACTTTATCGCCTCGAAGCCTGCAAGTTTCTTTCGCGACAGCATTCGTATATTACCTGAGAGATGGCGCAAGGTCATAGAAAACGATGGACAATATTTCCAAGATTAAGTTCGTTGTTATCTATTTTTTTTATAAAATAAATTTTCTGAAAAATGTGTAAAATTACGTCATACACCTAATCTATTATTTTACAAAACTGACTAATTTTTTCCTTACCTAAGCTACCCTTATCACCCGGTCAAGGTGAATCAAACACAAAAAATTCACACTCGCATTCGAATATTTGTCCGAGGTATGGGTTTTCGAAAAAAAAAAAATTCACCAAAAAAAGCTGTTTCTATGAGAACACAAAATTGGATTTAATTTTGTTCCCTTCATATTTCGAGTCCACTTGCTGTAGACTTCTGACTGGGAAACAATTTTAAAGCTTGTTTATTGCCTCAGCGACGGTGACAGGTGCGATCTGTAGTACGGACATATCTACCGCCACAGATCATCATACAATGGCTTCGCACGCGGCCCTGTATACGCGAAAAGAAATAAAAAAATTCAATAAAAAAAAATATTCTGTTAAACGTGGAACTTTTCGGGCGAATTATAGTTGGTTTTTCCAACTATACGGATCCCGCTGGGAAGGGGATTTCGGCAATAACTTTGAAAAAAGAATTTAATGATACGTTTGTCGTATACCCAAATAAAAAAACGCCGGGAATATTTTCGAAATTTTATTAATAAACATCGAGGCGTCATCGCTGAATTTATTATAGCTCATAATATCCAGAGAGGAGTTTCAGCCGGATCCAAATTGTAAGTAAGCCTACCGTACTTAAAAAATCAAGGGGTAAAATAAATTGGTGGAAGTTTTCAGTGATCTTCATTGGGCTGTAATTCAGGAAAAAGTAGTCGAAGAATAACGAACCAAAACAATTACGATCCATATACTTTCTAGTTTGCATTAATCGTTCGGATTTAATTTCATCCATTGGAAAGCTCTGCAGAGTTTCGTAAACTTAAAAGTTTTCTCTATAAATAAATTTTCTTGTTTTTTAATAATTTTTTTTGATAGTGCCATATATATTGTACAATGAGCTTAAAAATTGCATATCCCTCATTTTTTTTATCAAAGGCGTGAGGGGGCGAGCACAAATTACCTAGCGCAAAATTTCCAACTTTTGACCGCCCCCTACCCCCACGTTACGGGACAGTAACGCTTGACCAGAATTTCCTCTATCCCGTTACGTTTTTTTTTTTTTTTTTTTACAAAATGCCGACAGTTTCGACACTTTTTTTTATTTCCAAGACCCTTATTCGGTATTCAAGCAGTCGTTAAAAATAGTAATTACCAAATGTTTGAAACGCGGATATGTACAACCTTAGTCACTGCGATTGAAAAAATGTTTTTAATAAAACAAAAAATCGGTTGATAAGTTTTTAAGTATTCGCTCGCACAAGGTCGAAAAAACTAGTTTTGAGAAAAACACCTTCAAAGTTTTCGTTCTGTGTTTTTTTATATAAAGTTATGTTTTTTTCTAGAATATTGACACTTACATTGAAGTATCTAGTCGCGGGCGACATGGCGGTTCTTCATTTTCATGATAGTTCACAAAATAATAAGAGTCTGTACTTTATCTATTGTAAATGATGCCACACCTGTAGGAACTGCGGGCACTAGGGGGTCGCGCCACCTGTTCTTACTAAAGTGATTATAACTCCGTCAACTTTCGGACTTGTGAATAAAAATGTCGCCAAGATATTTTTAATAATTTCAATTTCAATTACAATGTCAATTTCAAGAATTATAAAAAAAAATTCCTTCAAATTTTGCTTGGGCGATGTGGGAAAGCTACTGTGCAAGTTCTTGCACAGTGACTTTCCCCCTTAACTGACATTGCGTAAAGAAACCTGTGAGCTGTCCACGGTAAAATTGCACGCGAGGTTTTAATTAAAAACTTGAACATGCAGAAATTTTGCTATTTCTGGCAGTTGAAAAATCGTGACGTAACGCAAACCTTGACCACCCCTTCCCCCCAATTGCGTTAAGTAATTTGCATACGGCCCCTAATCAATTTGAAAATAATCATTGCAACAAGTACCGGCTCGTTTTTTTAGGTCAAAGCATCCTTAATAAGCTTTAAAAAGTTTGAAGCTTTGCAATTTTTTCAATTGTGTTCACGTCGATCTAAATTGTCATTTTAGCTAAAGAACCAATTAAAGGATCATTTTTATTCTTTCAAATTAATTTTAGGGGTTGGATATTTTATGTAATTCTTCTTTAGCATTTTTGTATATGTAATGTAATATGCTAATGAAAGCTTGGGCGGGATTTATCTTTGAAAAAAAAAACGGAAAGCAACAAAAAAATATACATTTTTCAAATTATCTAATTTCTTTTATTCCAACACTTTTCTATCGTTGGCCTGTCCAACATGGCGGCTTTCCAAAAGCGAAATTCCATCCGTCCCAAACCCGCAGCCTCCCGAAAAACTGCGTGTCCCCAAACATCTTAATTTTCCAAGCCTCCCGTCCACGGGCGCAAATTGCCTAAGTACGCGACGCATCTTCGGGATTCCCCGCCCCGCATTCTCCAAACCGGAAACGCCATATGCGACTTTTACCGCGACGTTTTTTCGCGCCGTTCCGTAGTCGCATTCTCAAAGCGATATATCGCAATCACGTTCGATACTGCTCCGAATAAACGAGAACGAAGCAACAAAACGCAACAATTTGCGAAATTTATGGCCTCATCCAATCGTCCCGAGAAGCCCCAACATCTCCCTCGCAGAAAATCTTGCACAACATTTTTAGTGTTCTTGTGCGGTTCATACGATGCATTTTCCTGTAATGGCGATATCAATTATTCGTTATAAGGTGATTTTTTAGATAAAAATAACATATTTTTGATAAGATTATTTCTAAGGTTTAACAATTTTGTATAAAACATTTCATGTATACTTGCTTAATATGTATTTTGCGCTTGGCTTTTTATAAATAATTTCATTTTGTTGTACTTTCGAGTAATAAAAAAAATTCTATAAGACCATTGTTCGAATTAAAACAAATAATATTTATCTTTAAAGTATAACTATGTTTGACGTAAAGGCCATAATTTTTATGAGATAAAAAAAGGAACAATGAGTTCGAGGGTTTTTTTTTATTACTTGACGTACTTTTGTAACTTTTTAAGATATTTTTATGTACTATCCAGAATAGTATACAATCTTATTTCTCTTCTTACCCTAGCCCAAAAGATGTTCGAAGCGTCCTCCTTCCATTTCGATGCAGCATCGAGCCCGCTTAATTAAGCTGCGCTTAATACGCTGCAGCATTTCCGCCGTCACCGAGCGCAGGCCACGATCGATTTTGTTTTGTAGGTCCAATCGGCTATCGACAGGGGTCCTGTAGACATGTGCCTTTATGTGGCCCCACAAAAAAAAATCTAGTGGATTGAGATCCGGCGATCGCGGGGGCCAATCGGCAATGCCACCCCTACCGATGAGCCGCTCGGGAAACATTTCCAGAAGGATCGCCTGTACTGCTCTGCTCGGGTACAATTTTTTTCTCAAAATACAAAATAAAAAATGCAAAATGAAGCTTGCTTTGTCGTCTTCAAAACCCCGTTTGGTAAGTTGGCGTACATTTTTGCCCGCCGCGATATTCGATTTTTGGTTCAGATAGAAAATTTGCAGAGTGCCTAATACTTTTGGCCAAGGCTGTATTTATTTCAACTTACATGTTATATGTTTAAAATTTTTTTTTTTAATTTTTTTTTCTTCTATTGATAACAGCTTCCTCACGATCTTCAGTGCCGCTGATATTCCGGGCGGATGAAACCCTGTCAACTAGCACACATTTTTTTTCTCATTTCTTTCTTTCTCCAATACGGTGGCAGGTAATTAACCTAAGGCATATGCATAATCTTGAAACTGAACAAAAATTGGTTTATTTTATTTTCTTATTGGTTTATTTTATTTTCTTATTGCAGAGTTATGACGATTTTGGTGGAGCAGGTTAGAACGTCTCGTTGCGGTACGGCTCTAGAGCGGCGCGGAGCTTCGTATAGTTTTGAAGGGTATTGATATGACTTTGGCCAACATGGCTAATCATCCCAAAACCTCAGACGAAAATAAATATTAAAAATTGATCTGTTATTTTAACTTCGAGGTTATGCATACCCCGCAAGGAGTTTTCTAAATGTAGAAAATATGTCATATATAATTAGTGGTTATTCCAATGAACATAAAGTAATGATTTAAAATTATAGAAGCCTTCCATGGCTGTGAGCAATCTTTGGATTCGTATTATTCACCTCTTCACCATCGACGTTGATCCGATTTTTCGAGTGGTTGCCCTTTTTTTGTCGTCGTTCTCTGCACGAAACTGCTATCTGGGTGTCGCTAAAATTAGAAATAAGAGCGAAGATTGAGGCACCTGTCATTTTGTTGTGAACATTAGTTTAAAGCTTATGAATATATACAAATTATTACCTTGGTGATGTGATATGCGTATCTGTTTTTCCTAAAATATTGCGTCTCATGGCTCGTCCGATTTCGCCGAAACTGTGACTAAATCAATTATTGTCAATCAAAACAGTCCGTTATAAGGAGTCTTCGCACTTTAGACGCTAAAAAAAGCTATTTTCATAAATTTTTTGATTGGTTTATATTATAGATTTTGATATAAAAGTTGTTATAGTCATTAACTAGACTTTCGAAATACATTTTTTTTAAACGTTTGTACTAATGCAACCCAAACCAACTTTAACCGCCTTTTTTCGAAACAACGTTTTTCGACGGCATGTTGATAACATGTTCGAAACTACTGAATCGATCCTTATGAAATGTTAACCACATATTTTTCAAACCTATAGCTATAGCTCATGTCAAGGAATTTTAAAAATTTTGGTATTAACTGTTTTTCCCCCAAAAACGGTGAAAGAACTCTTTTTTTTGGTTTTTCGAAAATTGTTCGCCATTTATCGTTTCTGCATATATCAAGTATTTTATGATATGCACTATTGCCTTAAACATACTGAATCTAAAACTGTTTGATTTTTTTGTTTCGGATGAACCATCTCCGAGATTTCATCAACAGCGCAGACCTACAATTTTTTTAGGACATTTCTTGAACTACCATTTTCGTCTATAAATAGTGACGGGCAGAGATAATTTTTTTTAAATGAATTTCTAAAATGTATTTAACCCATTAACGCCCAAGAATCGCGATTTTTTCCTTCATTTTCAAGCCAGATTTTTATTATATAAAAAAATCATAAAAAATGAAGAGATACGTTCCCTAGTATTTTCGAGGGTGCTCTCACAGAGTCTGAGGTCAAAATCGGGTTTTGTCCATTAGGAAAAAAATATGGCGGCTTTTAAAGAAAAAAAAAACAGGAAAAATCGATGACACTTTTTTTCAAATTTTTTTTTCACCTCGAAGCCGTTGAAAAGTCCGGTTTTTTTTTCAACCATGGGTGCATAGAATAGTGACGATTGAACAATCAATTTTTTTAATTCGTCGTTGTCAACATTTTCACCCCCAAAACGGCGCTTTTCACCCCCTGAGTGACGCGAAAAATTTTACGCTCGGTGTCCCAAATGAACAGTAATTGGATTTGGACGAAAATTGGTACTCAGAGGTTTTTGAGGTCGCTGATTAGGATTCTGTTCTCAAAATTCCGAAATTCAAAATGGCCGATGCAATATGGCGGACACATATGCAAAAGTTCATTTGAATTGGATAAAACGTGGCACTCGGAGGTTTTGAATTCCGAAATTCAAAATGGCCGATCCAATATGGCGGACACAAATGCAAAAGTTCATTTGAATTGGATAAAACGTGGCACTCGGAGGTTTTCGAGGTCGCTGATTATGATTCTGCTCTCAAAATTCCGAAATTCAAAATGGCGGATCCAATATGGCGGATACAAATGCAAAAGTTCATTTGAATTGGATAAAACGTGGCACTCGAAGGTTTTCTAGGTCCCTTATTATATTTCTGCTCTCAAAATTCGAAAGCCTTTGGGTAATTAAATACCTAGTTTTTTCAGGTATTTAAATACGCAAAGGCTTTCGAATTTTGAGAGCAGAATCATAATCAGCGACCTCGAAAACCCCCGAGTGCCACGTTTTATCGAATGCAAAGGAGCTTTTGCATTTGTGTCCGCCATATTGGATCCGCCATTTTTAATTTCGGAATTTTGACAGTAGAATCATAATCAGCAACCTCGCAAATCCCCAAGTGCCACATTCCATCCGATACAAATGAACTTTTGCATTTTTGTCCGCCACATTTGATCCGCCATTTTGAATATCGGAATTTTGAGAGCAGAATCATAATCAGCGACCTCGAAAACCCCCGAGTGCCACGTTTTATCCAATTCAAATGAACTTTTGCATGTGTCCGTCATATTACATCCGCCATTTTGAATTTCGGAATTTTGAGAGCAGAATCATAATCAGCGACCTCGAAAACCCCCGAGTGCCACGTTTTATCCAATGCAAATGAACTTTTGCATTTGTGTCCGCCATATTGGATCCGCCATTTTTAATTTCGGAATTTTGACAGTAGAATCATAATCAGCAACCTCGCAAATCCCCAAGTGCCACATTCCATCCGATACAAATGAACTTTTGCATTTTTGTCCGCCACATTTGATCCGCCATTTTGAATATCGGAATTTTGAGAGCAGAATCATAATCAGCGACCTCGAAAACCCCCGAGTGCCACGTTTTATCCAATTCAAATGAACTTTTGCATGTGTCCGTCATATTGCATCCGCCATTTTGAATTTCGGAATTTTGAGAGCAGAATCATAATCAGCGACCTCGAAAACCCCCGAGTGCCACGTTTTATACAATTCAAATGAACTTTTGCATTTGTGTTCGCCATTTTGAATTGCGGAATTTTGAGAGCAGAATCGTAATCAGCGACATCGAAAACCCCCGATTGCCACGTTTTATCCAATTCAAATGAACTTTTGCATTTGTGTCCGCCATATTGGATCCGCCATTTTTAATTTCGGAATTTTAAGAGCAGAATCATAATCAGCGACCTCGAAAACCCCCGAGTGCCATGTTTTATCCAATTCAAATGAACTTTTGCATTTGTGTCCGCCATATTGGATCCGCCATTTTTAATTTCGGAATTTTGAGATCAGAATCATAATCAGCGACCTCGAAAACCTCCGAGTGCCACGTTTTATCCAATTCAAATGAACTTTTGCATTTGTGTCCGCCATATTGGATCTGCCATTTTGAATTTCGGAATTTTGAGAACAGAATCCTGATCAGCGACCTCAAAAACCTCCGAGTACCAATTTTCGTCCAAATACAACTACTTTTCATTTGGGACACCGAGCGTGAAATTTTTCGTGTCACTCAGGGGGTGAAAAGCGCCATTTTGGGGGTGAAAATGTTGACGACGAATTTAAAAAATTGATTGTCCAATCGTCACTATTCTATGCACCCATGGTTGAAAAAAAAACCGGACTATTCAACGGCTTCGAAGTGAAAAAAAATTTTGAAAGAAAGTGTCATCGATTTTTCCTGTTTTTTTTTGTTTAAAAGCCGTCATATTTTTTTTCCTAATGGACAAAACCCGATTTTGACCCCAGATTCTGAAAGAGCACCCCCGAAAATACTAGGGAACTTATCTCTTAACTTTTAATGATTTTTTTTATGTAATAAAAATCTGGCTTGAAAATGAAGGAAAAATCGCGATTCTTGGGCGGTATTGGGATAATAAGCGTAACAACTTTATATCAAAATCTATAATATAAACCTATAAAAAATAGCGTTTTTTAGCGTCTAAAGTGGAAAGATCCATTAATACTGGGGTAAGCGTATACATAACATTTGACATTTACTTACAATTTGGATCTTTCTGGCCCTCGTCGCCGAATTTCGTGGACATCAATGAAGTTTCTGATGGAGCTGCGATGTCGGTTGATGAAATTTCGAAAATAGTTTAAACGTTTTTTATTTGGAGACGCCACAAAAACGAAACCCGAAATTTTCTTCAATTTTGTTGCCGAAATCCCTTTAACACCCGGATCCTGATCCTCGCATAAACTGATAACCAGTCGACCTAAAATTTCGTCGTTCCAAAGGATGTTTTTGTGGTATTTACGTGGTTTTTCTGATCGGTAGTACGGCAGAGCGCCCGAAGCCATTGCGATGACAGTGACAAATGTATCTATACGACCTCCTTCTACTGTCATCGTCTCCAACATGAAATGAGCTTAATTCATGTTGGAGACGGTGACAGTAGAAGAACGTGAATTGAGCGGAGGCGAATTCGGGGCGGTAATATCGGGAATGTTCGATCGAGGTCCCGAGAAAGATTCGGAGCACCGAATTAATCTTTGTTGAATAAACAATGCTCCTACCGTCCTTCTCGCACCATCGTCAGACTTCTCGACCCATTCCGACCGGAAGTAAGATAAAATCGGAGACGATTTCGGAGCAGTAATATCGGGAATTTCAAATCGAGGCCCCGAAAACTATTCCGAGCACCGATTTTATCTTCGTTAAATAAACAATGTTCCAATCGTCGTTCTCGCTGCATCGTCAGACTTCTCGACCCATTCTGACCGGAAGTAAGATAAAATCGGAGACGAATTCGGGGCAGTAATATCGGGAATATTCGCTCAAGGCCCCAAGAACGAATCCGAGCACCGATTTTATCTTTGTTGAATAAACAATGCTCCTACCGTCGTTCTCGCACCATCGTCAGACTTGTTGACCCATTCTGACTGGAAGTAAGATAAAATCGGAGATGAATTCGGGGCAGTAATATCGGGAACGTACGATCGAGGCCCCGAGAAACATTCCGAGCTACGATTTTATCTTTGTTAAATAAACAATTCTCCTACAGTCGATTTCGCAGCATCGTCAGACTCCTCGACCCATTCTGACCGGAAGTAAGAAAAAATCGGAGAGGAATTCGGGGCAGTAATATCGAGAACGCCCGATCGAGGCCCCGAGAACTATTCGGAGCACCGATTTTATCTTTGTTAAATAAACAATGCTCCAATCGTCGTTGTCGCTGCATCGTCAGACTTCTCGCCCCATTCTGACCGGAAGTACGATAAAATCGGAGACGAATTCGGGGCAGTAATATCGGGAATGTTCGCTCGAGGCACCGAGAACCATTCCGAGCACCGATTTTATCTTTGTTAAATAAACAATGCTCCTACCGTCGTGCTCGCAGCATCGTCAGACTTCTCGACCCATTCTGACCGGTAGTAAGATAAAATCGGAGACGAATTCGGGGCAGTAATATCGGGAACGTACGATCGAGGCCCCCAGAACCATTCCGAGCTACGATTTTATCTTTGTTGAATAAACTCCTACCGTCGTTCTCGCACCATCGCCAGACTTCTCGACCCATTCTGACGGGAAGTAAGATAAAATCGGAGACGAATTCGGGGCAGTATTATCAGGAATGTTCGCTCGAGGCCCCGAGAACCATTCCGAGCACCGATTTTATCTTTCTTAAATAAACAATGCTCCTACCGTCGTGCTCGCAGCATCGTCAGACTTCTCGACCCATTCTGACCGGTAGTAAGATAAAATCGGAGACGAATTCGGGGCAGTAATATCGGGAACGTACGATCGAGGCCCCCAGAACCATTCCGAGCTACGATTTTATCTTTGTTGAATAAACTCCTACCGTCGTTCTCGCACCATCGCCAGACTTCTCGACCCATTCTGACGGGAAGTAAGATAAAATCGGAGACGAATTCGGGGCAGTATTATCAGGAATGTTCGCTCGAGGCCCCGAGAACCATTCCGATTTTATCTTTCTTAAATAAACAATTCTCTTGCCGTCGTTCTCGCAGCATCGTCAGACTTGTCGACCCATTCTGACCGGAAGTAACATAAAATCGGAGACGATTTCGGGGTAGTAATATCGGAAATGTTCGCTCGGGGCCCCGAGGACCATTCCGAGCACCGATTTTATCTTTGTTAAATAAACAATACTCCTACCGTCGTTCTCGCAGCATCGTCAGACTTTTCGACCCATTCTGACCGGAAGTAAGATAAAATCGGAGACGAATTCGGAGCAGTAATATCGGGAATGTCCGATCGAGGCCCCGAGAGCCATTCCGAGCACCGATTCTATCTTTGTTAAATAAACAATGCCTCTACCGTCGTTCTCGCAGAATCGTCAGACTTCTCGACCCATTCTGAACGGAAGTAAGATACAATCGGACACGAATTCGGGGCAGTAATATCGGGAATTTCCGATCGAATTTCATATATCACGAAACCGAAATTCTCTCTACTTTGACCGTTCCTTTGGTCATTCGGCGTAATAAAAATATGATCGCGCTGATAAAACGACTACAGGCGCATTTGTTAATTAACAAAGGTGACAGCAATGATGATGCGCATTTGTTTATTAACATAGGTAAAACATTGTTGCGTAAAGGTAAAGCATTGGTGCTTGTTGTATTCATACTCGTGGATAAGTACTCGGGTCTCATGTCCATGGTCTAAGTCAGTCACGTCGGGAAAACCGAGGTACTCTTACACTTGTAAAACACATTTGCCATTTATGATTGAAGTTACGAAATTATTGAAAGACGAGGAAAGAAAGCGCGAAAGACACAACCTTTGTAATCGCTAATGCCAAATCATTTTTATATCTGAAATTGTATACCGAGCGTTGAAAGATGTATACAATATTTTCCTCACGTGAATTTAAGTAGTTGAATTTGAACAGTATCCACAAAATTCTTAAAAGTCCAGTACACACCAAATTCATGCGATGTTCTGAATTTAAACAATACACGCAGAATACAAATGGAGTTCGTGAAAATATAGAAAGGGCAAATGAAACAGATTCAAAGGCACACGATTGGGTATGAATCTCAGAATACAATATTCAGCTCAGACTTTGTCATCAACCGCTTCAACATTGTGACAAGGCGTCAGGTGACGCCGGTGATTCGAGGGGGATCTGCTCATGATCATGCTGGAGCGCCGTCAAATCCTCGCAAGCCTTGACGGAGTCGATCTCTTCCATCACTTCACCAATGTACTAATGGGACAAACGCTCTCTTGTAGGACGTCAAGTGAACTTAGTAATTCAATTTAACCATGAAAGGATTCTTTCATGGCGGTTGTGTTCCACAGCATCGACGCGGTGCACCTGACCTTTTTCAAAAGATACATATGAGCAATTGAATTCAGAGATCACGCAAAGAACATTTTCCGATGATTGGAATTCGGAAGAGACAAGTGAAAAATGATTAGACCGATTCGCAAAAACACTTGCAGATACACAAACCCAAAGAAACTGATACAGCTAAACCAACCCAATATCACTTTTCAGGAGCGACCCTCTTCCCTTACGATGCCTTTAGAGGTTAGTCATCACCATACCCAAATATTGAATGGATTTTTTATATTTGAAATGCAAAAAAAAAGATTACTTAAAGTTTTACCCACGACGGTTGGCCCGACGTCTACTATGACAACCCGAGGTTCCTTTTTACCGGAGCTCATCTCGTTAATAAATGTATTGAAGCAATATTTGTCCCGGATGCTGAGGTCGATTACTTAATACCGTCCAGCAGTGTTGCAAGTTCGACGCAATACAATTCCCAGCAGGAATTGCCCATTTGTATGCCGGCTCGGCCAATGTGAACCTATCTACTATCGCGCTAAGAAAAGAATGCTCAAACGTTATCACTTTCAGATCTTCGTCTCTCTCCGTGCAGACTTTTTAGTAAACGAATCAATAGATTTTTCGGGTCTAACGTACCATTTTTTCCCTCTTTATCGCAACTCGTGTAACCGTAAATAAAATAACAATTTCCTTGTCGCTCCGGAATCAAACTGGACCAACAATTTGGGTAAAAGACCGGAAAATGTAGGAGACGAGTGTATTGTCCACAGGAATATCTAAGATGACTTGCATTATCGATACGTTCTTACGCACAGTTTGATATTTCGAAGTGGTATCTTAAAAACGAACATCAAATAGAATTGTTTGCAACTTTTAAGACTTGATTGCAATAATATAACTTCAGTGATATAACATCCATAACAAAATTTTAATTTGAACTGAAGTTTTTTTATATACAACTTTCTATTTACAATGTTTTCTATACAATTGTCTATTTACTACTATTTACAAATTTTTATATACAATTTTCTATGTACAAAATATTAACCGCACAAGCAACAGAAAGTACAACAACTGGATTTTAAGGCTTCCTGAAAGCAGAAAGGATTATCACGTTGGGCTATCAGACAGTTTGAGATTATTCCAATTTAACTTTAAATGAACTATTTACAAACGAATCCCCATTCACTTAGCAGTTAATGACCAAGCGCCAAAACCTGAAACTCAGAAAATTCTTAGAGTACCTCAAAATACGGACATGACAGGATAAGAATGAGAGAAATGTGTAAGCCGGAATTCTCAATGACGAAAATGAGCAACTGAAGTTTTTTAACGAGTTAACAGATAGCGGTAAGTACAAAGATTTTTAAATAATGTAATGCAGTAGTTTAAGAAATTGTACCCACAGATAATCGGCGAATAATGTAGGGACTTCAAGATTAGTACCGCTTCCATGTTGAGAACCTGAAAGGACTTCACGATCGAATGCTAAATCGAACCATCCGAAGAAGGACGGCTACGGCAAGACTATCATCGTTTTTAAGGAGCAGACGACATGGCTAAGATACCTGGCGAGGAGACGTGAAGAGCTTACACAAATATTGCAGGGTACCAGAACCAACATAATCTGTAACATACGGAAAATATGAAGCTATTAAACGAAAGAGAAAACTGGTCGGAAGTGAAGAAAAGCGGCAGAAGAAAGATACATTTTTCATGACAATACATTCTATGAATAAGCCACTTATTTCAAACGAAAATGGAACGTACCGCTCAACGCCGGTGAATCCTGTTTAGAGGGGGTTCCACCTTTTCAGCAAGTGCTCTATATGGCCCCCTTCCTGATGGTCGCACAGCTCCAGGCGTTTCGTTATGTTGGCCCTGGTGCGCTGCAACATTCGCGGCGTTATCGTGGCAAACGCAGCCCTAATGCGTTCCCGCATATCGTCCTTTGTCGTGGGCTCTGTCTTATAGACGAAGTCCTTGATCTTCCCCCACAAGAAAAAATCGAGCGGGGTCAGATCAGGAGATCTCGCCGGCCACGATACCGATCCACGCATTCCGATGATTCGATTCGGAAAACGTTCGTGAAGAATCCTTAACGAGGTTCTCGCCTTATGAGCAGGGTGACCATCTTGCTGCCACCACATCATAAGCCGCAGATCCAGAGGAACATCTTCCAAAAGAACGGGCAAAACATTTTCCAACAAATCAGCGTACACTTCGCTATCCATATTCCCGTCGAAAAACCATGGGCCGATAATCCGGTCGTTCAGGATGCCCGCCCATACATTTACTCTCCACTGTTCTTGTCTCGGGATTTGAATGGTCCATCCAGGATTCTCTGGGCTCCATTGTCGAAAATTTTGCCGGTTGATGATTCCCCGCTTCGTAAAGCCAGACTCATCAGTAAATAGGACGTTTCGAAAAAAATTGGGGTCATCTTGAAGTTGTCCGAGACCCCAGACGCAAAATTCCAGACGTCGTTCATGGTCCAGAATCGTAAGCTGTTGTACAGTCTGCGGCTTGTACGGGTAATTGACGCTCTTTACGATTTTTCGCACCGTTTCCCTATTCATATCTGTAGAACAAGAATAAAAGGAAGGATCGTTAACAAAAAGTATAAGCTTACGAATTATAGGCTTACGAGTGAGTGGAAACGAATGAAAGTTAATTCAAAGAGGTGAAAATCGATGCTGGAAGGTAAAAGTAATTTACACATTCGTAGGAGTGGGTACAAAGGAAGGAAGATTTGTTCCAAGAGGTGCAAAAGTTTTACACTTTCGTACGGCAGGGTACAATAGAATGAAGATTCATTCTAAGAGGTATAAACGATTTAGACGTTTGTACGAGTAGGTACAAATGAATGGAGATTTATTCGAAGAGGTACAAAAGGGAACAACGCATTCGCAGAAATGGGTGCAATTGAATAATGGTTTATTCGTTGAGGTACAAACGTTTCCCGGAAGATACAAGCGATTTAGACGTTCGTATGAGCGGGTGAAAATGAACGGAGATTTATTCGAAGATGTACAGAAGATTTCGAAGGATACAAACGATTAACGCGTTCGTAGGAATGGGTGCAACTGAATGACCTATAACTTCAAGCGGTGCAAACGTTTTCCGGGAGATACAAATGATTGAGAAGTTCGTACAAGTCGGTGAAAATGAATGAAGGTTAATTCCAAGATGTACAAACGAATTACACGCCGGTACGAGTGGCTACAAAAGAATAGAGGGTTATACAAGAGGTGCAAACGTTTCCTGAACGATTTAGACGTACGACCGATCGAGACGTTCATAAGAGTATGTACAAACGAAATAATATTTTTTCCAACAGGTGAAAACGTTTCCTAAAGGGTAAAAACAATTAACACGTTTGTACGAGTGAGTGCCAACCAATAAAGTTTAATTTTAAGAAGTACAAAGGATTTACATGTTTGTACGATTGAGTATAAAGGAATGAATGCTTATTCCAAGAGGTATAGACGATTATCTCTTTTATACGAATGAGTGCAAACGAATGAACTATTACCCCAAGAGGTACAACGGATTTATATGTTAGTATGAGTGGGTGCAAACGGATGAAAGTATATTCCAAGAGGTACAAATGTTTGCTAGATGCTACAAACGACTTAGACGTTCATACGAGTGGATAAAATCGAACGAAGATTTATTCGAAGGGGTACAAACGGTTCCGGTAGGGTATAACTTACACTTCCCTACGAGTGCGTGAAAAAGAATAGAGGTTCATCCCAAGAGGTATAACCGTTTCCCGGAAGATAAAAACTATTTAGACGATCGTAGGAGTGGATGTAAACAGCTGAAAGTCAATTCCAGAATGTTTAAATATTTGTAGGGAAATACAAACAATTCCGACGTGTGCAAGAGTTCGTACAAAGCAATGAATATTTATTTTAAGAGGTACGAACGATTCACACGTCTGTACAAGTGGGTGGAAATGGATGAAGGTTTATCCCAAGAGGTACAAACATCTTTCATAGGGTGCAAACGACTGACGTATTTGTACAAGTGCGTGCAAGTGCATAAAAATGTATTCCAAGGAGTACAAATGTTTGCTAGGAGCTTCGAACGATGTAAACATTCGTACGAATAACTACAACCGAATGAGAAACACAAACAAATTACGAACGGTGAAGACATTCGTACGAATAACTACAAACGAATGAATATTTATTTCAAGAGACACAAACAAATTACACGTTCGAATGAGTGGGCGCAAACGAATGAAAGTTTATCCGAAGTTGTGTAAAAACATCCCGAAGGGTACAAACGGAAACGATTGGAACGTTTGTACCTTCTTGTACAAGTGGATGCAAACGACGGAAGGTCTATGCCAGGAGGTAAAATGCTTGATGGAAGGTAGTAACTATTCAGAAGTGCATAAGAATGCGTACAAACGGATGAATATTAATTTCAAGAGGTACATCGATTTACACGTCGGTACGAGTGTGATATGATCTTTTTGGGTTCTCAAGTCACCCATAAGGTAGGTTCCGGGACTTGAAAGTGGACGACATTTTTTTTGCATATTTTTTCGATTTCCTTTTAAGGAAAGTCGAAATACTAAATGTGTGATCGTTTCAGTCTGAGTGATATCATTTTCTGGGGTTTTCAAGTCACCCATTGATTTTATTTTTCACTTATTTATTTTATTTTTGGTCTTTTTATTTATTATTTATTTTTGGTCTGTCAAGCCATCCTTACGATAGGTTCCGCGACTCGAAAAATGTATTTTTTTTTCGCTTGTTTTCTCGACCTTTACCTTTGAAATGTCAAAAATGTAAATGTGCGATCCTCTCAATCTGGGGGATGAAAATTTTTTGGGTTTTCAAAACACCCTTAAGGCGGGTTCCACGACCGGAAATAGACCAAATTTTTTTTAGCCATTTTCTTTTGTCCTATATATCGTCATATCGAAAAAGTAAATGTGTGATCCCCTTGGACTAGGAGATATATTTTTTTGGTCTTTCAATCCCCTTTTAAGATAAGTTCAGGTACACGGAAAATGATCTTTTTATCTATAGTTTTCTCGGCCTCTTCTATTAAAATATCAAAAAAGTAAATGTGGGATCCTCTCATTCTGGGTGATATAATTTTGTTGGGTTTTCAAGCCACCCGTAAGGTAGGTTTCGGGACTCGAAAATAGACCAAATTTCCTTCTATGAATTTTCATTTTTCATGTATCTGACATATTGAAGAAGTAGATGTATGATCCCCTTAGACTAGGAAATATATTTTTTTGGTCTTTCCAGTCCCGTTTAAGTTGGATTTCGGAACTAGAAAAATTGAAATGTTTTCGCTCGTTTTCTCGGCCATTTCTTTGGAAATGCCAAAAAAGTAAATATGTGTTCCTCTCAATCTTGGTTATAACATGTTTTTGAATTTTTAAGTCACCCTTAAGATAGAATCCGGCACGCGAATATGGACCAATTTTTTTTTGAGAAAAAAATCCCCTTTATTCTAGGAGATAGTTTTTTGGTATTTTAAAGTCACCTTAAGAGGGAATGATACCGCATCACGGTCGGTATGGTAGAACAATTATAGATTCCCAAAAATCTCGAAAACGGCTCTTCAGATCTCGTCGAAACTTTGCCAAACGATGTCAAATAGATAGACGAACAGCTGTCTTCCCCTCAAATTTTCTGAATTTGAGAAAAAAATGTAGATTGGCTTATCACAAGTCAATCCAGTTTTTTTTTTCTCAAATTCAGAAAATTTGAGGGGAAGACAGCTGTTCGTCTATCTATTTGACGTCGTTTGGCAAAGTTTCGACGGGATCTGAAGAGCCATTTTCGAGATTTTTGGGAATCTATAATTGTTCTACCATACCGACCGCGATGAGGTATCATTCCCTCTTAAGTTAGGTTCCGGGACTCGAAAAGTGATCATTATTTTGCTTGTTGTCTCGGCCTCTTCTTTCAAAATGTCGAAAAAGTAAATATGTGATCCTCTCAATCTAGCTGATATGAATTTTTTGGGTAATCAAGTCACCCTTAAGGTACACGAAAATAGACCATCGTTTCTTGGCTCATTTTTTCCATATCCGTTATAGGAATTTCGAAATAGTAAATTTGTGATCCTCTCAATCTGAGTGATATAAGTTTGTTGGGTTTTCAAATCACCCTTAAGGAAGGATCCGGGACTCGAAAAAGGCACAAATTGTTTTATAGATATTTCTTTATGTCCTTCTCATATATCGCAACAGTAGATGTACGATCCCCTAGGTCTACAAGATATCTTTTCTTAGTCAATCAAGTCCCCCTTAAGATTAGGTATTAACAAAAAAATATATCTCCTACACTAGGTGATCACACATTTAATTCCCCGATATATCGGAAAAAAGAAATTTCTCAAACAAAATTTGACCCATTTTCGACTCCCGGACCCCAAATTAAGGGTGACGTGAAAAATCAAAAAAAGTATATCCCCCAGACTGAGGGCATCAAACATTTACTGTTCCGACATTTCAAAAGGAGAGGCCGAAAAAACAAGAGAAAAAAAATTATCATTTTTCGAGACTCGGAATCCATCTTAAGGGGACTTGATAGACCAAAGAAATATATCTCCTAAACTAAGGGGGTCACACATTTAAATTCTGGATATATCAGAAAAAGGAAAGAAGGAAATTTCTCAAAAAAAATGTGGTCCATTTTAAAGTCCCGGACCCTAACTTAAGGATGCCTTGAAAACACAAAAATTAGGAGATTCTCACAAACGAGATGTGAAAATAAGCTAAACAAATTTTATCTATTTTCTAGTACCTTAAGGGTGACGTGAGAACCCAAAAAATGTATATCACCCAGATTGGGAGGATCACACATTTACTTTCTCGACAATTCCAAAGGACAGGCCGAGAAAACAGGCAAAAATGAATTATAATCTTTCGAGTCCGGGAATTCATCTTAAGGGGGATAGATAGACCAAAAAAATATATCTCCTAGACTGAGGGGATCAAACATTTACATTCGCGATATATCGGAAGAAGGACTAAAAGAAATGTCTCAAAAAAAAATTGTGCCATTTTCGAGTTCCGGATCCTATCTTAAGGGTGACTTGAAAACCAAAAAAAATTATATCACCCAGATTGAGAGGATCACAAATAAACTATTTCAACATTCCAAGAAAGGTTAATGGAAAAAATGAGCCAAGAAAATATGGTCTATTTCCGAGTACCTTAAGGGTGACTTTATAACTCAAAAAATTCTTATCAGCTAGATTGAAAGGATCAAACTTTTACTTTTTCGACATTTCAAAAGAAGAGGCCGAGAGAACAAGCATCGAAAATTATTACTTTTCGAGTCCCGGAACCCAACTTAAGGGGGGCTTGAAATGCCAAAAAAATATACCTCCTAGACTAAGGGGATCATACATTTACTATCTCGATATATCAGAAGCAGGAAAAAAGCAAATCTCCCAAAAAAAATGTGGTTCATTTTCAAGTCCCGGATTCTACCTTAAGGGTGACTCCGGGACTCCTTTCAAGCCCCCATTAAGATGGATTTCGGGAGTAGAAAAATGATCATTTTTTTTCGCTTGTTTTCTCGGCCTCTTCTTTTAAAATGTTGAAAAAGTACGAGTGCGACCCGCTCAATCTGGGTGTTAACATTTTTTTGGGTTTTCAAGTTATCCTTAAGGTAGAATCCGGGACTCAAAAATGAACCATTTTTTTTAGACATTCGCTTTTTTACTTTTCCTGATGTATCGCGAAAGTAGATGTTTGATCCCCTCAGTCTAGATTTTTTTTTTGGTCGTTCAAGCCCATAATATTATCATTTTTTTGCATTTTTCTCGGCCTCCTCTTTTAAGATGTCGGAAAATTAAATGAGTGATCCTTTCAAATAGTGTGATATAATGTTTTTGGGTATTCAAGTCACCCTTAAAGTAGGTTTCGGGACTGGAAAAATGATCATTTTTCTTGCTCGTTTTCTCGGCCTCGTCTTTTTAAATGTCGAAATAGTAAATCTTATTTTAAAATTCCCTTAATTTTACCTCTTTTTTTTTAATTTTAAAAATAATGTTTAATTTTTTAGGTTTTTTTTTTTAATTTTATTTTTTTGTAGTAAGATTTTAAAAAATGTTTAAAATTCTCTTGATTTTGAACTCGATTACCATTATTGGATTTTGCATGTTTTTTGTGGCTGTCACATTACTCACCGAGGGTACGAGCCAGACCTCGAGCGCTCTGGATGGGATTTCTCTCTATCTCCTCCAGGACCTCTGCCGATCGTGCCGCAGTGACAGGGGCTGCTCGCGGTCTCCTCTGTCTTTTCAAGACGCCTGTCCCTTGTATTGTTTCTGCAAGGCTGGAAAATAATTATTATGATATTATTATGATCAATATATTTGATCAATTTATTTTTAAATCTTTATTTGTTTTACTTACCGGCGAAAAGATTGGCGCGAGGGTACGGGGTCGCCGTACTCTTCCCGATATACCCGGACGGCGGCACTATAATTATTTTGCGATCGCACCAGGCACGCGTGCATTTGGGTCCGTCGTTCTTCGGCCATGTTTGTGATTTGTTTGACAGATAAATTGAGTCCGGGTAGCGACACAAATAAACAGCGATCGACATCGATAGATCGATATTCGCAGAAAAACGGAAAACCATCGGCTAAGCAATTACGAGTTGGCTGATCGTAAAAGGGAATACAGGGTGTCCGCGATTTAAAGCTTTCTGGGAAGAATTCACTCAGAATTTCAGCAGAGAATTTATATTTTCAAGAAAGCCTCAAGTTAGTGCCACTATGGGAGTTTTCTATACAATATGGAAGAGAACAAATTAAAAGCGAACTTATATTTGAGGTTGTCACATCCGAAATTTCCCATCGAATCGTAGCGAACCATGACCATAATTACCCTTCTTTTTTCATTAACCTTTGCGCCTTTAAACTGCTTTTAAGCGTCGTTATGACTTTTAACGCAAAATAAGAGAAAATACGGTGAAAGCACAGAAAATCTCGCTGCCCTCTTGTCAGGAATGTCCCATCGAATCCCTTAAATGCTTCATCATCATTGAAGCATGCCGACTGTACCACTCGAAGTGTTCCTTCGCGTTCACCGTAGCGTGCCACAAATTTATTACGTCAATAACTCTAACAATGTTGTAATGATGATTACAGGTGAATATGTTAATAAACAAAAATGAAAGCAATGATGGCGATGGTTCTGCGCATTTACCACACGATCGGTCGTATTGAGTCATGAATTTCGACAAGTCGTCGTCATTGTATTTAAAGCGATACGACAGAAATAAAGGTGGAAGCAGAGAAGAACTCGATGCCGTCATATCAGGCATGTCCAATTGGGTTCCCCAAAATCGGCACAATCATTGCTTTTACCTTTGTTTATTAAGAAATGCGCCTGTAGACATCCTTAAATTGTCGTCATTGTATTTGATGCAATATGAAAGATATAAAGGTAAAAGCAGAGAAGAACTCGATGCCGTCATATTAGCAATGCCCATTCGGGTCCCCTGGATTCATCACAATTATTGCTTTTACCTTTTTTTATTAAGAAAGGCGCCTGAAATCGACCTCAAATTGTCGTCATTGTATTTGAAGCAATATGACAGAAATAAACGTAAAAGCAGAGAAGAACTCGATGCCGTCATATTAGCAATATCCATTCGGGTCCCACAGAATGAGCACAATTATTGCATTTATCTTTTTTTATTAACAAATGCGCCTGTAATCACCCTCAAATCGTCGTCATTGTATTTGATGCAATACGTCAGAAATAAAGGTAAAAGCAGAGAAGAACTCGATGCCGTCATACTAGCAATGTCCATTCGGGTCTTCCAGAATTTGCACAATCATTGCTTTCATCTTTGTTTGTTAAGAAATGCGCCTGTAATAATCCTTAAATCGTCGTCATTTTATTTGATCCAATATGACAGAAACAAAGGTAAAAGCAGAGAAGAACTGGATGCCGTCATATTAGCAATGCCCAGTCGGGTCCCCTAGATTCATAAAAATTATTGCTTTTACCTTTTTTTATTAACAAAGGCACCTGAAATCATCCTCAAATTGTCGTCAATGCATTTGAAGCAATACGACAGAAACAAAGGTAAAAGCAGTGAAAGACTCGATGCCGTCATATTAGTAATATTCATTCGGGTTCCCCAGATTCATCACAATCATTGCTTTTACCTTTTTTTATTAACAAATGCGCCTGAAATCATCATCAAATCGTCATCATTGTATTTGAAGCAATATGACAGAAACAAAGGTAAAAGCAGAGAAGAACTCGATGCCGTCATATTAGTAATATTCATTCGGGTTCGCCAGATTCATCACAGTCATTGCTTTTACCTTTTTTTATTAACAAATGCGCCTGAAATCATCCTCAAATCGTCGTCATTGTATTTGAAGCAATATGACCGAAATGAAGGTAATGGCAGAGAAGAACTCAATGCCGTCATATTAGTAATATCCATTCGAGTCCCACAGACTCATTACAACCATTGCTTTTACCTTATTTTTATTAACAAATGCGCCTGAAATCATCCTCAAATTGTCGTCATTGTATTTGAAGCAATATGACAGAAATAAAGGTAAAAGCAGAGAAGAACTCGACGCCGTCATATTAGTAATGTCCATTCGGGTCCCCCAGAATCGGCACAATCATTGCTTTTATCTTTGTTTATTAAGAAATGCGCCCATAATGATCCTTAAATCGGCGTTATCGTATTTGATGCGATATGACAGAAATAAAGGTAAAAGCAGAGAAGAACTCGATGCCGTCATATTAGCAATGTCCATTCGGGTCCCCCAGAATGAACACAATTATTGCTTTTATCTTTTTTATTAACAAATGCGCCTGAAATCATCCTCAAATCGTCGACATTGTATTTGAATCAATATGACAGAAATAAAGGTAAAAGCAGAGAAGAACTCGATGCCGTCATGTTAGTAATGTCCATTCGTGTCCCCCAGAATGATCACAATCATTGCTTTTATCTTTGTTTATTAACAAAGGCGCCTGAAATCATCCTCAAATTGTCAATTTATTTTCAAGCAATATGACAGAAACAAAGGTAAAAGCAGAGAAGAACTCGATGCCGTCATGTTAGTAATGTCCTTTCGGGTCCCCCAGAACGAGCACAATTATTGCTTTTATCTTTTTTTATTAACAAATGCGCCTGTAATCATCCTCAAATCCTCGTCGTTGTATTTGATGCGATACGACAGAAATAAAGGTAAAAGCAGAGAAGAACTCGATGCCGTCATATTAGCAATGTCCATTCGGGTCTTTCAGAATTTGCACAATCATTGCTTTTATCTTTGTTTATTAAGAAATGCGCCTGTAATCATCCTTAAATCGTCGTCATTGTATTTGAAGCAATATGACAGAAATAATGGTAAAAGCAGAGAAGAACTCGACGCCGTCGTATTAGTAATGTCCATTCGGGTCCCCCAGAATCGGCACAATCATTGCTTTTATCTTTGTTTATTAAGAAATGCGCCCGTAATGATCCTTAAATCCTCGTTATTGTATTTGATGCGAAATGACAGAAATACAGGTAAAAGCAGAGAAGAACTCGATGCCGTCATATTAGCAATGTCCATTCGGGTCTTCCAGAGTTTGCACAATCATTGCTTTTATCTTTGTTTGTTAAGAAATGCGCCTGTAATCATCCTTAAATCGTCGTAATTTTATTTGATCCAATATGACAGAAATAAAGGTAAAAGCAGAGAAGAACTCGATGCCGTCATATTAGCAGTGCCCAGTCGGGTCCCCTAGATTCATCACAATTATTGCTTTTACCTTTTTTTATTTACAAAGGCGCCTGAAATCATCCTCAAATTGTCGTCATTATATTTGAAGCAATATGAGAGAAATAATGGTAAAAGCAGAGAAGAACTCGATGCCGTCATATTAGCAATGTCCATTCGGGTCCCACAGAATGAGCACAATTATTGCTTTTATCTTTTTTTATTAACAAATGCGCCTGTAATCATCCTCAAATCCTCGTCGTTGTATTTGATGCGATACGACAGAAATAAAGGTAAAAGCAGAGAAGAACTCGATGCCGTCATATTAGCAATGTCCATTCGGGTCTTCCAGAGTTTGCACAATCATTGCTTTTATCTTTGTTTGTTAAGAAATGCGCCTGTAATCATCCTTAAATCGTCGTAATTTTATTTGATCCAATATGACAGAAATAAAGGTAAAAGCAGAGAAGAACTCGATGCCGTCATATTAGCAGTGCCCAGTCGGGTCCCCTAGATTCATCACAATCATTGCTTTTACCTTTTTTTATTAACAAATGCGCCTGAAATCATCCTCAAATTGTCGTCATTATATTTGAAGCAATATGAGAGAAATAATGGTAAAAGCAGAGAAGAACTCGATGCCGTCATATTAGCAATGTCCATTCGGGCCCTACAGAATGAGCACAATTATTGCTTTTATCTTTTTTTATTAACAAATGCGCCTGTAATCATCCTCAAATCCTCGTCGTTGTATTTGATGCGATACGACAGAAATAAAGGTAAAAGCAGAGAAGAACTCGATGCCGTCATATTAGCAATGTCCATTCGGGTCTTCCAGAGTTTGCACAATCATTGCTTTTATCTTTGTTTGTTAAGAAATGCGCCTGTAATCATCCTTAAATCGTCGTAATTTTATTTGATCCAATATGACAGAAATAAAGGTAAAAGCAGAGAAGAACTCGATGCCGTCATATTAGCAGTGCCCAGTCGGGTCCCCTAGATTCATCACAATCATTGCTTTTACCTTTTTTTATTAACAAATGTGCCTGAAATCATCCTCAAATTGTCGTCATTATATTTGAAGCAATATGAGAGAAATAATGGTAAAAGCAGAGAAGAACTCGATGCCGTCATATTAGCAATGTCCATTCGGGTCCCACAGAATGAGCACAATTATTGCTTTTATCTTTTTTATTAACAAATGCGCCTGAAATCATCCTCAAATTGTCGTCATTGTATTTGAAGCAATATGACAGAAATAAAGGTAAAAGCAGAGAAGAACTCGACGCCGTCATATTAGTAATGTCCATTCGGGTCCCCCAGAATCGGCACAATCATTGCTTTTATCTTTGTTTATTAAGAAATGCGCCCATAATGATCCTTAAATCGGCGTTATTGTATTTGATGCGATATGACAGAAATAAAGGTAAAAGCAGAGAAGAACTCGATGCCGTCATATTAGCAGTGCCCAGTCGGGTCCCCTAGATTCATCACAATTATTGCTTTTACCTTTTTTTATTAACAAAGGCGACTGAAATCATCCTCAAATTGTCGTCATTATATTTGAAGCAATATGAGAGAAATAATGGTAAAAGCAGAGAAGAACTCGATGCCGTCATATTAGCAATGCCCATTCGGGTCCCCCAGATTCATCACAATCGCTGCTTTTACCTTTTTTTATTAACAAATGCGCCTGAAATCATCCTCAAATCGTCGTCATAGTATTTGAAGCAATATGACAGACATAAAGGTAAAAGCAGAGAAGAACTTAATGCCGTCATATTAGCAATGTCCATTCGGGTCCCACAGAATGAGCACAATTATTGCTTTTATCTTTTTTTATTAACAAATGCGCCTGTAATCATCCTCAAATCCTCGTCGTTGTATTTGATGCGATACGACAGAAATAAAGGTAAAAGCAGAGAAGAACTCGATGCCGTCATATTAGCAGTGCCCAGTCGGGTCCCCTAGATTCATCACAATTATTGCTTTTACCTTTTTTTATTAACAAAGGCGACTGAAATCATCCTCAAATTGTCGTCATTATATTTGAAGCAATATGAGAGAAATAATGGTAAAAGCAGAGAAGAACTCGATGCCGTCATATTAGCAATGCCCATTCGGGTCCCCCAGACTCATCACAATCGCTGCTTTTACCTTTTTTTATTAACAAATGCGCCTGAAATCATCCTCAAATCGTCGTCATAGTATTTGAAGCAATATGACAGACATAAAGGTAAAAGCAGAGAAGAACTTAATGCCGTCATATTAGCAATGTCCATTCGGGTCCCACAGAATGAGCACAATTATTGCTTTTATCTTTTTTTATTAACAAATGCGCCTGTAATCATCCTCAAATCCTCGTCGTTGTATTTGATGCGATACGACAGAAATAAAGGTAAAAGCAGAGAAGAACTCGATGCCGTCATATTAGCAATGTCCATTCGGGTCTTTCAGAATTTGCACAATCATTGCTTTTATCTTTGTTTGTTAAGAAATGCGCCTGTAATCATCCTCAAATCACCGTCATTGTATTTGATGCGTTACGACACAAATAGCGGCAAAAGCAGAGAAGAACTCGATGCCGTCATATTAGCAATGTCCATTCGGGTCCCACAGAATGAGCACAATTATTGCTTTTATCTTTTTTTATTAACAAATGCGCCTGTAATAATGCTCAAAATAACCGAAAGTAAGGTAAAAGCGAACATAAGCTCGGGTCAGTCATATCAGGGATTTCTGAACCCATCCCCCAGGACCATAATCATCATTATGGAATAACTGGTTTACGCCTTCAGAACCATCGCAGACATGTATTAATTATTTATTGTGTAGATAGAAATCGAATCGGCGCTCCAGGTAGAGGCACGGTCAACTTGTCTGAAAAAAATACCAAACTTGTTTTTGTTCCGATGTTCGGTACTTTTCAATTAATCATCAAAAACACCTTTTTCCAGTACGTTGTCGTGTTTTCATTTACGTCTTGTGAACGCAAAAAAATGACAAAGACACGTACTGTAGATTTTTATTCGAATCGAAATGTTTAATAACTCTAGAGATAATCGCTCGCCGTGGCGAATCATGATTTTGCACATCCAAAATGGCAAACAGTCATGGCCGGCGATATCACGTAATATCAAATCGCGCGCCAAACAGTGCATTTCGGCAAACCTTCAACGCGCGTGCTCCCCATTTGCCCAAGATGTCAGAAATTAATAGCAGACGATTGATGAAACGTCAAATCACGCGTCAAATTTGGCGTTTCGACGACAGTTCGACGTGTGTGCGCTAAATCTGCATATCCAAGATGGTATCAGCTGACAATATCAGCTAACTAATCCGAAACGTCAAATAACGCGTTTTGACGTTTGACTATGCGTTCGGACCGAACCGCGTAGCGTGCTCTCCGAACCCGAGTTCAGAGCGCGCTCGAAACGTGGCAAATGTCCACATTACGCACACGCGCCTGTGCACTCGTGCATCCTCATGCACGCACACGCTCACACAATGCTCGCAGTAATGAATGTGGGAAAAATAATACGCGTAATAGGAAAAAGTTTGTAAATTTTTCCTAATCTGTGTTAAATTTTTATTTCAAAATGATGTGTCCACGAGCTGGAAACGAATTCCAAATTATTCAAAATATTATTTGCAGTACATGGAATTTTCGAACTTTTTCGAAATTGACCATATTCTCTGCAATGGACTCGGATGGGTACAAGTTCAGATTCCTTAGCTCATTCGCGGGTCAAGGGACTCTCAGCCACCTTCTTGTGACAGCCGAACATTCGGAAGTTGCAGCTGTAACGTACCACGCTAGGACATCCTATAGCACGATCGCGTCTGACTTAAATCGTTTGTTTCACTCAAATTGCCACTTTACGGCGTACTTTTAACAATTTTTTCCACCATGGTGGCGGGCGCAAATCAAGTTTTCCGGGGTGCATTGTATTCGGCATTTAAAAAACTTCAATCTCATGTGCTCGGAATGTATTTTGCGTTCTTTTTCGCAGTGCCTTATTTCTTCTGGCGTACATTTTTCAAGACAAAAATCTGCCGTATTTTTTTTCGAAGAAGGCTCGAAAAACCATTCAAAATCATATTTTTTTCAGACCCAAAATCTTCGCGCAAGGCCCTCAAAAAAAGCATGGCCACATTAAAATTGTCACCCTGTATATATATATATATATATATATATATATATATATATATATATATATATATATATATATATATATATTACAATATACAAATTTAATGTAATTAGGGACAACCCGTTACAATATATATATATATATATATTGTAACGGGTTGTCCCTAATTACATTAAATTTGTTTGGATTCGGGACTCGATTAGGGAGTAAATTAGTAACGACCTTTTTCGCATAAAATAATCGTAGATTAATTGATGAATTTCTTCTTCAAGTTTGTACGATTCGTTGTGAATCGACCTGTACATTTAAAGTTCGTCGCTGGTCGCTTCGCTTGCCCGATATTCTACATGTTTGTGTGTGCGTGTATGTGTCGGGTCTCGCTCGATCCACGCTGCATTATCTGTGTGTTTGTATATTTCCGCTCTGTGTATATGTGTGTGTCATCGCTTCGTCGCCGGTATGTGAAGGTATGTGTTTGTGTCGCTCGCATACGTATATTGTCTGTGTGTGTGTTTTGTGTCTTAGGTGCGCTCGCCGTGGTTACATATGGGTTTGCTTCGTGTATTCGTGTGTGTGTTTGAGTGTAGTGGGCCGCAGTGTTTAAATGGCCGTTGGTGTGTGCTTGTATATGTTTCGCTCGCGTTTGACAGTTCGGCCTTCCTTGGCTACTGCTCGCGTGTTCTTCTTCTTCTCTCTCTCTCTCTCTCTCTCTCTCTCTCTCTCTCTTACTTTCTAATACTCGGTGCGCTGAGCCTTTGCTCTTTCTTTATTTTTATTCCAAATTCTCGTCAGCTGAGATGTTCTCTATGCTTCGTGGCTTTAAATTTCCCTACTCAGTTTTGTTTTTGATATTCCCTTTCTCTACGAGTTTCCGGTTGCTATTTTCCCCTAACCGCAGCATTTTCGTTAGTCCAGCGCATTCGCTTCTCCCCTTTCGCTACTTGCGTTGATTGCACGTTTCTTACTCGGGTGTCCGTTAGGACTCCCTTTCGCTACTTGCGCTTAATCATACGTTCCTTACTCGGGGTTTTTTGAATGCAGCCTTTTCACTAATTATGCCGCCGTTAGCAGTCAACTATCGATCGTTCACTCCTCTTATATTTTGCTCTGTTTTCTTTCCTCTTCCCCTGACGCTTTCCTTACTCCGATATCTTCCTCGCTTTGCAGCTCGTACCGATACCTTCTTTCGCTACTTGCGTCAGGGTTGGAGGTCGAAAACAGAAGACCTTTCGTGGCCCCCGACGGTTTCTTTTATACCCGTCTTTTCCCGCGTTTCTTTTCCCCTTCCCTAGCGTTTCGGCCTTTAAACGATTATTCTGGAGCATTTTCCCCTACCTTGCCGCTTTTAATTTTCAATATTTCACCGGCTCCCCGCAGAGAGAGAGAGAGAGAGAGAGAGAGAGAGAGAGAGAGAGAGAGAGAGAAGGTGAGAGATAGGCATTCGCTCGCCGTTTCTTGCTCGGTCGTTTGAAGGTAATATCCGCGCATGATAACATTGTTGGCCTTCGCGTTTCGGGAGCGCTCGCACCTGAGACATACCTATACGTCTCAATACACACACACACACACACACACACACACACACACACACACACACACACACACACACACACACACACACACACACACACATGCGCGCGCGCGCGCGCGCGCACGCACGCACGTGTGTGTGTGTGTGTGTGTGTGTGTGTGTGTGTGTGTGTGTACGTGTGTGTGTGCGTGTGCGTGTGCGTGTGTGCGTGCGTGTGTGTGTGTGTGTGTGTGTATGTAAAAAATCTGAAAAAATTCTCGAGTACCTTTCAGAGATAGTACAATAGCTATTTTTCAATAATGAAAAATAGCGAGTCAAATCGAAGAGGTGACGGGTCAGACCCAGGTCGAATCGGCATGGAATGCCCCATATATATATATATATATATATATATATATGGGGCATTCCATGCCGATTCGACCTGGGTCTGACCCGTCACCTCTCCGATTTGACCCACTATTTTTCATTATTGAAAAATAGCTATTGTATTATCTCTGAAAGGTACTCGAGAATTTTTCAGATTTTTTTGGAACGATTTGACTTCACAATATTTTTTATAAACAAAAAATGAATGCCCAAATGAAAAAATCTGAAAAGAATCACGAAAATCCTAAGTCACATATCAAACACTAGGAGCGTTTAGAAAAAGTGGGCGCGCATTTCGTTTGGCCTACAATGCGCTTCATTCGCAAAAAAAAAATTTTTAATTAAAATAAATCGAATCAATAACCCACCCAGTCGTTAAAAAGGAAAAAAAATTACATGACATTATGTAGAATTAACCAGATTTTTTTCACATTTTTTTCAGAATTCTTCTCCAAGTTTTTTTTTCATCATTTTTAGTCAAATATCCGACAATTCAATTGGCGAAGTGGCCAACCCAACTCAAGTATCATAGCGCTTGGGCTAGAATGTCAAGAGAGAAAACATACTTAATTAAACATTTTTAATCCATTCGAATTTTTTAGCGATTAATTTCTTTCATAGAAACGATTGTTATTTTTTCAAGTTTAAACAAACAAGAAATTCACTACAAAATTCTGAAAAAATTCGAATGGATTAAAAATGTTTAATTAAAAATGTTTTCTCTCTTGACAGTATAGCCCAAGTCCTATGATACTTGAGTTGGGTTGGCCACTTGGCCTCTTGAATTGTCGGCAATTTGACTAAATATGATGAAAAAAAAAATCTTGGACAAAAATTCCAAAAAAATCTAAAAATGGGAAAAAAATGGGAAAAATTCTGGTCGATTCTACATAATGTCATGTAATTTTGTTTCCTCTTTAACGACAGGGTAGGCTATTGATGCTATATTTTTTATTTAAAAAATTTTTTTTTGCGAAACAAACGCATTGTAGGCGTAACGAAACGCGCGCCCACTGTTTCTCAACGTTCATAGTGTTTGATATGTGACACAGGATTTCTATGTTTTTTTTTCAGATTTTATAAATTTGGGCGTTAATTTTTTGTTTATAAAAAATATTGTGAAGTCAAATCGTTCCGAAAAAATCAGAAAAAATTCTCGAGTGCCTTTCAGAGATAGTACAATAACAAAAAATCGCGGGTCAAGTCGGAGAGGTGACGGGTCAGACCCAGGTCGAAACGGCATGGAATGCCCCATATACATATATATTGTGACAGAAAATTCCTCTTCCCTTCGCGTCACAAAAGGTCGTCGCGCCTCCGCCTGGCGATTTTGCCCGGGGCGCCAGCCGCGTTAGCGGCTCGCCAAGCGGTAGGTCGAGACGACCGATTTGTCCGACTAGCACAGCTCTTCGTCAGGTAGAGTGGCGGGGTCAGGGGCTCACACTTATAAAACAACAACAAAAAACACTTGCAGACACCTCTGGAGTACACTTTAGAGAGTACACTTTATTCATTCCGAGTTGTTCCTCGGCGGATGATTCGATATAAAAATTATATAAAGCCGCCGGCCGGCCTATCTCTTTTCTCTCTCACCTTTTACAACGGGATAACAATAACAACCGACACGAAAAATACGCAAGGGACCTGCCACGTTCCTCCCTGCACCGCGACTCGAAACGATGCACACGCGAATGACGGAGACATTTCTTTAAATCAACGGTAAAACTTTCCCTTTACGCCGGGGGCGGCTGCACTGCACGGACCAACTTAACTAGTCCCCAACAATTAATTTTACTCGTCGACCGTCTCGCTCGGTTTTTCGTGGTCAAGTCTTTTCCCGCGATAGAGACGGTCGACTCGAGATCCGTCAGAGCCGTTTACCCCTCCTGTCCGTCATTCGCGTCGGCCGTTACCGCGCGAAAGTTAAATATTAGAACTTATTAAAATGACGGTGACGATGACGACGATGGGTACGATGACGATGACGATGACGATAACGATGACGATGACGATGACGATGACGATGACGCTAACGATGACGGATGCTGATGAATATCCAGTCTCAGCCCGTCGATCCTACCCAGCGCATCGAGTGTCGTAGCGATTCGTGCCCACGGCGTTTATGCGACGTGCCAAGGTCGGGCGGACGCGCCGTTACCGACTGAGAGGGATTGAGGACCAGCCGGCCGCCGTAGGTTCGTTTATGATACGCCATACGTTCGAGGCGGAGAGGGTCCCGGCGTCTTTGGTTGCCTGACGCTGCGAGTCGTTGAAGTAGGCTGGTACTATGACGACGGCATTACGTGTTCGAAACGTCCGCCTTATACCGCCGATCGTAGTGTAATAGCGTTCGAGGCAGTGGACCGAGCTGAATCGAACCGAACTCTCGAGCGAGGGCAAGATCGACCAGGCGCATCCCGAATTAGAAGATACGAGGCCGCTGCGGTGAGAAGGATCTCGAGATTTCCGTCTAAGACGACCGCCATTTCCCGCTCGCCATCGTACCACAAATGTCGCATGAACGAATAAAAAGAATATAATTATACAACAAAAGGTTAAATATATCAAGGGACAACAACATAAATAAATAATAAACGATAACGGCCCGCTCGGGCTCCCGTACGAGGATGAAAGCCGAGCGAGAGGGTCGCCATCAAAGTGGCTTTGGGACTCCTCCATTCTGCCACGTGACAATATATATATATATATATATATATATATATATATATATATATATATATATATAATGTAAAAAATTAAAGGGTAAAAAAAATTCCCAAATTTTTCCGTGATTTTTTGGCAGCTTCACGATTCTAGTTTTTAGATATTTTGATCAAAAATATTTAGGAGCTACGGTTATCAGGCAATGCTGGCAACAGCGCAAGAAAAAAATGTTGCAATTTTTTTGTTTCGAGTCCACGGACGTGCCTGAAGTTTTTTAGGCTAAGCCATTTCATAGGCCGGATAGCTTATTCATTCAGCCCCAATTTCCTTGTTTGAATATCGGACTTTTGATGGAACGGCATACTTTTGTTTTCAATCATCGATATCTCAGCGAAAAATGATCGCACAGAAAATGGAAGAGCATTTTTGGAAACTGTAATGAATTTTCAAATAAAATGACGCCGCGACCGTAAGGAATTTTTTTTTAAATCCTTTACATGAATTTAAAAAAACAGGAAAATGGGTGATTTATAAATTTTTTTTAGAAAATTAACGGCTCAATTGGAAATTTGTATGAAATAATTAACCTCAAGCGTGACTTTTAGAGCTTGAAATACCCAGAAAACCTTGTGAAGTTTCATCTCGATTTTGCGAATCGTTCCCTTGTTTCGCAATTGATCATACATATTGATCGCAAACAACGTTAGAGTTGACGAAAAAAAAAATTGAAAATTTTTCGAAAAATTAGACTTTTTTTCTTTGGAAAACCTTCCGGGCATTGAAGAAAACAATGTTCAATTGTTTTCAGCACGATTCCGCTTTTCCGTCCTATGGTTCTGTTCATCAACTTTTGATTAAATTAACATTAAAGTTGATGACCCAAAGCAGATTTCAACGCCGATTCATAAAAGATCAGAATCATGCTTGAAACAATTGAACATTGTTTCTCCAGTGCCCGGAAGGCTTTCCAAAGAAAAGAATTTCGAAAATTTTCCGAACATTTTTTCAAATAATTTTTTTTTTTTCGTCAGTTCAAACGTTGTTTGCGATCAAAATCTGAGAAAACCAGAAAAAAAGTTTTTTATTCCATTTTGACTATGATTATAAAGTGTTTAACCTCAAAAAACGTGACCCTTTAATTTTTTTTAAAGTTTGACGGTTTGAAATGAAGAAACGGCTCGCAAGATCGAGATGAAACTTCACAGGGTTTTTCTGGGTATATCGAGCTCTAAACGGCACGCTTAACATTACTCATTTGATGGATATTTCCAATGTAGTCGTAAATTTTCTAAGAAACCATAAATTACCCTTTTTTTAATTCGTGTAAAGGATGTAAAAACAAAATTTCCTTAAAGTCGCGGCAGCATCACATAGGAAATTTATTCCAGTTTCCAAAACTGCCCTTTAATTCTCTGTACGATCATTTGTCACTGAGATATCAATAATTGAATACAAAACGATCCCTTTCCATTAAAAGTCCGGTATTTCGATACAAAATTGTCGTATCGAGGTTAAAAAAAAGGAAATCGAAGCTTAATGAACGAGCTATCTGGTGCATCGCATAGTTGAAAAAAAAAAATCCCAAGTGTGTAGACTCGGAAACACAAATAATTTGCAAATTTTTTTTTCGCGCTATTTCTTAGGATTGCATGTTGACCGAAGCTCCAAAAAATGTTTGACCGAAAGATCTAAAAACTATAATGTTAGAGCTCTAAAATGCTTTTTTTAAATTCCCGATACCACCATTTTTCACCTAAATACAGTCTAACAAAAATCACGGAAAAGTTTCGGAATTTTTCTTTACTCTTCAATTTTTTCCATTAGCGGATATATATAATAAAACCCAACAAACCCAAACTGAGGAAGTGCGTTGCCTGGAGCAATAAAGTCTATTATAAATATTATATTATTTATATTAATATTATATATTAAAAAAATATTAATTAGATTAAAAAATATAATAATAAACCATTTTTAAAATAATAATATGGATGGAAAAATTTCTTACATCTCGCCAGACGTCGCTCTTTTGCTGACTTCAAAGATCCTCCCGTCTTTGATGCGCTGGTTGCGTGGAAGTTGTACTCTTCCAGTAGCAAGAGCTGCGATTGCGTAGCACACCACACAACGAAACAGTCTAATTGTTAGACACGTTTATTTAAAACAAAATGAAAAACCACATAATTGTTACAAACGTTATTTACAGTAGTACTATTATATACACGATATAGATATATACACTATAAACAATTGAATGCATTAATTAGGAATTATAGAAGAGTAATTCGATTTGAAAATAGTTTTTAAATATTCTCCACGACAATCCAAACAACGAAACTGACACGACTGTCGATGAAACTCGGATAACAAAAACTGTAGCCGGCGACAACGGCCCTTCACAATGTGCGCTTTGTGTTTTTGCATAATTCACACCAGCCAATCACATTTCAGCGCTGATTGACAGCTTGGCTTTCTTGTCATGTAGATCGTTATTTTCAGCTCGATTGGCTGTCGTCAGGCGCGCGTATGTTCAAACAAGATCGTACATCCTCACGATTGTCCCGCACACTGTCTTGCATATAGATCTTGAAAGGACGGAGGTGGGGATAGGTACGTTCAGCGTCCAAGGCGCTGCTGTCGCGGGGTTTCCTTCCTCCGGCCGCTCAATCTACCACGTCAACGATTGTGCAAGGACGCGGCACGTTGGGGGCTAGGAGAAGGACACCCCGCAACAACAGCGCCTTGGATAGCAACAAGGGGAGGCTGCCAGTTGTCAAATTGAGATTCGATTCATGTTGCGTGCAATAAAAGCTCATGTTTAGAGGTGTTATGTGGCAAATAGTACAGTTGTGCCGTCGCTGAAAGATCCCGTAATCGGAAAAAGGTAGAGGAAGGCCAGTTTTTTGACAGATGATTCTGTACGGGTACTAAATCCAAGTTTGCTTGAAAATCGTGCTGCAGGTTTTTTTTGGAGGATGAAGAAGTTTGGGGGTGGAATGATGCCAAACTACTACCCTTACGAGTTCGGCGCCGTGAGACAAAATGTTCAGAAAAAACCGGGCTTCAGTTTTCCCCACAGCGCTGAAGTCGTGGAAGTTAACTTTGGGGGTGAAAATTTAAAAAATCCGTTTCAATACAATAACTCTTTAGGAACAACTCGTGCACTTTTTCTCCAAATGGGAACGTTGTAGCCCTCGAAAAGATGCGTCGGTTGAGTATTTAATCATCACTCTCCAATAATATATTCACCCCCAAAAACAACATTAAAACACCAAAAAATAATTGTTTATTGAATAATTCAAAACAATCGATTTTTCGCGTATAGTTTAAATGTACGAAATGCAGAGAATAATTTGTTCTCCATTTTCGTTTATATGGACTACCCTTGAATTTTTATTTTCAAACCACTCTCGGGGGTTGAACATTAAAAACGCAATTCTCGGAAACCTATGGACCGCACGAATTCGTCGCCGTGGTATGATTTGTAGCTTGAACCCTCAGCTACATTTTTGTCCACAGCACCAAACAATTGTTTTTGAGTTATTCAATAAACAATTTTTTTGGTATTTCAATGTTGTTTATGGGGGTGAATATATTATTGGAGAGTGATGATTAAATACTCAACCGACGCATGTTTTCAAGGGCTTCAACATTCCCATTTGAACAAAAAGTGGACGAATTTTTCCTACAAAGTTATTGAATTAAAACGGATTTTTCAAAATTTCACCCCCCAAAATTAACTTCTACGACTTCGGAGAGGGATGATCAAATACTCGATCGACGCGTCTTTTCAAGGGCTGCAAAGTTTCTATTTGATCAAAAATTTCATGAATTTTTTCTAAAGAGTTATCGCATTAAAACTGCTTTTTCAAAATTTCACCCCACTCTTTCACCCCCAAAATGAACTCCCACGACTTCGGCGCTGTGGAAAAAAATAAAGCCCGGATTTTTTTGAACATTTCGTTTCCCAGCGCCGATCTTGCGGGGGTTGTAGTTTAGCATTAATCGACCTTCTTTCCCCTTTATCCCCTAAAAAAACCCTACACTCCGATTTTTAGGCAAACTTGGATTTGTCACCCGCGGCATCTACAATATGATCCGTCAAAAATCTAGCCTTCTAATTTTTGCCGTTGTCAATATACAGCACGAGTGTTCTAACAGCAGTAAGATGCTTCTTCGCCGTTATCGAGAAAATCGGCATAAAAATATTCCTTTTCGTTCAAATACGTTTGTACGTTCATGCGTAATACAAATTTTAAGGAGCGCGTGGCACAGCAAGCAAGGTCTCGGCTTCATAAGGGCAACGTGCCTGGTTCGAGTCTCAGTGCTGCCAACTTTTTAAAAAAATATAAATACATATTATTCCCGGCAATCAGTTTCAACAATTATGCATAGAATAAGTTTTTTAAATGCCATTCGTTGTGAGAAAACCGACACTTTCGAACTTTATTATGTTGTTCGTAAACAATGTTATATTCAAAAAATAGTAATCTTGCCGCAGAAAGTACTTGTACACTCATTGCAAAAATTAAGGGAACAGTGAAATTAAAAAAAAAATCAGTGATTTTTCCATAGCTGTAACTACATGAAAAATGGTCCTATCGTAAAAAAAAGGGGTTTCAAAACTTGAAATCGCTAGTTTACGAATCTTACCCGTTTTTTTTTAACAACACGCTCGTCGTGAATCTAAGAAATAGCGCGAGGCAAACACTATCGAAATAGTTATTTTTCAAAATCTTCCGCGGGCTCAAAACATTTTTTTTTAGCTTGATCGTTACTGGAGTCACTTAGCCGGATTCTTCATCTTCAAAACGGTTTGTTAAACCCCTGTCCGACCATTTGTCGCTAAGATATTGGCGTTTAAAGAAAAAAGGAGCTTTTTTTCGTAGATCATCAATATCTCATGAATGATGATGAAATGATCGTACCGCGAGCTGAAAGTGTGTTTCGTAAACTGGAATAAATTATCTAAAAGCCCCTTTCGGTACTTTAGAGAATTTTTTTTAACCTTAATATTGATTTGAAAAAGTACGAAAAAATGACTTTTTTCCCGTTCTGGAAAATCCACGTCAACTTTGCAAACATTGCGAAAATGACTCATGTTTCTAGTTTTTTTTTAGTTGAATACATCCCCAAAGACCCATCACAATGTAAAATTGATCGGCAGAGCCGTTATTTTGAGCGAAGCGTCAAAGTTTTATCAAAAATTAAAGGAACACTTTTATTGTTCCTTAAATGTTAATTAATGATGATTAAAACAAAAAAAAAATCCGTTATTTTTTCTCACAGTTTCGCAATAACTTTTCTTTAAAACTTGGAAAAAAAAATTCAAAATTTTGAAAAAATAGGAAATTTGAATTTTGGAAAAAGATTTAATCATCATCAATTGACATTTAAGGAACAATAAAAGCGTTCCTTGAATTTATGATAATTGACGCTGCGGTAAAAAATAACGGGTCAGCCAATCTATTTTAAATTGTGAAGGGTGTCTTGGGCATGTATTGAACTAAAGAAAAACCTAGAAACATGCGTCATTTTCGCAATATTTGCGAAGTTCACGTGGATTTTCCAAAACGGGAAAAAAAGTCATATTTTCGTACTTGTTCAAATCAATATTAAGGTAAAAAGAATTCTCTAAAGTACGAAAAGGTGCTTTCAAAGAATTTATTCCAGTTTACGCAACACACTTTTAGCTCGCTGTACAATCATTTATTCATGAGATATTGATTATCTACGAAAAAAGCTCCTTTTTTCTTTAAACGCCGATATCTCAGCGACAAATGGTCGTACAGAGGTCTAAAAAATATCGTTTTGAAGCTGAATAATCAGGCTAAATTACACCCGTATTGAATCAAGCTTGACAAAAAATTGTGACGCCCGCGGACGATCGTGAAAAATAAAAATTTAGAAAATGTTTGCCTCGCGTTATTTCTTCGATTCACGCCGAGCGTGATGTTTAGAAAAATGTTTACCCGTAAGATTCGTAAACTAGATATTTCAGCTTTAAATCCCCATTTTTTACGATACGACCATTTTTCATGAAGTTACAGCTATTAAAAAATCAATGAAATTTTTTTGAAATTATACTGTTCCCTTAATTTTTGTAAAGCGTGTATTTTATATATTATATAAGTAAGATATAATATAATACGTTTTTTAAATACCGTTTGTTGTGTTTATTTATCGAAGTACATAGTAATTATTGTTATCAGACAGTTATTGTACAAATACGGTCATCAATACACTACATATTAATATTATTATATACAATAAATAAGCTTCCTGCTGTTTATATTTGACCTATTCCACAGCATTCTATTAATATCATATTAACATAAGGATATGTAGCAAAGAAAGACGTAGAACAGCTTTTCCACCGATTATAAATGAAATGCGAGTGAATAATCAGTTTATGAAATCGAAGCCGATTCCTCAACATCTCTTGTTATCAACACGGCCGCACACTACTCATACTAATAATCAGTTTTTACTGATTAAGTTACCCCAAAATAAATAGTTCATTGTGTACCAAGGAGACAAAGTGGGACTTTTGCGCGGAGCGCGATGTTCATTCCAGAACGAGTCCTAAACGAGCGCCCGAGGCGAAGACGAGTACTGAAAACATCGCGCGAGGCGTAAAAGCCACTGTCTCCACGCTGCACACGATTATTTATATACAAAAACAATGTTTTCCGAGCCTTCGTATTGTTAAATAAATACGGCTGGAGGCACGTGCAGAAAGTTATATATGGAAGGTGTATCGCACATGGAACCTGCATTACGCGCGCCGTCCGATGGTAAGGGGGGCGAAGGGCCCCCGTGATGAAATGCTGTTTATTCCTTTGATTATAAATCTTACGATTTCTTTGAAACTGTACATCAGAATCATTTCGTTGAGGTATTTTTCTGCGATACATCAAACGTAATTTTAAAATGTATCAGTATATCTTAATATACTATCTTATTAATAATTTATAACACGGCGTTCACCAGTCACACGCATGAAAAAGCGAGGAAAACATAATTGCATTATATCAGAGTACTTTGTACATTCATCATAATATTTGAATGTACTAGTTGTAAAGATTATTTCGGCATAAATAAATATATGTTTTTTAACGCGATACAAGTATGTTGCGGTGTCAGATGAAAGTGACAGCTGAAAGACTGTTCCACAACGCTGTTCCACAGCGGCGTTTGATGCTCGTGAGCGTGACAAATGCAAGCGGGCAGATTTTTAAGGCCTAGGCCGTAAAATACCTATTTTAGGTCCTGTGTACACGCATGAAAAAGCAAGGAAAACATGGGTATGATATATCAAAAAATTTAAGATACCTCAAGTAGTTGCTGAGATAATCGCATGTGAAGACTTATAGCTTGCGCAGCATGCTCCCAATACTACATATACGCGTTCCCCGCGTCTGCCGTCCTACCCCTACCGCCCAACAAGTTTCAAGCACCCGTCCGTTTTAAGTCATGTTTGCAAGTATTTCTCACCTATTTCGCAGTATTTCAATGCAAAATGAGAATGTACGTTATACAGTACTATACTTCTACTTTCACAATCTGGTTGGAACATTGCAATCGGACTATCCATGACGCATCTAGGCACGTTCCAAGATAGTGTAATTAAAAATTCTTGTCGCAATTATGAAAAAACTAATTATCCGACAGCGCCCGGCTTGTGCATATATAAAGTACCTAATAATTATTACTATCGCGCGGAGAGCTTGCACTACAACTGGAAAAATAGCGGCGTTATGCATTTTTGAATAAACGCTGATTTTTTCGGTTTCTCTCCGTTCATAATAATAATCCGATCGAGTCGTTCCAACGCTCATTTTCTGTGCACTTGGATTTTTTAAAATTCGTCTCTTAAGGGCATCAAGCTTGCTTCATTAGTTTTCATTTTACAAACGAAAAAAAAGAACTTTTGCTTTTGAATGTGTATAAAAAATCACTAAATGATAGTTGCGAGCCGAAAACATGACCGAATATAACTACGGATTATCTTTCGTGTGATAGCACGGGCGGTAGGCTGGTAATATTGCTGTCACGCAATCCAGGATCATCCAGGAGGTCCAAAACATGTTTCTTTTTGCAATTTAACAAATAGAAACCGATCTTCGTTTCCTTTCTATCGAATATCTCGCGAAATATGCGCCCAATGAAATTGAAGTATAGACATCAAATTTGTTCACCATAACATTTTCTACAAAATTGGCATTGAAAAAAGAGGCACATTTTTTCAAATCGGAATAAAACATGCAATTTGTAGCGAAACTTGATGAAATTAACAAGAAAGATAGCCGTTGGAGTGCTTGAGATGTGTACCTAAACTTGATCCCCGATTTCAAAATGGTAACTTATTACAAAATTCCAAACATGAAAACGCGCTCACGTATAACTTACGCTGAGGTCCAGATATCCTTAGTGAACAGAAATTAAACGCAAGATTATGTCAATACCTTCGTGTTAACCCGTTTTTAGATTTTTTATGGGAAATAGGTTATTTAAGCTTCAAGATATATCAAGCGTCAAAATGTCTGAAAAAATCTCGACGATCATTTTTGACGGAGATACAACCCTCTGCAAATGATCGAACACTTTCGAAAATTAATTTTTTTACCAGGAGTAATTTTATATTTACGGGTTCTGATAAAATAATACATAATGAATAATGTATGAATTAGTAGCTATCAACTAATTATGATTTTATTATTGTTGATTTTGCACAGTTTGCATAATGTTATAATTGCAAACGTTAATCAGCATGTTCAGGCAGACTGCTGTCACGATGCGCTTAGTTCAGATCAGTCGTAAGAAAGAAACGACAGCTCTTTTTATAACCTAGTAGCGACCTCTGACACTTGATTCCTGAAAACATGGTTCACATGCTTTGCAATAGTCGTGCTGCCATCTGAACGCGTTAGGCTAAGTTGCTATCTGCTTCATGTGTCAGTGTTCGGAATTTTGAACGTTCTGAACATTTTTTATCGGAATCTTACACTATCTAAACCTCAATTTCCGCAAACTGGATGATCGAAGCTATGATTTGCGGAGTCCAAAACTTTCTTGAGGCTGAGGAATCTCTCATTAGCTTTTATTATATTTAATTTTTCTGATGTAGCTCGTTTTCTATAATAGAAATTTCGGAATTTCGTGCCATGCTTAATATTCGATATTCGGAGTTTTATACTACTGTGTCCAAAAAATAAGGTGACATTGTATTTATTTCGAAAATTCTTTATTTATTTTTCCAAATCAATTTCATCCCCTTCAAAGTAATCCCCTCCCGATGCAATGCACTTATGCCAACGGATTTTCCAATCTTCGAAACACTGATTGTAGTCACTTTCCGGGATGGCCTTCAGTTCCGTCTTCGCTGCGACTTGAATCTCCTCTATCGTATCAAAACGGTGTACCCGGAGCGATCTTTTGAGCTTGCTGAACAGCCAGGGGTCGCACGGCGCCAGATCAGGTGAATACGGTGGTTGCGGAACGATATGGGTTGAGTTTTTGGCGAAACGTATCCGCAGCAGAAAATTGATTCCGCAAACAAAATTTAATGCAAATTCTTAGCTCAACAAATTTCGACATCGCAAAAAACGAAAAACTCACTTTTAGCAGCTCATAAAACGACGCGTATCTCAAACACTAATGAATATTTTGACACGGAAATTTGACATAGATGTCAGTGACAGTACTACCAACCTAAAAAAAAAATAATTCTCCAAATCCTTCGACGCGCGCAGTTTAAATTCAAATGTCACCTTATTTTTTGGACACAGTAGTATGTCGTATTACTGGTTGTCCAAATAAAACAATGATCTTCTTCATACTATTTTTGAAAATTATCTCGTATAAGAAATCATATTTGGATCCTTTTTCTACCCCTACTCGTACCGTTCTGCATCATTTACAGTACGGTGTATAGACTTTCGCTGGCATGATCTTTACGAAACTTATAGTTTCGGAACATAAAAATTCGGAATTTTGAGCCTTCTGGTCATTCAAAGTTCGGAATTTCAACCCCGCCCCACCCAATTTTCCCACCCGTTCACTTCCAACCAGAATTCCGAGATTCCCCCAAATCAAAACAGGAATCCAAAATAAAAAACGGTCCATTCAAATTGTGTTTTTTGTTTAATTGTCGAAATAACTTCGAGAATGTTCGGTTTTGTTCCCAGTAGGTGCTTTTTAAAAATCGATCACCCTCGGCACGGAAATAGTTATTCAGGACTACTACTGCTGCTGTGGACTATGAACGTGAACGAATCCGATGGTCGCCGCGGCATTCTCAGACTGTAGGGAGTATTCCACAACAGAAACACTTGTATGCGGACTCGGATTCGTTTCCCGATCTGAAAGTCGTCGACTCGAAGAGAAATTCACATGAGATTCGACGTTGATAAATACGCCTGTTTCAACCGGTTCTTTTATCGGTTTGCGAGGAATCCACAGGAAAAAACAATCCGTTCAAATTCTGTTTTGTGTTTCATTGTCGAAATAACCCCGAGATTGGTAGGTTCCGTTCTGAGTAGGTGATTTTTAAAAAGCGATCACCCTCGGCACGACGATAGCCATTGAGGACTGCCACTGCTGCTGTGGATTATGGAAGTGAAGGGATCCGATGATCGGAGCAGCATTCTCAGATTGTAGGGATTATTTCACAACAGAAGTACTTGCATGCGGACTCGGATTCGTTTCCCGATCTAAAAGTCGTCGACTCGAAGAGAAATTCACATGAGAATCGACGTTGATGAATACGCCTGTTTCAACATTTCTTTTGTCGGTTCGAAAGGAATCTAAAATAAAAACGTTCCATTCAATTTCTGTTGTGTATTTTATTGTTGAAATAACCTCGAGATTGTTCGGTTTCGTTCCCAGTAGGTGATTTTTTAAAATCGATCACCCTTGGCACGAAAATAGCCATTGAGGATTACTACTGCTGCTGTGGACGATGAACGTGATGGAATCCGATGATCGGCGCGGCATTCTCAGATTGTAGGAATTATTCCAGAACAGAAACACTTGGATGCTGACTCGGATTCGTTTCCCGATCATAAAGTCGTCGACTCGAAGAGGAATTCACATGAGATTCGACGTTGATAAATACGCCTGTTATTACCGTTTCTGTTACCGGTTCGAGAGGAATCCAAAATCAAAAACCGTCCACTCGAATTCTGTTTTGCGTTTAATTGTCGAAATAACTTCGAGAATGTTCGGTTTCGTTCCCAGTAGGTGATTAAAAAAAATCTATCACCCTCGGCACGAAAATAGCCATTCAGGACTACTACTGCTGCTGTGGTGTTACGCCGTGGGTCCCATTTTTAATCGATAATTAATCGTCTTTTAATTTACCTTTCAAGGTTTGAATTTACGAATGGGAAGTGTGCCACGAACGTACGGATTATATTGAATTAAGTCATATGACTTATATGACGATAAGTTACCGTCGGAGAAGAAAAGCGCCACGTTTAAGCGGGAATATGCCCGCTTGGGATATGCGCTTGGTAAAGTCGTTGGTGTATAATTTGACGCATTGAGCGTCACGCAAGCAAATAAGAAAGTAGCGTGAAATTGTGCTTACCTTGGTGAGAAAGAGCGGCGGTGCGTAGCGGATGAAAAAGTACTCGACCGTGTGACCGAATTTGTCCAGGAATCGCCAGGATGTTCCAGCTCGATCCGACCTGTCGTTTGCCAGAGGGGTACCCGGCGCTCGTACGAATGCGATGGCCCGGTGATGCCGATGTTTTTGGGAGCAGTCGGGGACTACGAGGACTGGATTAATTTTATAAGAGATACATTCGCTTCGAAATAAAAATATACATGTATAGATTTTATAATTATTTGAACCGCTGAGGGAGTACAAGACGTGCCAGGTTACGGCACCGTTGACTCACTGCGTCTGGCTCCACTTCCGCCCGGTTACGGCGATTAACGACCAGCCACGAGAACAAACGTTGAGAATAACGAAAGCCGACGCCCGAACACTAAACACCGGTGTGACCGTGCCGTCGGTAGTCGCTGACCTACCGAATTATGGCGGGTCGGCGCGTGTGGCGTGTTCGTGCGGCAAACGTTTCGAATTCCTGGGAAAATACCCTGGGTATACGTCCGGTTTTGGACGGATGAGGTTTTTTATTTGTTGAGCGAATGTATCGGGAAACGTATTCGTCTAACGCATAGATACAGATTAATATGAAATTAAATTTGGTTCGCTGAGCGAGTCTAGTACGTGCCAAATTACGGCACCGCCGACTCGCTACGTCTGGCCCACCACCGCCCGGTTATGGCGATTGGCGGCCAGCCGCGAATACAAATGTCAAGGTCGAGGGAAGTCGACGTCCGAACACTAAGCACCGGGTTAATCGTGCCAGTCGCTAACCTGCCAGATTACGGCGAGTTAGCAGATGTGGCGTGTTCGTGCGTCAACTTTCCCAAGCCTCGTAAAAAGCACTTCGAGATTTGTCCGATTTTGAGAGTGAGAGAAATAAATGCATGATGATGCACTACGATGATTTGTTCTTTGCGTGATTACACGCACGAACGAGAGACAAATATATTTTAATAATTTGCTCGGAAAATGTTACACTTTTGCGCGGTCGCCGTATTTTGCGTAATTTTAATGGCGCGAAGAAATCAAAGGTGATACAAACAATTGTGTATTTTACACGTAAATAAGTGTAGTTACATTCAATAAAGAGAATAATATATGTTTCGTAAATTTATTTGTTGCAGTGTTTGACGTGTTATATTTCCTTTTACTTTTATTATAATTTAAACAATTAATACCGGTTTTACAGAGACTTATAGTTACACTGACGAAGAGACCGTGGTAAACTCGAAAAGAATATAAGATAAAATGAATGTACCGGTTTTCAGAATGTCGACTCTGCGATGCGCGCTGTTGGAGAGACCGGACGGAACTGACTGGCCAGCTCCCGGAGCGCAATATGTATCCTCGCCCTCTTTGTCTCTGAGAGAAAGGGCTTGGCGTCATTACCCTCGCTCTCGAGCTCGGTCCCCATGTAACCCAATATCAGCACTGATAACGTTATTTTTCTCGAGTTATACATGAGCAATGAAATTAATATTTTTCGTTATCGGCCGGATGTGCTGATTACGTGGTGACCAAGCTCCGAGGATGTCTGTGAGAAAACTCTCGAAGAAGCTGACCGCTTGGGAACAGTTTCGCGGGTTATTCGAGGACTCTCGCGTCCCCAGTATATACATAATATAGATATAACAATATTTCTTATTTCTAGGACCATTGTATTACGGTCAACACGAATATACACATATATGTTGGATACTAGTTCGGGGACTCGTGAATGTCCCCAAAATATACATGTAAGTAAAGTTATTAATATTATTATTTGGACTTCGGAGACTCCCTTGGATGTCCCAGGAGTTTACCGAGTATATATATATATATGTGTGTGTCACTTTGAGGACTTATGTCCCCGAAGTGTGCATGAAAGTATATATGTATTGAATATTGCCTCGGGACTCGGGTATATGTCCCTGAAGCGTATGGAGTATGTATATATATATATATATTTTTACACCGTTGGGTGAACGTATATGTTTTAAAAAAAAGACGTCGTTATCGCGTATCGAAGAGTTCTTTTATTTTATTGTGTTACGATCGTATGACGAAGCGCTGGCCTGTATTGTTCTCGGTGTTTTCTCGTACTCGATGCCCAACGATTGTAATTTGATGCGCCGACTGATGACTCTTCTTTCACGTTGTTGTATTGTAGTTGTATTGTACTTAGTTGTATATTGTAGAATGTTCTTTGACGATCGATGAATGTTTACTGGACCAAGACTACGCTGGGCAATGATACACTTAGCTCGGCAACGATACGCTCGTGACAAATGAATAAAAATGATTCTTCTTCTATATTGATCTGACTGAGCGCGCTTCTCGATCTGCAAGACGCTCATATACTAGTCGGGAATAACGCAGTACGCATTGGCTACATAGTGGGGAAAAAATATATCGCGTCGCCGGGTGACTTATTCTAGAAGGTGTCAAATTTCACCGTTACATTCCTCCCTCCTTAAAGAATTTTGGTCCCCATAAATTTTCATATTTGACTGGTTGGTTGTTTTGGTTTAAACAATTTTTGAATCTTTAAACAATTCAATGATTCTTTAAGATGTATGTGTTCCGGTCGATCTATAGTCTGAGCGTTATTTCCAAAATTACAATGATTGCAAATTTTATACATGGTCTTAAACAACAGGAAACTGTTTTTCTTAAGCATTTCCAAAGACCTATTTTATACATAACATAAGTGCATATCACGGTTATAGCCGTATATCCTACATATTGAAGTCCATCTTGAATATGTTCTTTAACAGATTTTGATCTTCTTCGCAATGCTGATTCATTTATTTGTTCGTTTATTTCTTCGATATTTGTTCCTAAGTCTTGCAAATTCTTTGAGTTGATTTAGTTTTCAGAAATTATACTAATATTCAATTCTTTTCCTTTAATTTTATGAATTCGTAGAAGATCTCATATCTCTGTTTGGTTAAAACTTCCTTGTAGAATTATGTCAGATTCAACTGTTTTAATTACATTCGAGGCTTTTAATATAGCGTGTGTTGCCATTGCCAAACATCCTTTTTCAAGATGAACCTTTGCATTTGACTCAAGTTTTATTGTTTTTGGAGCATTATCAGGACACAGTATATGAAGCGTTTCTTCTTTTACCGGCATTACAATCCAATTTTGTCCTGTTTTTAATTGAATAAACAAAGAGCTTTCTAATTGTACATATTTCGGTGTACACGTATTTTCTTTTCTTGCGAGAATCATTGTTATCACACATGATGTAAAGGACTGCGTTGAGTAGTCTGGATGTTTTCTTTGAATTAAGTACGTATTTTCTACTTTCTTTAAACTTTCAAATTCTATTGTTTGTAACGGAAAAAATCTTGTTTTCTTTTCGCTAATTACTATATAGTCCGTGTCTATGTGATATAATACATATCCTTTTATTAGCGAATAACTCGGAATCGCAATTGGATGCATTATTTCGTACATTTCTTCCTCTGATATTGGTACTTCCAGAATATATATTAACTTTTCTTGTATTACTGCAATTGTTAAATGACTTATGTCAATTAATGTGGAAAAATGCTCTTCAGTTAGCGGGATTAGGAAGAAATGAGGATAATTCGTATGATTTCTCAAATTTTCAAATATAAGTTGTGGGGGAAGCGTTTGAGGATGCGCTATTCCATGTTTTCCATCAATTATTGCATTTAATAAGTCCGTTATCCTCGTCTTCAAATCTTGGTACACCGTAACGTATCCGGATAATATTTCATTGATTTGTATGTTAATTGTATTTCTTCTAGTTTCTTCATGGAAGTTTTTTATATTTCCACTTAGTAACTTAAATTGCACAATCATGTCTCGAAAAGTTTTATCATTGCTCTTTAATTGATTCATCATTAAAGTCGTCTGATTTTTTCTTAAATGTGCTATTTTCAAATTATCATTCCGTAGTTTATCGATCTCATTATTAAAATAAGTGGCGTCGGAGGATGACAATATTCCAAAAAGCAATTTTATTCCTTCTCCGACAATATTGAAAAGTCCTCTTTTTATTCTTTGGCCAATTAAATGATATAATGTCCTTAGTTGACTTTCTATCATTTTATTTCGCTTGATTTGTGTTTTAATTTGCTGCACACTTTGACATATAAATCCAGGTTTGTACTGTAAGCATATATCGTAAAATTCTTTAGTTTTATTCTTTAGTAAGAATACCTCTTTGGGTAAGTGGCTAAATTCTATCCCGATGATTATTGTCCAGGTTTCATGATAAACGTGTGTTTTTCCCATGGTTTCTAGATAAACCGATTTTTCATTCCCAATGTTGTTTAATTGTACTTGGCTGCGGATCATTGGGATCAATAGTGTCGTCATCAGTATCAGTATCATCAATTGCGTCTTTGGATTCATTCTCATCTATAAAATAGGGTTTTACATCTATTTTATTGTATATTACGAAGTCATTACCTCTTCTTACAGCTACACTTTGTTCGTTTAAAATCTCTTCTATTATATACGGTCCTTCCCATGGACTTTATAACTTTGAAAATCCTGGTTGTTTTGTTTTAATTAATACTTCATGTCCTATGCTTAAGGATTTCGGAGTTCTTTGGGAAGTTAATCGTTCGCGAGTTTTATTTTGCGATTTTTCGATTTTTTCTCTAGCTTTTTCACGGACCTTTTTTCGATATCTTCGTAACGAATCATATTTTTTCTTTTATCGTTATTTCAAGCTCTTCGGCGTCCAAAGAAATATTTGGGGCATAACCAAATAAAAATTCGAAAGGTGACACTCCGGTCCTTTCATTCCTTGTCGAATTATACGAGATCATAGCCCTTGACAATTGACTCACCCAATCGGTACTTTCCACCATGTAACTTCGTACGTAATTGAGGATTTCCCGATGCGCTCTTTCATTTTTTCCATTTGATTGTGGGTGATAAACAGAGGTTGCGGTCCATTTGACCTTTAATTTTTCACACATTACCTCGTGAAATTTACCTTTAAATTCGACGCCGTTGTCCGTTAAAACTTCCTTAGGAAGCCCAAAAATTTTACAATAATTTTCCCAAAATTTTTCTAGTACTTCTTCCGAATTCTTTGTCTTGAGCGGAGCTATTATCAAATATCTCGTAAGGTAGTCCTGTACAACCAATATATATTTGTGACCATGACTTGCTGGAAGGGGTCCCATTACATCGAATGATACTTTGTCATTGGGATTTATTGGGATGTCAGGATTTCCTGGATCATGTCTTGTTACTTGTGAGGTTAATTTTTCTTTTTGACATGTCTGACATCGTTAGATTACTCTTTCTACGTCTTTTGTCATTCCAGTCCAATTATATTTCTGTCTACATTTTTCTATTGTCCTCTGTGATCCGTTATGTCCTCCAATAGTTGTTTCGTGAAATTCCTTGATTATTCTTTCCTTTTCTTCCTGCGTGGTAGGGTCTTTTACTTGATTCACGAAAATCATTAAATCTTTGTCTGGATTTAATTTTGTGTGAATATATTTGATCATTTCGATTACTAGTACTCGAAGTCTTGGATCCTTGATTCTAATTTCGATAGATTCGCGATTAGGGATTCGTGCTCTTAGTTCCGCCAACCAAACGATTTCATCGTCATTAGGGTCGATTATTAATCCTTTCTCATTTAGATTATCCGTTATTACCAGACCATTTTTGTTTGTTCTTCCTTCTTTGTAAAATATATTTTCAGACCTTCGATAGGCATTCTTTTCTTTTTGAAAATCGTCATAACTTGGAAATGTTTCGTTCAAGAATTCATCTAAAACATCAGGGATTTCATTTTCCAAAACATTTATCCGGGATAAAACATCTGCATTTGCGTGAGATTTTCCTTTTCTGTGTATGATTTCGAAATTATATTCCTCCAATTTCCATTTCCATCTCATTAGCCGTGAAGAGGGGTCTTTCAAATTCATTAACCAAATTAGTGGTTTATGATCCGTGATGATTTTAAATTTTCTTCCATAGAGACAGTGTCGATAGTGATTTACTGCCCAAACAATTGCAAGTAACTCTTTTTCTGTTGTTGAATAGTTTTGCTCAGCGGGGTTTAACGTTCTTGAAGCATACGAAATAGGCTTGTCTTTTCCTAATTCTCCTTGGGATAATATCGCACCTATTGCTTTTCCGCTAGCGTCTGTCGATAATATAAATGGTTTGTTCCAGTCGGGATACGTCAGGATAGGTTCTGAACATAATGCGTTTCTTAATGTTGTAAAGGCACTTTCTTCTTCGGATGTCCATTGCCACATCGTTTTTTCTTTTAGTACATTTGTCAAAGGTAATGCTTTCTTTGAAAAGTCTTTAATACATTTTCGATAATAGCCCACGAGACCCAAGAATTGTTTGATTTCTTTTCGATTTTTCGGTTTTGTATAATTTACAATTTTTTCGATTCGCTCAGGATTTGGTTTAATTCCTTCCTTTGAAATGACATGACCCAAATAAGGTAACTCTGATTTCAGATATTCACATTTATCAGGTTGTAGTTTTAATTGAACGGCTCTGAATCTTTGAAAAAGTGTTTCTAGATTTTTGTTGTGTTCATTTTGAGTTTTTCCAAATACAATGACGTCGTCCATATACACAAAGCAGTTATTACCTTATATCCTTGTAATCCTTTATTCATCATTCTTTGAAATGTCGGGGGTGCGTTCTTTAATCCAAAAGGCATTCTATTGTATTCATAATGACCATCTTTTGTTGAAAATGCTGTCTTTATTTTATCCTTTTCTTTTAATCCAATTTGATGAAAACCGGATGCAAGATCGAAAGTAGAAAAATATTTAGCGTTTCCCAAATTATTTAAAATTTCGTCAATATTTGGCAAAGGATAAGCGTCTTGTTTAGTTCTGTCATTGATTTTCCGATAGTCAATTACTATACGCCATTTCCTTTTACCGGATGCATCAGGCTTTTTTGGTACAATCCATAACGGTGAATTAAACGGTGAATCACTTTCTCGAATTATTCCTTTCTCAAGCATTTCTTTGATTTGTCTTTTAATTTCCTCTTGGTGAATGGGTGGATATCTGTATTGCTTCGTGTGAATTGGTTTTTCGTCATTCAGGTCTATTGAATGTTCTATTAATCGAGTCATTGGAAGCGAATCTCCTGGTAGAACAAAGATGTCATGATATTTCTTAATGATTTTCCAGATTTCTTCTTTTCTTTCTTAAATGTGATTTAATCGGGTGTTTTCAACAAGTAATTTTTCTCTTTCATTTGTTATTTCAGGTATCTTATAGTTTTTAATATCCACATGGTTAATTGGTTCGGCTTTTAATTTTCTTGTACAACCGTCCTTGTCAATCCAATTAGGAATAGAAAATGTGGCTTGTCCGTTTTGAACATTCACCAATACATCGTAGTCTTTCAATTCTATTTTAGCATGTCCATTCAAAATTCCTTCAATATCAAATGTACGTAAACGATCAGTTCGTGCGGGCATATTCGTTTCTCTTTTTGGTGAATCTTTTGTAAATGTTCTTGGTCCAAATTGAAGTATGTGCTTACCCATGTCCCATTTTGCTTCAAATTGTTCGAGTAAATTTAATCCAATTAATCCGTCTTCTTTCATTGGTAAATTTGAAGGGATAACATGAAGCTCGACTGGTGGGGAAAATAATCTTGTTTCAATAATTCCTTCCGTATTCAACGTTTTGTTCGCAATTGTCGTAATTCTTTTTTTATCTTTGATTATTTTTGTCGGATCATTCAATAATTTATTTTTTATTAATGTGTCACATCCCGTAACTTTTTAATGTTTTGTTTATTAGTTTCCATTATTTTTTATCTTTTATCAACGGGTTTAATATTCATTATTTTCCGACGACTCCGTCGCCTCGTGTCTCTGTGCGGTGTCGGGTGTGAAACGCCGACCGGATGTACCCGATCGAATTCCGCTGATCGAGCATCGCCTGATCCGCGGGGTTCAACCGTGAGACTCCGGGAGCGGACAAGTTTCCGTGGACGTTGCCAAAAACCCCACCGGGCTAATAGCGACCGAGCTAACGTCGGTCCGGTGGCGGTAAGTATGATCAGTTCCGATTTGTCCACGGTTCGCTCCTGGAGTCGGAGAAAACTCCTAGTAACAGCAGTCCTCGTGGCGGTGTAATAAGTCCAGGCTAGCAACCCGGCGGACCCGCACAGAGACGTCAGTCTTTACTAGTAACGTAGTTAGGTAACGACATACTCGCGGCGGTGTAGTAAGACCTGGGTAGCGACCCGGCGGACCCGCATAGAGAGAGTGATTGTTACTTTAGAAAACCATATTAATCACCAAAGTTTATTCTAAAAATACTAAATATCTATCGAATCAGTGATAAAGGCGCGGGGCCTACGTTAAAACCCCGATCAACATAGAGGACTCATAAGTTCAACTCGCTCAACGTCGCTCAGAGAGAGCGACGCGGGGGAAACTGTCCCCGCGCAAAGGCGTGATTACCCGAGGGAACGTTGTAAGTAGAATTAATATAATATAATAAAATATCATTTATAACCCTTTACCCCTACCCCTAGATTCTAACGAATGCCTAGATAGCATTCATTAGAATTTGTTTCCCTACTCCCATTTCCACAGGAGAGTTCGCCGGGCCCGTATGGGACGTGCGGCTATCCCTCCTACTTTAAAGAAATCATATTGAAGAACCCAAAGGTAAAATAAACATAAAATAACATCGTCCCTTCTGGACGTAACAAATTGGTGGCAGCGGTGGGATACCCGCCTGCACTGTGCAAACTCAATTGTGGAAATCGGAATATAACAGAAGGGTGGAAAATTACTCGTATTAAGTTGTCAAAATTTCAAATTCGTATTTCGTCGACAAATCCGTGATCTAAGTGTCGAATTTTCCGTTCTTTCCGTTTACGAATAAAACATAATTCATCAAAATGGTTGACGATCCTCGCGATGGCAGTCCCGGAGCCGGCGCGGGATCTAGTCGTGCGGGACGTGACGGCTCGCTTAACCCATTAACGCCCAAGAATCGCGATTTTTTCCTTCATTTTCAAGCCAGATTTTTATTATATAAAAAAAATCATAAAAAATGAAGAGATACGTTCCCTAGTATTTTCGAGGGTGCTCTTTCAGAATCTGGGGTCAAAATCGGGTTTTGTTCATTAGGAAAAAAAAATATGGCGGCATTTAAACAAAAAAACAGGAAAAATCGATGACACTTTTTTTTTCAAATTTTTTTTTCACCTCGAAGCCGATGAAAAGTCCGGTTTTTTTTTCAACCATGGGTGCATAGAATAGTGACGATTGAACAATCATTTTTTTTAATTCGTCGTTGTCAACATTTTCACCCCCAAAATGGCCCTTTTCACCCCCTGAGTGACACGAAAAATTTCACGCTCGGGGTCCCAAATGAAAAGTAGTTGGATTTGGACGAAAATTGGTACTCGGAGGTTTTTGAGGTCGCTGATTATGATTCTGCTCTCAAAATTCCGAAATTCAAAATGGCGGATCCAATATGGCGGACACAAATGCAAAAGTTCATTTGAATTGGATAAAACGTGGCACTCGTGGGTTTTTCAAGTCGCTGATTATGATTCTGCTCTCAAAATTCCGAAATTCAAAATGGCGGATCCAATATGACGGACACAAATGCAAAAGTTCATTTGAATTGGATAAAACGATGCACTCGGGGGTTTTCGAGGTCGCTGATTATGATTCTGCTCTCAAAATTCCGAAATTCAAAATGGCGGATCCAATATGGCGGACACAAATGCAAAAGTTTATTTGAATTGGATAAAACGTGGCCCTCGGGGGTTTTCTAGGTCGCTTATTAAATTTCTGCTCTCAAAATTCGAAAGCCTTTGGGTATTTAAATACCTGGTATTTTCAGGTATTTAAATACCCGAAGGCTTTCGAATTTTGAGAGCAGGATCATGATCAGCGACCTCGAAAATCCCCGAGTGCCATATTCCATCCGATACAAATGAACTTTTGCATTTTTGTCCGCCATTTTTAATTTCGGAATTTTGAGAGCAGAATCATAATCAGCGACCTCGAAAACCCCCGAGTGCCAAGTTTTATTCAATTCAAATGAACTTTTGCATTTGTGTCCACCACATTGGATCCGCCATTTTGAATTTCGGAATTTTGAGAGCAGAATCATAATCAGCGACCCCGAAAACCCCCGAGTACCAATTGTCGTCCAAATCCAACTACTTTTCATTTGGGACACCGAGCGTGAAATTTTTCGTGTCACTCAGGGGGTGAAAAGCGCCATTTTGGGGGTGAAAATGTTGACAACGCCGAACTCAAAAAATTGATTGTTCAATCGTCACTATTCTATGCACCCATGGTTGAAAAAAAACCGGACTTTTCAACGGCTTCGAGGTGGAAAAAAAATTTGAAAAAAAAGTGTCATCGATTTTTCCTGTTTTTTTGTTTAAAAGCCGCCATATTTTTTTTCCTAGTCGGCAAAACCCGATTTTGACCCCAGATTCTGAAAGAGCACCCTCGAAAATACTAGGGAACGTATCTCTTCATTTTTTATGATTTTTTTATATAATAAAAATCCGGCTTGAAAATGCAGGAAAAAAACGCGATTCTTGGGCGTTAATGGGTTAACGAAACCGTAACACCCGCCGACCTGTCGGTCATACTTAGCGGCATCAACCTGACAAACAGGTTGGTGTCAGTTCCGGAATTCGACGGCACATCAATTCCCCTCGGTGACTACTTACAGAATATCCAGAATGCAGCCGCATTCGTACCCCCGTATCAAATGCCCGAATTTGTGACCGGGGTACTAAGTAGATTACGTGGTGAGGCGCGTACCTGTGTCCAGGGTCAAAATATTCGATCAGTCAGAGAACTAACAACCGCGTTGCAGAACGGGTTAACTCACCGTCGAAATTTCAATTCATGTTTGGGAAGACTCTATGGGTTGCGTCTAAAACAAGGTGAAGCTCTGGGATGAAGATTGATCCGATCGCGACTCTGGCCCTTGAATCCTTTCGTCAAGCGTTACCCTCGCGAATGAATGAATTACTTTACATCGCGAAACCAAAATCTCTCAGGGAGGCGCTTGAGTTGGGAGAGGATCTATCCCCCGATTCGTTAGCCGGGGCGGTAGAATCAAAGTGTGGAGAACGATCGCGGACTCCCGTCGGCGACGCCCTCGCGTTAGTCGCCAAAATGGAGGCAAAGCGAAGAGATTCGCGTTCGCCTTCCCCCACGCCCCGCCCTGAATCGGAACGAGAATCGCGAAAAGAGCCAGCACCGCGATTCAGTAGTCCTAGTAGGTCAGAATATTTTTTAGACCCTCGGGAATATCGAAACACCGAGACGATTCGCCTGCCAGATCAAATCGACCGAGGTCACCCGATGACCGAGGCGGATGTGAGCAATGTTATTGTTGTTTGCGCGGTTCGGGTTGCGGATGTTGCCCTTGGAACCAGCGGACCCCTAGTCAATATCGAAAAGCGGGTGGCTGTAACCACCGGTACTGCTGTACCTATACCGGTGGGTGCAATTGCTGTCCTTGGACCGTCACCGCTCAGAGATATACCCACGGCGAGCGCTCAACATCATCGCCCGTCGCGGATCAGCGCAGTCCGCGACCCCAGTCCCGAGCCTTTAAACTCGAAAGGGGCTCGTCGTCTGGGCACGACGAGCCAGCCTCCTTTCCCTACCAACGAAAAACGCACAGTAAAATTTCAGGACAGACATTAAGAGGGAAATATCCTCAATCCAGTTCCAAAAACGAGACCAAAGATTCCTCGTCAGAAACCGAGGACGAAGTAGAGACTCCGGTTGTTACACTATCTGCACCGGAGCTTGTCAATGGAGTCCAGAAATTTTATTGTGATTCCGGGTCGAGTTTAAATTTCATCAAACTTCGTGCCCTCCGTGATAACGTCACGTATGACCCTGCGAAATCGCGTGAATATGTCGGTCCTACGAACGAAAAGGCGCGGTCGTTGGGGACGGTAAAATTAACGATAAATGATCAACCCCATACCTTACACGTTGTCGAGGAATTCGTGACAGAAAGTAACGGACTGCTCGGTAGACCCTTTATGCGCCGCGAAAAGGCCGAGCTATCGTTTCGTCATAACGCTCTTGTAATGACGAGTGATCCTATTCGTCCCCGACCGTTTTTAACAAGCGACTCGCCGCAAACGATTTCCGCGCCGAGTAAGAAAATGTTTACCATCAAAGCTCGGACACGGAAACCCTTGGCAGTCGCAGTCACGAATCCGGACCTTCGTGAGGGTTATTTGCCACGAATCGAGACTGAACCAGGGTTATACATCGGCAACGCTCTGGTATCCCAAAAGAACGGGATATGTCATGTTCTCGCAATAAATACGTTAACTCATGACGTAGACATCGAGGTCACGCCGTATGAAATACTGCCCTTCGAATATTATCAGGCTGATCCAAGCGAGGACAGTGGTTCGTCAGACGACGAAACATTGCCGCCGCCTGATCGCATTGCGGCAGTGCTGGAAGCTTTGCGCTTGGACGGGCTGAATGTCGTCGAACGTTCTCACGTCCGTCGAATCGTGGAAGAAGACCCTATGCGATTTACATTGCCTGGCGACAACCTACCCAGTACAAGCCTCGTTACACACCGGATACCAACGGACAATGATTTGCCAGTGAATACTCGCCAATACCGATTCCCTTCCATTCATCGAGGAGAAGTCGAAACACAAATCGGCAAAAAACTCGAGAATGGAGTAATCATACCATCGCAATCCCCGTATAATTCTCCAGTCTGGATTGTGCCCAAGAAACCCGACTCTCAAGGTCGGCCGAGGATGCGGATGGTGATAGACTTCAGGAAACTGAACGAGAAAACTATCTCCGACGCTTACCCACTACCAAATATATTTGATATATTGGACCAGTTGGGCGAGGCTCAGTACTTCTCGACCTTCGATCTGGCAAGTGGTTTTCAGCAAATTCCAATGGATCCGCGTGATAGCGCCAAGACCGCCTTCTCGACACCGAACGGCCATTATGAGTACGTTCGTATGCCCGAGGGTTTGAAGAACGCACCCGCTACTTTTCAGCGATTGATGGATAGTGTACTTCGAGGTCTCCAAGGTGCCGAATTGTTCGTTTACCTTGACGATATTGTTGTATTCGCTCGATCGTTGGAGGAACATGGCGCAAAAGATCGTCGATTAATGGCTCGGTTGCGAGACGCAGGTCTCGTGCTTGAGCCCGACAAGTGTGAGTTCCTGAAAAGGGAGGTATGCTACTTCGGCCATATAATTGGGCGAGATGGTTTACGGCCCGATCCCCGAAAACTCGAAGCGGTGAAACGCTTCGCGACCCCGAAAACGGCGAAAAATATCCGGCAGTTCCTCGGACTGGCTGGATATTATCGGAGATTCATCATGAATTTTTCCAGTCGTGCCAAGCCGTTATCGCATCTCTTGAAGAAGGGTAAGCCGTTCGAGTGGGGAAGCGCGAAACGACGGTTTCCGTGATTTGCGTATGGCCCTTTGTACGGAGTCCATACTCACATTTCCCGATTTTAACCGACCATTTATGCTTACCACGGACGCGTCAGATTACGCGGTTGGGGCCGTGTTAAGTCACGAGCACGATGGCTTTGACTTTCCAATAGCCTATTTCTCCCGCATACTTCTCCCCGCCGAGATAAATTATGGTACAACGGAGAAGGAATGTCTCGCTGTCATAAAAGCTGTGGAGCATTTCTAGCCGTATTTATATGGCCGAAAATTTAAACTCGTCTCCGATCACGAGCCTCTTAAATGGATTGGCTCTATGAGTAATCCAGGAAAGAGGTTGGAGACTGAGCCTCCAAAATTATAACTATGAGTTTGTCTACAAACCTGGAAAGCTAAATATCAATGCGGACGCTCTTTCCCGTAACCCCAAAAATCCACTATCATCAGAATCGAGCGAATCGGAGGATTCGGACCGGCCGACACTGGTACTCCCTATAGATAGCGGGAGACCCCGGCTGCACTCCGCCCCGAGTGGACGTTGCGTGGGGGGGCGATGAATCCAAGGCACCCCGATCCTAACGCTCGGAGCCCTATCGCTCGCCGTACACGTGGACAAACAGCTGATTCAAATGCAGCACGCGGGCGACCCAATTATGCAGAGTCTTCGGGGACAAGCTCGGGAGAGGAAGCTCGGCCCATACAGCGGCTAAATCGCAGCATGCTCCCTACCCCCCTCCTTCCCCCGAAACGACGAATTTTCAAACGTCCGCCACAGCTAGCCGATAAGACGCTGTGTCCACCACCCGTGGCTATAGACGTTGGGGCCCCCGGCCCTGCTAGCCCTAACGAGATTATCGTTCCGGTCGAAACTCCTCCTAGCGACACGGATGACAGTACTCCCGTGGAAGATTTTGTTCCCGACGGAAACGAATCGGTCCGCGAGGGACTGCAACGTACCTTCGGAAAATTCAACGAGTCACTGAAACAACTCGAACAGAAATTTTGCGAAGGGCAAGAACAATCAGCCGATATGGTTGAGATATCGCCGACTGTCCGGGAAGTCCCCAACGATTTAGATCCTACCATAGATAGCGATGATCACGTACTGAGCGAACGATTGAAGAAATTGTCTGAACGGCTCCAACGGCTTACTGAAGAGGAGCTCCCACGGAGAACTAGCCTTATAGGGCCCCGTTTTTCGCGTAGAAGCGAGCGAGACAGCGATGCCGATGACAGGACTCAGGTCCCTTCCCCGGAGTCGAGGGAGGCCATAATCAAAGAGATGCACTCGAGCCTTATAGGCGGCCATAAAGGCGTTACTAAGACCTATAGGCGAATTCGAGAGCGGTTTTATTGGCCTACCCTCAAAAACGACATCCAAAATTACATCCGTCGCTGTAAGGGTTGCCAAGAGCAGAAACTCGTTCGTGCAAAGACCCGCGAACCCATGCTCTTGATCGATACACCAGCAGACACTTTTGATAGAGTATCCCTTGATACCGTTGGTCCGTTGCCTATTACTCCTCACGGGAATAAGCATATACTAACGATGCAAGTTTGCCTATCAAAATATTGTCTTGCTGAACCAATCCCCGATCTGAAAGCGACCACCGTTGCAGAGGCAATAGTTCGCCGGCTTTACAGCCAGTTCGGAGCTCCACGGGCAATTCTAACTGACCGTGGAACCTCATTCACGAACGGATTATTGAGCGAAATCTCCAAAATCTACAAAGTAGATCATACGACGACATCCGGTTACCGTCCCCAAACTAACAGTGCGTTGGAACGGAGTCATATCGTTCTAACAGAATATATCAAGCACTACGCTGACCGATACGACGATTGGGACCGTTTACTGCCCTTTGCCGAGTTTTCCTACAATGCAAGCATTCACGAGGCGACAAATTTTACGCCTCATGAGGTTGTGTATGGAAAAACAGCCCGATAGCCTAGCGAATTTCCGACCCAAGACCGTCTAGCTACAAGTAGTTCGTTCCTTGTTGAGCTCATAAAGCAACAGAATCAAATTCGAGAGATGGCCTGGGAAAACTATACTACGATCGTAAATGCCGGCCCTTGGAGGGAAAATCCGACAGTCAATATCACGGTCCCTATAAAATGAGATCGAATACCGATAGGAATAATGTCGTCCTCGAGACTGAAAGAGGTGAACGATTCGCTAGCCTACCTCTAGTTAGTTTCAACTGTATGTGTATTGACAGCCAAATGATGATCGCGATTATCTGCGTCCTTGTCTTCGCGGGCCGTGGAATGACCAATTCAACACCCAGGAACCCCTACGTTGTCAACAAACTCGAAGATAACGCTGGAATATACTACGAGCTACAAACGCTGGTGCAATTACAACGCGCTGATTGGAGAATGACATTATTCATCGACCTTGCCGAATTCATCGCGTCCTTCCCGAAGGACGGCGGGAACTTGCCAAAAATTCAAGCAGAATGCCTCAAATACAACTCGGAGGCGGGTTGTGAGGAGCTGCTCCGTAGACCTTACGTAATATCGCGGTTACGGCATGGCCACGAGCTAACTAGTGATCTATGGGGGATCGGAAACCGCAAGGATCTCAAAACATCGTCGCCCTTAACAACAATGAAGAGACGTTCAGTGCCCTTCGGATTTGTGGGGAGCATCAGCAAATCCATATTCGGAACCCTCACCGAGGATGACGCGGATTACCTTTCTTCCCAAATAGATCGTCTATTTAAAGATCAACAGGAACTAACTCACCTCCAGGAACAACAAATGCATATTTTAAGCTCAAAATTGCAAACGCTACACAACGAACATTTGGAGGAATCAAAACGAGTGGAAGCTATATACCAAATTGTATCGCACATGCACGAGGACCTCAGCACGATCGCTAATGCATCCGCCGTGGCCTATTACAATTTCTCACTCGCTAACTACGGAAATAAAGTCGCAAACAAAATCGACAATTATATACGTACCTGCGAAAAGTACATCGCTGTGATCAGCTCAGCAATCAGCGGGAAATTCGATCCCGCGGCCATATCACCAACGCAACTGCGAATGGTAGCGGAGGAAGCACAACGCCACGCGGGGGGGCTAGAATTTCCCTACTCCCCAGAACATATCCACCCAGAGTACCTTGGGACTCTTGTTTGGACAGACGTGACGTCACGTGATGGGCGGCTAATGATCATCGTGCACATACCGCTTGTGGATCCGATGATATACGACCTATACCGGATAATCGCCTGGCCTGTTCCTCAACAACTCGGTAACGGGACCGGCTCAGTAAGCATTGTGCCCGTTTCACCATACATCGCTTTGGGAAGGAGTCGTCAAACCTTCCTCCTAGTTAGCGAAGCATACAGAAATCAATGTAAGGCGGCCGATCGACGGCTGATTTTCTCAGGAAATGTTCCAGTTCGGGACACAAATGCAGGCGTCTGCGAGCTGCACATGCTTACCATGCCATCCCAGGACGCCATGCGCCAGTGTAACATACGCCTGCATCCGCACCCTGAAGATTTCTGGGAATATGTGCCCACACACGACGGATGGCTTTTCTCCCTTGTCGAGCCCAAGAAGTTGCGGGTGACGTATCTAAACACACCGGTAGTTGATATAACATTACAAGGTATGGGGATTCTACAGTTGGAGGCTAACTGTGTTGGAGCAACCCGTACTACCACTTTATCAAGTCTTCGCACATATGCGGGCAAGGAAAGGTTCTTCTACGAGCCGGGAATAACGCTCAATGTATTCATCGTAATTCCCACTTTGGCCAATAGCGATATCGCATTGGACTTCAGGGAATTATTCGTTCAGGCGCACAAACTCGAATCTGAGGCTCGAGGACGGGGAATCGCTGCTCGCTGTGGAAAAAAAAATTCATGCCATAGGCGAGCATAAAAGAGAGAGAGAGAGAAACAACATTTCCTCACTCTGGCCAGCTTTGCTAGTCAAGCGGGAGTAGTGTTGTTATTCCTAATCTATACCTTGCGGAATCCGCTATCTCTCTCTCTCGGATACATTTGGAAGTGGTTGTGCTCGCGGAAAAAGAGCTCTCGCCCAAGCGAAGGGAACTTGCACGAACATTCGGCCCGAGGAAATTCTCAAGAAGGCAACTTGACACCTAGCCTGCCGATAAGTACCTCGAGTCCGGCGCAAGAGGGCCCTCTTCCACGCCCCGTCGCTCGTCAAGAGTTACTCGTCGCATAGCGAAGCAGAGGCTGACCAATTTCGGGGAGTGGGTTCGACCGGCCGTCGCACAACGCAGAATGGAATAACAGCGAGGTAAATTGGGAGACTTACCTACCGTCCTCGCCAATATTTTGCCGTGCGAGAATCCGTGAGTGCATTAAACACTATAAGTACTTAATCAATATTCATTTTTCGACGAGGACGTCGATGTCCCCAAGGGGGGGTGGGTTGTCACGTCCCGTAACTTTTTAATGTTTTGTTTATTAGTTTCCATTATTTTTTATCTTTTATCAACGGGTTTAATATTCATTATTTTCCGACGACTCCGTCGCCTCGTGTCTCTGTGCGGTGTCGGGTGTGAAACGCCGACCGGATGTACCCGATCGAATTTCGCTGATCGAGCATCGCCTGATCCGCGGGGTTCGACCGTGGGACTCCGGGAGCGGACAAGTTTCCGTGGACGTTGCCAAAAACCCCACCGGGCTAATAGCGACCGAGCTAACGTCGGTCCGGTGGCGGTAAGTATGATCAGTTCCGATTTGTCCACGGTTCGCTCCTGGAGTCGGAGAAAACTCCTAGTAACAGCAGTCCTTGCGGCGGTGTAATAAGTCCAGGCTAGCAACCCGGCGGACCCGCACAGAGACGTCAGTCTTTACTAGTAACGTAGTTAGGTAACGACATACTCGCGGCGGTGTAGTAAGATCTGGGTAGCGACCCGGCGGACCCGCATAGAGACAGTGATCGTTACTTTAGAAAACCATATTAATCACCAAAGTTTATTCTAAAAATACTAAATATCTATCGAATCAGTGATAAAGGCGCGGGGCCTACGTTAAAACCCCGATCAACATAGAGGACTCATAAGTTCAACGTGCGGTGTGCGGGAGAGAAACGCGGGGAGAATTGTCCCCGCGGAAGAGCGTGCTAGACCGAGAGTGAGAGAGCGACGCGGGGGAAACTGTCCCCGCGCAAAGGCGTGATTACCCGAGGGAACGTTGTAAGTAGAATTAACATAATATAATAAAATATCATTTATAATCCTTTATCCCTAGATAGCATTCGTTAGAATTTGTTTCCCTACTCCCATTTCCACAAGAGAGTTCTCCGGGCCCGAATGGGACGTGCGGCTATCCCTTCTACTTTAAAGAAATCATATTGAAGAACCCAAAGGTAAAATAAACATAAAATAAAATCGTCCCTTCTGGACGTAACAATGATATTGTAGAACCTCGATCAATCAAAAATATTCCCTCTTTGGTGTCATCTAATTTTAAATGAATGTGAGCGAGTTTACATTCTTTGTTTCGGATACTGCAAATTCTTGTGATATTTGTTCGTTCTTTTGGACAAGTTTGAGATCCTCCTCAAACTCATCATTTTGAGGAGGATCTTTGGAGTTTTGAGGAGCATTTTGAAAATCCCGTTTGTTAAAGTATCTGTTGTCAAATTGTTTTTTTCTACATTCTGAAAGTACGTTTCCCGGTTTTTTACAATAATAACACATCTTTTGAAAACCTTTTGTGAATGTTTTGTCGCTTTTGTTTTTACTTTTGTGACTTTGATTTTCTGACCCATTATTCATTGATCGAGTTTTCATGGTAATTTCGGCCTTGATCGCAGAAGTAATCGCTTCTTTTATATTATTTGGATGTTCGGTTTTTACATCTAAACGAATTTCTTTTTCTAAACCTTCTAGAAAATCTGTAAGACCCTTTTTCTTTTCTTCATCGATTAGGACTGTTTTATGACTTTGTGGAATAGACATTTTATTCAAAATTGATTTGATTGCCAAATCGTGTATTCTCATAAATCGTTGTGAATATTCATTAATCGATTCATTTTGTTTTTTTTGAGTCCACAGCCCGATTTAAAGACGCGCAAAAAATTGAAAAAAAAATATACATCGGTTTTCGGATGATTACTTGAAAACCGTCCATGCTAAAAAATTTACCGTCCAGATATGAAAACTAGACACTTGAAGCTACAATTTCCTTTTTGTTTATTTTCTGTTCGGCTATTTTTCTCCGAGTTATCCCTGGTTGAAAATGAGCCAAAAATTTGGATTTTTTTAATATCCCTTAATTTGTGTGAGAAGTGCATCTATTATGTCTAGTTTAGGAAATCTCGGTTTTCCAACAACCTTAGTACGCAACTTTAGTCCTATACAACAATCTTCCAACACGCGAGCAGCAAAGCCATGATCACCGCACTTTCGCTCGGCCATCTCTTCAAAACTACCTTGAAGTGCTCGAATTTGCAACTTTATTACGAAAAAACTGACCGCTCAATATAGCCAAAATTTTCAAAGCCGTGCATAACGTATTCGTCAACACCGAATACAAATTTCTGGCCCGAAAGATGGATTCTTCTTAACCCTCCACGGTCGCTCTAAGTCGCTGAAGACCACAGCGAACATTCACGTGGACGTTTTCTCTCAGCCAGCTCTATTTACAGCGTAAAAACACTAAGTTTTGGGCTTTAATAAACATTGATTAACATTGTACAAGCATGGAGGCGTAGTCAGGAATGTTTTCACATTTTTTTAAACATTTAAACCCGGTGAAAATTGTACTCGTACGACATACGACCCAGTGAAATCGCGGAAGCATCAAAATTACAGTGCGACCGCGGAGAGTTAATGATCTTTTCACCTCCTTAATGGAGATGTTAAAATATTTTTGGCACGTTATTGTATTTATCTATGAAAGATGCTTTCATATAAATGCGTGAAGAAGCATTTCGATACGAAAATAGTAGTGTTACGAGTAGCCTTAAACATGAAACATGAAAAAATATTAAATAGCAGCTGACAGGAATATTTTTGATCAACGAATACATTTTAAAGACAGGAAACACGACCGTGATAAAAAAGGTATGTAAGGGGGAGGTTTACCTCCTTATGCCTGCTGTCTGGAAGAAAGGTAAAATACGTAAACTTGAGTTTTGTTTCTTCTTTCAAGTGATACCTCTTTTTTCCATTTACATACAAGGGTGGAGTGAAAAAAAGGATACATTACTCCAAGTGTGGAGATTGGGAAAAAGGCAAATAGAGGGTTGGTTCACCACTTCATATAATTTATTCTCAATAGCTCTATAGGGGTTTTATCATCGACTTAGATTACAACAATTTTCGATTTTGTTTAATTCCGATTGGTGGACCGCTTCCATGTGAAACTGCAAAATCATCCCCCGACACGCTTTTCTTCACGATGCGGTTTCCCTGTTGAAGACCGTTTTTCCGCAAATAAAAAACCCATCGCTTATAGTTTCTTATGTTTTAACACATTTTATCTTCAACAAAAGTGCAAGCGGACACTTGAGTGGTGTTCCCGCCATAACGACGCAACAATACCGTACTCACTTTTAGTTGCGCACGATTTCTTTAAGTCTACCGCGTTTTTTCGTCGATGTGTCTATAGACATCCACGAAATAATAAGAATATGCCGGCCAGTTTTGGAGAAATTCTTTTGGTGCTCTGTACGCACGTCAGAGACAAAAGCTCGCGACGAACGGCTTTTGTTTTCCGATCGGCTCCTTGCGGGCAATCATCATCAACCTACCGATGCAATGGCCGAAGTAAAAAAACTGCAGATGCATCGGTGCCTAATTGCCACGAATAATAATTATTCCCAAAGTGTGGCTCTGTACCGTCAGGAGTACGATGACCATACGCCGTCCCGGCAAACCTTCCGACGGTAAGTTAATATTGTGAGACGTATGCGTCAATTATTAATAAAAAAAAAACTTTAACAGTCTCGCCGAGAACATCGCGCAGCATGGCACGTGAAAGTCCCGGAGGTGCCGCGCAGGAAGCCGGTGACCGATGAAGTCCGGGTCCCCGTTCTGCATGCCATCGAGGAAAACCCCGTGCAGAGCGCACGAGGCCTTACTCGTACTTTGAGTAAGAGAGAGAGAGGGAGATGTTTGTTAGCTTTCTCAGCTATTTGTTGCACATATTGTTACATATTTCCTTAAATCTAAGTACATCTCACTTTACTGCTGACCAACATATTCTTTTAACATTCGTTTGAACTGCTCGACTTTTTCACAGCCTTTTAGATCAGCTGGCAGTGCATTATACATTTTCACTCCGTCATAGTACTTACTCTTTTGTGCGCTTCGCGTTCTCCGAAATTGTGTTACTATATTTTCCGCTTGTCGTATCTCCCTACCACTCCTCGTTCTCACTGTTTGTAACCGACTTTTCAGTTCATTGGGCAGTAGATTTTTCACTGCTTCAAATATAAATATACATACATTGTTGTACAATCTTTGCCTTACAGACATAAATTGCACCGCATTCAGCATATCTTCGAACTTCGTGTATCGGTTGCATTGCAATATGACTCTCATCGCTCTGTTATGCGCGATCTGCAGTTTATTCAACTCTGTTTCTCCCATACCCACTAACAGCGTTGCACAATATTCAAAGTGAGGGGCGATAATTGCTTTATATATGACACATCTCGTATACGCAGATACGCAATGTCCTACTCAATTTAGGAAACTCGTTTTTTTACCAATTTTTTTAAACATATACTCACAGTGTTATTTAAATCGTAGCTTGTCATCAATAATTATACCCAAATATTTTATCGTCTCCACTCTCTCTAGTTACGTTCCATCCAAACACTTGAGTACAACATTCTCACTCGCACTTTTACTTATACCGCTGACAATCATATATTTTGTTTTCTCTACATTCATTTTTAATTTATTTCTATCCATCCACTTTTCCACTATATTTAATAATATATTCATCTTTCTCTCCACTTCCGCGCTGCTTTTGCCAGTTACATATATGACTGTATCGTCAGCAAACATTTTTATTGCACATTCCTCTGTACGCAAATTAACTATATCATTCATATATATAATAAATAGCAACGGCCCTAGTACTGACCCAGCGGTATCCCATGTTCATTGGAAATAATTTCAGGCCATTCATTATTAAATCGAACTTGCTGTGTTCTATTTCTTAAGTACGTTCGGAACCAATCTAATACCTTTTCTCTAATCCCATATTGGTATAACTAGTCTAATAATAATTCCCTGTCTATGGTCTCAAAAGCTCGTCTTAGATCCATGAAGATTACTCCTACCAATTTTCCTTCACTAATGTCCATTTTACATTCGTCTACAACAGTTTGAATCGCCGTTTCACACGAATATTGCTTTCTAAATCCCGACTGATGCTCGGTTATACTGTCATTGGCTTCTAAATGTTTTTCAATTTGATTTTTCACTACTAATTCGAGCACTTTTTCGTACAGTGGCAACATATTAATTGGCCTGTACTGACTGGCTTTCTCGGCCTTGTTCATCTTTGGAATCGGTATAATCGTGGAAGTTTTCCAGCTGTCCGGGCAACCCCTCCCTTAGCGACCCATTTATTATTTCCAGATATTCCTCTTTTATTGCACTAAACGACATTTTTAATAGATCACTTGATATTCCTTCTTCTGTTCCCTTCTTTTTGGAGAGTTCCATCATAATCTTCTCTAGGTCCTTTATTTCAACAACATCAAATTTTCCCATTATTCTTTCCTCATCCATCCCAACGCCCGTTAGAATCCTTCTTCTGTTTGGGCTCCCAGACGTATCCCGCTGTATTAAATTAACTATATTGTTTATACTTTGTACATAAAATACATTAAATTTATCAGCTATAGTACCTCCCATTGTGTTATCCAATATCTCAAAGTCTATGTTTTCTACTTTCCGTGTACCCATTGGTCCTCCTTTAATTAATTCTTTTAATGTTTTCCACATTTTTGTCGGGTCCTTCTTATTGTCGTCTATCATCTTTTCATAATATTCTTTTTTCTTTTCTCTTATTATCTTAACCACCGTATTTCTTTCTATCTTAAATTGCTGCCACTTCTCCTCCAAGCCAGTGAAAACTGCTACTTTGTATGCCTCATCTCTTCTTCTCGCTGCTACTGTGATATCTTCCGAATACCATTTTTTCCCGTCCCAAACCCTTTGAATCTTGACGGTTCTTTTCGGTGCAAACGTATCGAGTGCATCCATTATGTTATCAACAAGCATTTTTGCTCGTTGGCTTACATCTACCCCTTCCATTTGTCTTGTGGTAGTGCTCAACATCCTTGAAAATTCCATCACATCGATTTTACTATAGTTTCTTGCTTTATATTCTCGGTACTCTTTCTTTTCCGTCCTGTTACCTAATATGACTTTTATCCATCCATGGTCCGTTATCTTTAGTTCATGCTCCACCTGAACTCGTGCCCTCATATTAGCAAATAATAAATGTATAATTGTTTGGCTATTTTGCGTTATTCTCGTTGGCTTATTAACATATTGCTTTATCCCTAGACTCATCATTCCTGTTATTAACTTCTTTTTATAGAACTTTTTATGTTTCTACCGTAACATTGACATTAAAGTCACCTGTTATCAAACAGTCTCCTTTTATTTTTAGTTCCTCAGTAATGTCTTCTGTGTATCGTATAAAATCAGCATCCGACGCACTTGGTGAGTGATACACAACTGCGATCACTCCTTTATAATGTTCGTCCTTGACCTCTATTCCAGCACACCAACAGTTTGACTCTATTTTACTTATTGGTGTCATATCAAATTTAATACCGTCTCTGACGTATAAGATCACACCACCTGTGTTCCTATTCTCTGCATCACATCTGACTATACCGTATCCCGGTATATACACTTCACTGTTTTCTATTTCGGTCGTCACCCTGGTCTCTGATAACGCTATAATTACAGGTTTCATTCTGTCCACTACTTGGTATCGTATTTCATCCTTGTGTGCAATAAGACTTTGCGCATTCGTATACCATAACGTTTCTTCCTGCTAATCGTCCCAGCCTGCTCTCCTCTTCTCTTCTTAGATTGCTCTTTTATACGTAGGGCATTCCCGATTAAGTGCGTCATGTTTCGTATTTATCTCTAGGTTGAATGCTCTGTTTTTGAGCACATAGTTTATTGAGCACACTTGCTTTCTGCCGCTGTACACCTACTCGCTTCATGGTTTCCGGCACTTTTATGGCATGTTTCCTCTCTTGTGCAGTTCTTCGCTATATGATAGTAGCCCCAACATTTGTAGCATCGCTTCACATTCATGTGGTTGTATACCGGACGCTTTCTCCATCCCACGCTGATCTTGCCTTTCATCAATAGCTCTTGATTGGTTCCTTCATCGACTATCATTATTATTGAGCCTTCGTATCTGCCTTCTTCGTTTATTCTTTTGAGGATTTTCATCTCCCTTCCTTCAATTTCTTCCATTGCGTTCTGCTTCTTTATTGTTTCAACCAGCTCATCGTTTGCCAACCCTAATTCGTCCGCCTCCATGTTGACAATCTTAATTTTCGGTTTTTGTTGCATCGTTTCGATGACTTTGAAACCTTCGCTCATTTTCTCCTGGACTATGGTCTTTAACTTTTCTGTTTCTTCTGCCATGTTTTTTATGTCGACCTTTTCTTTGATCCTCTTTTTTGTGGCCTCACTTCCTTGTTTTTTTTAGGCTTGATAATTATGACCTTTTCTTGTTTCTTCTCTTTGACGGCTCGTGAATAGGTTTTTGGTACTTCCCGTGCTGGGCCTAGAACTCCCCCTTGTAGCATCCTCTTAATTTCCTCGATTTCGCTCTTCATACCTTCTAATTCTTCTCGGACTATTTCTTTAATAATAATCTTAACTTCTTTCTTGCATGCAACTTCATCCGTTAAGTCTTTCACGGTTTTCACCAGCCAGTCTATTTTTACTACCATATTTGCTGACGCACTCATAACTCTGCTTGTGGTATTTTACCCAGTTGAACCGAATCGGTAGCTGTTGAAACTAATGCTACCTGCCGCGGGTGTCAAATTCTTCGGGGTTTCGTCAACCGTGAAGTTTTCGAGGGTACTCTTACACTGCACTAATTCTCTATTTTTATCGTATACCTTATGTTTATTCACATATCCCGGATGATGAAAAAGTTTCGCACACGTCTTACATCGTGCTGCCACGTTTTTGATCGCTTTTCTGCAGCCTGAGCATCGATATTCATCGTAATCAGTCGTGGTATCCATTGTCAGTACGGTCCGTAATTGACCATCCTGCACTGCGTTAATCCTTATTGCGCGCTCTTACCGTGCCACCGTGGCAGCGGTAATGGTCGCCGTCACCTTCTTCGCAAATCAAACAATGTCAGTCCCAAAAAGGTTCACAGGCCCGCGATCCCGATAGGTATCAGAATCATCGATAGTTCAAACTGTTCACCACACAAAACTGATCAGTTTGTTATAGTTTTTATTTTTGTTGCAGACTTTTTTCCACTAAAAAATTGGCTCAATGACGTCTTTCTCTCTCTCTCTCTCCCTCCCTCTCTCTCTCTCTGTGTCCCTCTGTCTCTCTCTGTCTCTCTCTGCCTCTCTCTGCCTCTCTGTCTCTTTGTCTCCCTGTCTCTCTGTCTCTGTCTCTGTCTCTCTCTCTCTCTCTCTCTCTCCCTCTCTCTCTCTCTCTCTC
>OZ023317.1:11980869-12012493 GCA_964007375.1 Ophion obscuratus
GATGTAAACAATGCTCTGGAAAAACTTGTGAATTGTTGCATCAGATTCATTTTTAATTTGCGTCGGGACGTGCACATAACCCCGTACAGACGAAGGCTCGGGTGGTGACAGTCAGTTCGAGGAGAAAGTATTTCTTAGGTATTCTGATGCACAAGATCCATCACGGGCAACGTCCCTGATTACATCGGGGAATTGTTTGTACGCCCAGGGCTAGCCGCACGTGATACGGCGCTATTCACCAGTGTCCCATGCCTTTCTCGTCCCGACGTGCCGGACAGCTACGTACCAACGCTCTTTTCATGTAGCTTCGATATATTTTTGGAACTCCTTACCTATGAACTTAGTCGCTTCACCTTCGCATGCGATTTTCAAAGAACGACTGTTTGCCCACTTATTTGCGTTAGATATCGCCTAAAAATGCATCGTAATATCCGGGGGCCGAGGCGCTAAGGGTCACGGCGTTACTTAGCTAAACTATCAGGGTCACCTGCTTCGGAGACACTTCATACATGTACACTTCGGGTAGTATTTAGGTTAAGTTTAAATTAAGCTTCATCCGTCAAATTTGCTCAAACTTGTCATTGTATTCCTATTCCACTGGCAACCCCACTTCATTTGCATCACGGTATTACTACTACTATTATTATTATTATTATTAGTATTTTTATTTTACTTTTATTATTATGTTAGCTGGATTTCAATGTATCTCGCATCGGTTGCGCTTTTAATTGCGTTATCTTGTACTTCGCGTAAGTAGTGTTGACAGCAATGTATAAATCACTGACGCGTATGTCTACGAGTATGCGTACGAGTATGATTATGCACGATTAAGTAAGTTAAGTACGGATAGAGTCTACTCGGAGCGAGTCTATCTAAGAGTATACCGAACGAGTGCATTGCGTTATAGCGCGGCTAGCACGAGTCCGTGCGTTCAGCAGCGAGAACTGAAGCGTTGGCGGTCTACGCCCCCTTTGTTATATTAGTTATATTTTATATTACTTTCTTGTTATACCGTTATATATAACTTTCTGTATTCTTCGATTGTTCGATATGCAGTGTAAAGAGAGCACAACATGGATATTCACGCTTACACCTTTTTGCCCAAAAGTACTGTTACTAGGGCATACGCAATAAATCAATCAATCAATCAATCAATCTCTCTCTCTCTCTCTCTTCTCTCTCTCTCTCTCTCTCTCTCTCTCTCTCTCTCTCTCTCTCTCTCTCTCTCTCTCTCAAACTTTCGATTTTTCCGTTGTGAGCGGATCGGTAAGATTGGGGGTGGCGTTAACATTTATGTTCACCAGAGCCTGCAAGCAGAAATTTTAGTTACCTCGCCAGAGATCTATTGTAGAGAACCTGAATTCATTATAGCGCGACTGACAATCCCTGGCGCCTCCACTCTACTCCTTGCCGTGATATACAAGCCTCCTAAGTACGGCTTTCTCCAGCGTTTTACAGAGGCATTCACCGAGCTCCTTCAAAACTACCCCCAGGCGCTCATCTTTGGTGACCTGAACTGCGACCCTGCAATACCATCATCAGGATCTACGTCACTGGAAGAACTTATGATGACAAATAATCTACATTTAGTGCCTTATGGACCGACTCATCATACCGCCACCTCTTCAACGCGAATTGATCACTGTATCACGAGCTGTGCTTCTGATATTCTCGACTTTGGTCAGTATCCAGTGCCCTTCTTGTCTTTACATGACCTCATCTACATCAAGCACCACAGCAAAATGCCTTGGCATCAACCTGCCACTTTCTGGTGCAGAAAGTTTAACCAACTGGATGAGAAGGCGCTGCTATCAGATCTCGGTGATTTTGAGTGGAGGTCATTCTACAACCTGCGCGCTTCTGATGACAAATTGGAATTCTTAAATAATGTGGCCATTTCTACGTTTGATCACTACGCACCTATCGTTGAAGTGTACACTAGGCGCCGTCCAGCTCCATCCTAGTAAGCTCCATGGCGACGTTGTGAATGACTGCGACGAGCTTACCAGAAGAAGAAAAAGAGATAGCACCTCTATGAGAAGATCAGAGCTGTGCGCAATGAACTCAAAGTGCTTATAAAGCTCGCAGCTGACAACTTTTACAGAGCTAGCTTTGCTTCTGCTACGCAGCCCATAGAGATCTGGAACTGCGTGCGAAGACTAGGCTTGCTTCCTCGGCGCGAATCACGGTCGCGCATTGCGCTAAACCTGGACGCACTGGACAACCATTTTATCATCTCATCTGGCTGCGGTACTTATAATCCAATAGACCTGGATACTCTATGCGGCGGAGTATTGGGCTACAATGATGACTCCTTTTACGTCGCACATATTACACCTGAGGATGCTTGGCAAAGTACTCTGCAACATCAAAGCCAATGCTACGGGCACGGACAGGATATCAATGAAGATCATTCGTACAGCATGGCCTGCACTTGGCGGGCACATCCTCCATCTGCTGAACCATGCTTTAATTCACTCGGAATATCCAGAGCAATGGAAGAGGGCACTAGTGTGCCCAATTCCGAAGAAAGCGACACCTTCAATGCTGGCAGATTTTCGTCCCATATCACTGCTATGCAACTTAGCTAAAATGCTTGAACGCGTTGTTGCCGACCAGGTCACTGACTATCTAGACGCACATCAACTTGGAGACCCTCACCAGTCTGCCTTTAAAAAGCATCACAGCACCCAGACGGCCTTATTACGAATCATCGAGGATGCGCGACTTGCTGTTGATAAGAAAATAGTGACTGTACTGGTTCTGTTTGATCTCTCTAAAGCTTTTGACAGCGTCCCCCACGATTAGCTGCTGAAAAAGATGACAGAGCTGCGCTTCTCCTGGAGTGCCCTACGATGGTTTCGTTCTTACCTCGTCGGACGCTCTCAGGCGGTTCGAGATCATAATAGCAGCACGTAGTCTTGGGAACACCGAAGTTTGGGTGTGCCACAAGGCTCTGTTCTTGGCCCCCTTCTCTTCTCTATCTTTATCAGCGATATCCGTACAGCCATCAACGAATGCGCCAGTACAGTCTTTATGCAGATGATCTGCAAATTTATCTGCACTGTCAGCCTTCTAAGATCGAAGAAGCAGTCGCAAAGGTAAATCGCGATATTGAGGCGATCTGTCTGTGGGCAAAGAAATATTTCCTAAAGTTAAATACGGCGAAAACCAAGGCCATAGTCATAGGATCGTCACGACATCTGACACACTGATTCTCGCATATCAGAGTGGGCTCTGACGTGATCGAGTGGTCAACCTGGGTCACATGCCTTGGAGTGCACATTGAGCTTACACTCTCCTGGAAAAAGCACATCCTGGAAGTTGACGGAAAAATGAGGGCGACTGTCTATCAGCTCAAGCGTTGTCGAGGAAAACTTCCTTTGGTCATACCAGTAATCGGGTGCGCGCCGATTACTGGTTCAGGCGCTCGTATTACCTCATCTGTATTATTGCAGATTGCTCTTCACTGACATCACGGATGGGCTAGATCTACAGTTGCAGCACACCATTAAACAATGGTGTGCGCTTTATTTTTGGCCTGCGCCGAGATGAGCACATGACGCCGTTTTCAGTAAGGCTGGGTTGGTTCAGCACAGCAGAGCGACGTAAGCTGTTACTCGCATCGTTCATTAATGCTATGTGCCAATATGGAAAACCCTCCTACCTATTTCAACGCTTTGTGCGTCCCTCGCTGACTCACACATTGAGTCTTCGACGGCCTCAGAAGAGTTGCGACTTCGTAATACCGAATTGTCGGACTAACTATTTATTCAAGTCATTCTCCACCACCTCATGTTATATGTGAAATATGCTAGACCCTCATCTGAAGGCCTGTGTAAGCCGCTATGCGTTCAAGCGCGCCTTATTTAAGGAACTCTTTGAAAAACTGTACGGTGGGCCTGTGAATAGATTAATGTAACCTCTCAATCGACAATAGCTGCCGTTACTATAAATATTATTATTTTTTTTAAATATAATAGACTTTATTGCTCCGGGCAACGCACTTCCTCAGTTTGCACTGGGAAACTTTCACCTACCCCCAGGGGTTAGGCTCGGTCTTAACCTAGACCGGAACAATAACGCTGGGCGGCACTCGAGGGTTCCGACATCACCTCGGCTGCCGTCCAGTCAAAAAGTCGCGCGAAAAATCCGATATATCGCTCTGCGATAGCCGCTCCCTCAAGCCAGAGGGTTAGCGGCTACCGCAGTCCACAATAGTGTTGCCTGAGTAAACGGAGGGACCCAAGTATGACCGCCTTTTGCATCTGACCCGCCAGCAACCTGACACCGGGTTTGCAAACCAGTATGCTAGCGAGGCCCGATACAAAAGACTCTTTCATCCCCCCTAGCGCGCCGATGATGAGGACAACGAGAGTTACCCTGAATACTCGGTGGAAAAGACGTGGCTCGGCCAGGACAGGCTGATACTTGAGCCGTTTCTCCTCTTCCTTTCGCGACACGTTCACTTCGGCCGGAGCCGAGAACTCAATGACGTATATTGTCTTGTCGTCGAAATCGAAGAGGACAACATCAGGCTTAGTCGCTTGAAGCGGCCCGATGGTCGCGAATGAGAAGTTCCAATAAATCTTGCACCTCTCGCCCACGACAACGGACTCAATATCTCCTGGTAAATAAGGCGGCACGGGCTCCCGGTCTATCCCATAAGAGTGCCGTAGATGATAGTTTAACACTCTTAGGGCCGCGTTATGGCGATAGATATAGCCGGAGACTGCATATACTGGGCAGGCCGACAGTAGATGCAGAGATCTGCAGTGTCTCCGGCGATTGTTTGCATGCACGACACAAAGTGGTCGGCAGAGGCTGACCCAAAACGCGACTGCGATAGACCAGGTTGTTGATGACTCCATCTTGGCAGGCGCAGATAAACCCTTCGGTCTCGGACATCAGTCCAGCTGACCGCAAGAAGGAAAAGGTCAGCTGGGTGGACAGCCCCTGTTCCTCGATGTGGTGAAAAAACACACCGTGCATGGGTCTGTCCACGTGCTGCCGAGTCAGGACAGTCTGCTCGGCAGCCCTGATTGCCCGCCGACGTCGGGACTTGGGCAACCGAGCGACGGAGTCTATTGGCAAGGCGCCACGCCGGCGACGGCGGAACTCCAAGCCGAGGGTCTCTGCCGCACGATCTGCCGCCTTATAAAAAAAGCACCCGCCCCATGAAGCTCATGCTGGTGCACAATCTCCAGGAGCGGGTCCGAGCTTATTATTACATCGCTTGCTATTCCGAGCATCATGCGGTCATGAAGACACTCCAATCCCAAGAGCCCACGCCCGCCGCTCTGACGCAGCATATAGAGGCGCGGGGTGGAAGATCGAGGGTGCAGACTCCGCTGGATGTTCATTATTTTGCGTGTGCCGATGTCCAGCTGTTTAAGCTCGTCTCTGCGCCATTTGACGATGCCAAAGGAGTAGAGCAGAACCGGGACAGCGAGCATATTGGTGGCAGTGATCGTATTTTTCTCAGACAGATCCGATTTCCAGATCCGTCTGAGACGCCGCCTATACTCGCTGCGGAGGGCCTCCTTGACACTCTCAGCGTCTTGTACAGAACGCTGATCGATGCCAAGGTACCGATAAGACCCTCCGGCTTCCAGGTGTTTGAAGACGCTCCCGTCCACCAGCCGAACATCAGGCGCGACACCCTCTGCTGTCCCGCTCCTGAGATGAAGAACAGCGCACTTGTCGAATCCGAAGTCCATTCCCGCCGCCCGCGTGTACGTCGCTACGATGTTCAAGAGGAGCTTAAGCCCCCCCTTCCCAGGAGCGTATAGCTTGAGGTCATCCATATAAAATAAATGGGCGATCCCTCGCCCACGCTCCCCGTGGGGCGCCGCTTCGTACCCACGTGCAGCCCGCAAGGCGATTGACAAGGGTAATAGTGAGATGCAAAACAGGAGGGGGCTGAGAGAATCTCCCTGGATAATCCCCCTCCTATACCCCACCCATCCGGTCGACACGTTGCCTTCACTAGTCTTAACTGTGAAGCGTGTCTTCCAGAGCGGCATGAGTTGCTTAATGCATCCCACTATGTAAGGACTCACCGAAAGGCGTTCGAGTAGGTATATAATCAGTTTGTGACTGACAGTGTCGAACGCCTTATGGTAGTCTATCCAAGCGACTGAGAGGTGACGCTTGTGCTGGACCGGGTCTTGCGTGATGCAGCGGTCCACCAGCAAGTTCTCCTTACAACCTCCCAGCCCCCTCTTGGATCCCCTTTGTTCATGTATCTCCCGCCATGCAGGCTCGATCTTGGGCAGAACACGCTCATAAAGAATCTTTGTGAAGATCTTACAGAGCGCATTGAGACACTTTATCGGGCGGTGGCTCGCCGGACGAGACAGATCCCCTTTTTTGGGGATTAACACCGTCCTTCCCTCTGTCAGCCACGTAGGGATTGGCACCGTCCCATCGATGAACGACGAGAAGATGCGGGCCAGATGGGTATGGGTGCACGTGAATTTCTTCCACCAGAAGATGTTAATCCCATCCGGCCCGGGAGCGGCGTGGTTCCTCATGCTACTCACCGCCTTCTCCACCTCACCCCGCGTGACTGGAAAACAGTCGCCACGCTGACTCGGCTGTTGCCGGCAAAACGTGTCGAACCGTCCCAGAGCTGGAGTGTTTTCATCAAAATGACCCGCCTTGCTAAATAGTTTTCCCCAAAACCGCTCCACCTGAACAGCTGTTGGCGCTGTGTCGGGGGCAGGCGTAGGTGGTTGGAACCAGCGGCCTGGGTCAGAACGGAAGAGGGCGTTGTCTAACGCCCGACCCAGCCGCCTCTCTAGGGATTGCTTCGCAACCCCCAAGTTCCGCACCTTCTCCACGTAGCGTTCCTTCACAATAAGAAGGATAGCTTTGTTCAATGTGTGGTGACGGCATTTCAGTTCCGAGCTGATTTTTCGGATTTTAGGGGTAAACGCCCTCCCCGCTGTAATGAAGTCTAACACACACTGAACACGGGATGCCTGCCTACGGGCTTCATTGATCTTATTCTGGAGCTGTGCAACGCGCCGCTGAGTCTTAGCCACAAACGCCGCCTTATCATTGCGTGTCTGAGGCTTCGACTCAACAGCCGCGCGATACACAGCCCAGTTCAAGCTGAGGAGATCAGCGGTCTCGGGGATTGCTGCCGCGAGGGACTCATTTGCCGCCTCTAGGCAACCAGGCTGAGGAGAAAATTTCCCAGTGATTCTCTCCTTCCTCGTTCCCCAGTCCTCTGTCAAATCGACGCGCCAACGGGGGGTTCCGACTGCCGGGGGGTTCGATCTTGCGGCCGTGCGGCAGAGCTCCGCGCGGAACGCGCGGAAGAGCGCCTGCCGGACAGCTCTGGTGGTAGTAACAAGAGATCGTAGCCTTGTCGTCGCAAGCGGGCAGCCTGGTCTCGCAGATATTGTTGCGAGAAGTGTGCAAGCTCTGGGTGCACTTGGCTCCACAGGGCCTGCAGCCTCGCCATGTAGCCCCGCCGCGACTGTACGCTATCCCTCCAGCAGCGGATGAGGCCTTCCTTGAGTTCCTCCGTCCACTGGAGGCGCCGATTTCGAGCCGTCGTCGTTGCCGTGGATCCTATCCGGGTGCCTCTCCCAACTGATCGTTGGTCCCCATCCGAGAGGGACCGGTTGTGGGGGGCCTGACTCGGTGGTCTTCGAACCTAGTTTTCGGCATGCCAGGTGGTTGGCCTGGCACGTTGGTGGTTATTGCGGGAGAGTTGTGCTTCCTCCGGGCGATGGGCACGCCATACTCCCTACGCCTAAGCTTCCCTACGCCTATTATCATTATTATTATTATTATTTTTTTTTTAATTGACTTGATTGCTCCGGGCAACGCACTTCCTCAGTTTGCACTGGGAAACATTCACCTACCCCCGGGGTTAGGCTCGGTCTTAATCTAGACCGGAACAATAACGCTGGACGGCACTCGAGGGTTCCGACATCACCTCGGCTGCCGCCCAGTCAAAAAGTCGCGCGAAAATTCCCATATATCGCTCTGCGATAGCCGCTCCCTCAAGCCAGAGGGTTAGCGGCTACCGCAGTCCACAATCGTGTTGCCTGAGTAAACGGAGGGACCCAAGTATGACCGCCTTCTGCATCTGACCCGCCAGCAACCAGACGCCGGGTTTGCAAACCGGTATGCTAGCGAGGCCCGTTACAAAAGACTCTTTCATCCCCCCTAGCGCGCCGATGATGAGGACAACGAGAGTTACCCTGAATCCTCGGTGCAAACGACGTAGCTCGGCCAGGAGAGGCTGATACTTGAGCCGTTTCTCCTCTTTCTTTCGCGACACGTTCACTTCGGTCAGAGCCGAGAACTCAATGACGTATATGGTCTTGTCGTTGAAATCGAAGAGGACAACATCAGGCTTAGTCGCTTGAAGCGGCCCGATGGTCGCGAATGAGAAGTTCCTATAAATCTTGCACCTCTCGCCCACGACAACGGACTCAATATCTCCTGGTAAATAAGGCGGCACGGGCTCCCGGTCTATCCCATAAGAGTGCCGTAGATGATAGTTCAACACTCTTAGGGCCGCGTTATGGCGATAGATATAGCCGGAGACTGCATATACTGGGCAGGCCGACAGTAGATGCAGAGATCTGCAGTGTCTCCGGCGATTGTTTGCATGCACGACACAAAGTGGTCGGCAGAGGCTGACCCAAGACGCGACTGCGATAGACCAGGGTGTTGATGACTCCGTTTTGGCAGGCGCAGATAAACCCTTCGGTCTCGGACATCAGTCCAGCTGACCGCAAGAAGTAAAAGGTCAGCTGGGTGGACAGACCCTGTTCCTCGATGTGGTGAAAAAACACACCGTGCATGGGTCTGTCCACGTGCTGCCGAGTCAGGACAGTTTAATGTCGGTGATTTAACGTGCCGTACCTGGCTAGAAGCCTTAACCAAGACGACCCCCACGGGTTCGGGATCAGGAAAACGCCCAATCAACGCGGCCCCGCAAAGCGGTACCTACCGGTTCACTCCCAGGATGTGGGTCCTGGGTGCAACTACCGGTCGAGCCGAGTGACTTTCCAACACTCTAACAGCCGAGCAGGCTGCTTCCCGAGCTGATGGTACGCAGCTCACCCGCCGGGACCCCTAACGGTCCCGGACCAGCATACGGCCTAACCACTGCCACCACGAGTCCAACCTCAAACGGCTGGGCCCGGCTACGCGCCGGTGGCCCCCCAGCCCCCATGGTACCAGTTTAGATCACTGGTGGGATCTTCGCGGCGCATAATCGCGCCACTACACTTTGCGGGTCCCGCCCCGACGGCCGTGGTAGGCCAGCTGGAACGGCGGTGTCGCCACTCACCGAGGCGCCCACAGTCCTCATCCCGTAGGAATCAGCCCATGGGCGCCCTCCTGCCGCATCCACACACGCACACACACACTCATTCCGGCTGACGCACCCCCAGTCACTCCCTCATACGCTCCATACTGCCCCACCCCACCTACTCAGTCTCGCTCATTCGTTCTCACCCCCATTCACCCTCCTTCTCGCAAACACACACTTCGCATACTCACACAACCGCCCGTACTTCTCCTCACATCCCAGCACTCTGCTCAGATCCACCCTTCCATCCGGCCCCACATTCACCCCCCAGGCATCCAGATCCCGCACATCCTCATACTCCGGACACTCCACAAGCACATGTACCCAGTCCTCACATTCATCCCCACACATACACTCCTCACTCAGCGCCAGCCTTCTCCGATAGAGGAACTCATTCATGCTGCCGTGACCAGTGAGCAGGTAACCCATGCTCATGCTGAAGTCAAACATCCTATTCACCCCCGCAAATCTCACATCCCTTATCCATGCATACGTCACACGCCCTTTTACGCTCACATCCCATCTCCTCTGCCACTCGTCAATCACTCTCCCTTCCACCACACTTGCATACTCCGTCACATTCAGCCCTCGCACCTCATTCTCATTCACCAGACCCCATCCATACCAGTCCCTGTCGTTCTTATATCCGAAGCACATATCCCGTTTCATGCACTCAAGGTCCCACGGCAAATCCCCCATCAACACTTGCATCGTTTCCGTCGAGACCGTCCTACATACATTCAAGCATGCATACAGGCCTACTCTCTGGCACCTGGTCACAGCCATCCTTCCATACCCGAACCGCAGCACGCCACTCCACACACTCGCACCATACAGCACACACGCCGCAAACAGGCCCCTCTGCAGCACCCGCACCACTCTTCGTTTCAAACCCCATTCTCGCCTCAGGACCCGCCTCATTTTTCCAACGACACCCACCATTTTTTCCCTCATGTACTCCAGGTGCAGCCTGAAGCCCATTCGCTCACTCATCCACACTCCAAGTTACCTCACGCGTTCCACGTATCTCACTCGCTCCCCATTCACACGCACACTTGGCCGCCTGTTCACACTCAGGGTACCTTTCATCAACATCATCACCGTTTTCTCCCAGTTCAGTCTCACCCCCACGCTCTCCCCCCATTCATACACCGTTTGCATCCATTCCCGCGCCTTGCGCTCAAGCACACCCCGGCCCTGCCCATTCACACACAGCACCAGGTCATCCGCATACGCCACAGCCATACACTCCTGTTCCCGCAGCCTCCACAACAGGGAGTCCATCATCATGTTCCAGATAAATGGACCACAGATGTACCCCTGCGGGCAGCCACGGCGAACTTCCTTCCATACCGTCTCATTCACGCCAGTCACACACGCCTTTCTCTCACAGAAGTAGTCCCTCCACAATTGCTCCTCCTGACATCCCCATTCGCGCAGCCTCTCATTCACCCGCGTCCATTCCAGATTGTCAAACGCGCCCTTGAAGTCCACAAACACTCCCAACACATACTTGCTCTGACACTCCCTCACATACCCCTTTAGCCTTTCCCATGCATGCTCGGTCGACCTCCCCTTCCTGAAGCCGTACTGGGAGTCACACATCCTACCATCCACTCTGCGCTCCATTCTCTCCACCATCATACGCTCCAGCACATTGGCTAATACCGAGAGGAGGCAGATGGGTCTATACGACCCAGCCTCCGTCCTCACCTTGTCAGGCGACTTCAGGAGCATCACCACGCGCGCACACTTCCACTCCTTGGGGAAACGGCCTGTCTCCAGGCACAGGTCATACACTCTCTTCAGCCACTCCGGAATCGCTCTGTGGATCATTCGCAACATTTCCGTGCATACCCCATCCAGCCCAGGTGCCTTACGCCGTTTCATTCTTCCCACCGCATCGCTTATCTCCCTCCATCCAAATCCCTCCTCATTCGCATCCCCCCGGTCCCGGGCCGCCGGGGGCAGCTCGGGCTCGGGGGCATCCATACCAGCGGCCGGGAAGAATCTGCTCAGCAGCACATCGACGGTCTCCCGCCAGGTGGTCGTATATCCACCCGCCACACGCACACTACTCAAGCTCTCGCGGCCACGCTTACCCATGCAAATCTTATACACACTGCTCCATGGATCCTGGTTCCCAATCGCACTGACGAAACGTCTCCAGTCATCCTCTTTCACACGACACACCTCCCTCTTGTACTCCGCAACCATTCTCCGATATTCCCCCCTTTTCCATTCATATCTCCTATCGTGCCTTCTGGCCCGCTGGCAGGCCCGCCTGGCCCTGCCAACGGCCCTCCTCATTCGCTCCAGCTCCTCCGTCCACCACTTCGCTCGCCCCATTCTCCCACACACGCGCTCCCGCAAGTGTCGCTCATTCGCACCCAGGACCCATGTCATCACTCCTTCAAGCACCCTGTCCACATTCCTTTCATCCATCAGTCTCGCACCCTCACTCCTTGCACTCTCCCTCAAGTCATCCACATACGCCTCCCAGTCCGCGCCAGACAGCACCCACCCCTTCCTGGCCGGGTCCACATTCATACCTCCAGCCCCATGCACCACCCGGATCAGGATCACGTTGTGATCACTGATCCCCCAGTCATTCCTCACACTCCACTCATACCGGCACCCCCCATCCGTCCCTTTCATCAGGCTCACATCGATGTCACTCTTGCCATTCGGACCATCAAACGTGAACCATTCACTCGGTTCATTCAACACGCTCACATCATTCACCAGGACCCACTCCTCCAGACACTCCCCACGTGCTCGCGAGGCCGTTCCCCCAATGTCGCCCTTGCTATGCCACAGGGGCGACACCGCGTTCGCATCCATACCCACGATGAGCCTCCTGCCCCTCGCAGCCACAAGCACACCGTCCATGTACGCCAGGTAGGGTTCCATATCGGCCCCCCACCGGCAGTACACGGACGCGACAAACAGCTCCCCGAAGCCGCCCCTTAGCCAGACACACACACCCCACTCATCCGTGCATTCCCTTACACACACCGATTCGATCGTCCTGTCGTTCACCGCAATCGCTGCCTTCACTGTCTCACCATCGTTCACATACACACTCATGGCCCCAGGCAGACCCACCACCCTCCCGTTCCTCACGTACGGCTCCTGGAGGAGGGCCACGCTCACACCCCGCGCACACAGACTCACACCCAAGTCACACATAACCGCATACGACCGCTTACAGTTACACTGCAGCACATTCAGCACGCATTCATCCATCCCAGATTCTCGCTCTCTCTCTCTCAGCAGCACGCACATACTCCGGGCATCCATCCGAGAGGACCGAGTGGCCACTCTCTTTTCCTCTCACCCTACAATTCCTGCATGCACTCGCGCTCTTGCATTCCTTGGCCAAGTGTCCACTCACACCACACCTCAGGCACAGTCGCTCCTTCTCGCTGCATTCGCGCATCATATGCCCGAACGCGTAGCATTTGTGACACCGCAGCACGTTGGCAAATTCCTTCGCACGGAGCGCACTCCACCCCACGAAAACCCTTCCCTCCTCGCACACGATCCTCTTCGCCTCGGCATTCACTTCAATCACGACGTTGCCGCAGGCTGCACCCTTCTTCGCGCTGCGGTTCATCACTCTTGCACTCTCCCTGAATTCATTCTCACTCATTCGCCCCTTGAGATTCCTCTCGTACAGTTCATCCAGCAACCTTTCATCCGTCATCTCATTTTTCACATCGAAGACCAGGAGCTTCGGCCCTATCCTCTTTAGGAGGTCCACCCTCAGCCCCGCCGCCGAAAACTCCGGGCATTCACGCAAAATTCGTACCTCATTTTCGCTGACGGTCTCGATCGCGACAACACCGCTCCGGGTCTTCCTCACGGCTCTCACCCTGACTTTCACACTCGCAGGTGAGTGTGAAAGTCTGAGAGAGACTTCAGTATGCACTCCTTCACCTGCTCACTGGTCATCGCCTCCCCGCCTTCCTTGGGCCTGACGACCACCGCGCATGCTCCACCCCTGGCCGGCCTTGCGATCTCCGATCTCGCGCCGCCCTCCCCTCGACCGCTTCCACCCGCACATGGGGCACCGCCAGCCACCCCCGGCCCCACCACACTCGCGTAGGATCTTGCTCCCACCGGCGTCGGGCGCTCTACCACCCTCGCGCCCGCGCCCGCGCCCACCGCCTCTCTCCTGCTCCTCCCTCTCTCACACTCCTCCAGCCTCCCCAGGAGCCTCTCGTTACGCGCGATCAGCGCCATCAAGCGCTGATCGTACTCGGCCACGCACCCTAGGATAGCCTCAGCAGCCCCCTTGGACACCTTATTCGTATCCCTGAGCAGGATGGAACGCAGTTCATTTCCAATCCGTCTCATCGCCGCCAGCTCCCCGGAGCACTCCCCCTCCTCCGTCACCGCCGATCTCGCTCCATCCCCGTCTTCCCCAGCACCGCTCTCCCTTTTCTCCCCCTCCTCGGTCGCCGCCGATCTCGCTGCGTCCACATCCTCCCCAGGACCCCTCTTTCTTCTTTTCCCCGCCACACTCCCCACACTCACCACACTCCCCGTGCTCGCGCACGAGTCCCGCCGATGCCGCTGCTGCTGCCCCTCGCCCTCCACCTCCATTTCAAACTCAAGTGGTTGCCGGGGTGGGGCCGGGACCAGATAGGTCCCCTCCCCGCCGCCTGCAGACGCCGTCACCGCCGCCCGCAAAGCCGCCGCCACCACCCCCGTAGGCCCCACGCGCGATCCCCTCCGCGCCCTCGGGCGCCCGCGCGAGCCCGAGCGCGAGCCCGAGCGTGAGCCCGAGCGCGACCTGTCCTGCATTTGCACACACTCGCCCGCTGGCGCGCTCGCCGTTTCGCCCGCTGTTTCGCTCGCTGTTTCGCTCGCTATTTCGCTCGCCTGTTCGCCCGCTGGCACGCTCGCCCGGTCGCCCGCTGGCGCGCTCGCCTGGTCACTCGCTGACGCATCCGTTCGCCCGCCCGCCAGAACCTGCGCCAACCCGACCGCCGCCTCGCTCGCTCGCACGCTCGCTCGCACGCTCGCCCGCACGCTCGCTCGCACGCTCGCCCGCACGCTTGCTCGCACGCTCGCAACGCCGCCGCTGCCGTCTCGCACGCCCACATCTGGCGCCACTGCACTCCCTCCTTCCGTCGTCGCCCCCACTTCACAAGTGGGCTGGGCTGCGGGAAGCCCAATGTCCGTTGACACGTTTTTCGATTTATTGTTCCCGGACATGAATCATTAAATCGGGACTTTTACCCGAGAGTCCCCAACTCGTCCACCTAACCCGAGCACCCAACGTGCCCTTACCCGCCCCCCCCCCCACCCTCGGCGGGGGCCGCAGCCGGCACCCGCCGACCCCGCCCCAAGAAGGGCCGGGCCGGGCTCCCCGCTCCAAACATCCCACCCAGGGACCAACCCCCCCACACCGATGATTCCCCCCCCCGGACACCGGCTTGCTGCGCTTGGCCTCGGCGGGTGCAGCACCTGGCGCCCAGCAGGTCCGCATCCTGGTGCTACCAGGCCCTGCCGAGCAGTACACAGGCATTTTACACGCGTTGCTACGGGGCAGCCCACTCGGGGGAGCTACTTCCGAGCCGGGCCCCGGTACTACCGCGCGGCCCCCGGGCGTGCCTGACCCCTCATCCGAAGGGGCCTCCCGGGTTTTCCGCTGTACCTTTTTCCGCATTCGCCAGAGCACAGGGAGAGGACGGCGCGAGGGCCCCCGGGTTGTGCGAACTTAGTCTGGCCGCTCACCGCGGGACTGCGCCGACCATACCGGTCGGCGCGGCCCCGCGGATCACCGCGGCTCGCAAGCCCCCCCGCCACGACAAGGCGCCGCACATGGGGGGGCCGAGTCAGGACAGTCTGCTCGTCAGCCCTGATTGCCCGCCGACGTCGGGACTTGGGCAACCGAGCGACGGAGACTATTGGCAAGGTGCCACGCCGGCGCCGGCGGAACTCCAAGCCGAGGGTCTCTGCCGCACGATCTGCCGCCTTCTAAAGAAAAGCACCCGCCCCATGAAGCTCATGCTGGTGCACAATCTCCAGGAGCGGGTCCGAGCTAGTTATTACATCGCTTGCTATTCCGAGGACCATGCGGTCATGAAGACACTCCAATCCCAAGAGCCCACGCCCGCCGCTCTGACGCAGCATATAGAGGCGCGGGGTGGAAGATCGAGGGTGCAGACTCCGCTGGATGTTCATTATTTTGCGTGTGCCGATGTCCAGCTGTTTAAGCTCGTCTCTGCGCCATTTGACGACGCCAAAGGAGTAGAGCAGGACCGGGACAGCGAGCATATTGGTGGCAGTGCTCTTATTTTTCCCAGACAGATCTGATGTCCAGATCCGTCTGAGACGCCGCCTATACTCGCTGCGGAGGGCCTCCTTGACACCCTCAGCGTCCTGTACAGAACGCTGATCGATGCCAAGGTACCGATAAGACCCTCCGGCGTCCAGGTGTTCGAAGACGCTCCCGTCCACCAGCCGAACATCAGCCGCGACACCCTCTGCTCTCCCTCTCCTGAGATGAAGAACAGCGCACTTGTCCAATCCGAAGTCCATTCCCGCCGCCCGCGTGTACGTCGCTACGATGTTCAAGAGGAGCTTAAGCCCCCCCTCCCCAGGAGCGTATAGCTTGAGGTCATCCATATAAAATAAATGGGTGATCCCTCGCCCACGCTCCCCGGGGGGCCCCGCTTCGTACCCGCGTGCAGCCCGCAAGGCGATTGACAAGGGTAATAGTGAGATGCAAAACAGGAGGGGGCTGAGAGAATCTCCCTGGTTAATCCCCCTCCTATACCCCATCAATCCGGTCGACACGTTGCCTTCACTAGTCTTAACTGTGAAGCGTGTCTTCCAGAGCGGCATGAGCTGCTTAATGCATCCCACTATGTAAGGACTCACCGAAAGGCGTTCGAGTAGGTGTATAATCAGTTTGTGACTGACAGTGTCGAACGCCTTACGGTAGTCTATCCAAGCGACTGAGAGGGTACGCTTGTGCTAGACCGCGTCTTGCGTGATGCAGCGGTCCACCAGCAGGTTCTCCTTACAACCTCCCAGCCCCCTCTTGGATCCCCTTTGTTCGTGTTTCTCCCGCCATGCAGGTTCGATCTTGCCCAGAACACGCTCATAAAGAATCTTTGTGAAGATCTTACAGAGCGCATTCAGACACGTTATCGGGCGGTAGTTCTCCGGACAAGACAGATCCCCTTTTTTTGGGGATTAACACCGTTCTTCCCTCTGTCAGCCACGTAGGGATTGGCACCCCCCATCGATGAACGACGAGAAGATGCGGGCCAGATGGGTATGGGTGTACGTGAATTTCTTCCACCAGAAGATGTTAATCCCATCCGGCCCGGGAGCGGCGTGGTTCCTCATGCTACTCACCGCCTTCTCCACCTCACCCCGCGTGACTGGAAAACAGTCGCCACGCTGATTTGGCTGTTGCCGGCAATACGTGTCGAACCGTCCCAGAGCTGGAGTGCTTTCATTAAAATGACCCGCCTCGCTATACAGTTTTCCCCAAAACCGCTCCACCTGAACAGCTGTTGGCGCTGTGTCGGGGGCAGGCGTAGGTGGTTGGAACCAGCAGCCTGGGTCAGAACGGAAGAGGGCATTGTCTAACGCCCGACCCAGCCGCCTCTCTAGGGATTGCTTCGCAACCCCCAGGTTCCGCACCTTCTCCACGTAGCGTTCCTTCACAATAAGAAGGATAGCTTTGTTCAATGTGTGGTGACGGCATTTCAGTTCCGAGCTGATTTTTCGGATTTTAGGGGTAAACGCCCTCCCCGCCGTAATGAAGTCTAACACACACTGAACACGGGATGCCTGCCTCCGCGCTTCATTGATCTTATTCTGGAGCTGTGCAACGCGCCGCCGAGTCTTAGCCACAAACGCCGCCTTATCATTGCGTGTCTGAGGCTTCGACTCAACAGCAGCGCGATACACAGCCCAGTTCAAGCTGAGGAGATCAGCGATCTCGGGGATTGCTGCCGCGAGGGACTCATTTGCCGCTTCTAGGCAACCAGGCTGAAGAGAAAATTTCCCAGTGATTCTCTCCCTCCTTGTTCCCCAGTCCTCTGTCAAATCGACGCGCCAACGGGGGGGTTCCGACTGCCGGGGGGTTCGATCTTGAGGCTGTCCGGCAGAGCTCCGTGCGGAACGCGCGGAAGAGCGCCTGCCGGACAGCTCTGGTGGTAGTAACAAGAGATCGTAGCCTTGTCGTCGCAAGCGGGCAGCCTGGTCTCGCAGATGTTGTTGCGAGAGGTGTGCAAGCTCTGGGTGCTCTTGGCTCCACAGGGCCTGCAACCTCGCCATGTAGCCCCGCCGCGACGGTACGCTATCCCTCCAGCAGCGGATGACGTCTTCCTTGATTTCCTCCGTCCACTTGAGGCGCCGATTTCGAGCCGTGGTCGTTGCCGTGGATCCTATCCGGGTGCCCCTCCCAACTGATCTTTGGTCCCCATCCGAGAGAGACCGGTTGTGGGGGGCTTGACTAGGCGGTGTTCGAACCTAGTTTTCGGCGTGCCAGGTGGTTGGCCTGGCACGTCGGTGGCTATTGCGGGGGAGTTGCGCGCCCCCCGGGCGATGGGCACGCCAGCTTCCCTACGCCAGCACGCCATAAATTTATTATTATTATTATTATTATTATTATTATTATTATTATTATTATTATTATCTCGAGCGGGGTTTTATTATATTATTATTATTATTATTTATTATTATTACCTAATTATTATTTTAATTAATAGACTTTATTGCTCCGGGCAATGCACTTCCTCAGGTTGCACTGGGAAACATTCACCTACCCCCGGGGGTTAGGCTCGGTCTTAATCTAGACCGGAACAATAACGCTGGACGGCACTCGAGGGTTCCGACATCACCTCGGCTGCCGCCCAGTCAAAAAGTCGCGTGAAAAATCCCATATATCGCTCTGCAATAGCCGCTCCCTCAAGCCCGAGGGTTAGCGGCTACCGCAGTCCACAATCGTGTTGCCTGAGTAAACGGAGGGACCGAAGTATGACCGCCTTCTGCATCTGACCCGCCAGCAACCGGACACCGGGTTTGCAAACCGGTATGCTAGCGAGGCCCGATACAAAAGACTCTTTCATCCCCCTAGCGCGCCGATGATGAGGACAACGAGAGTTACCCTGAATCCTCGGTGCAAACGACGTAGCTCGGCCAGGAGAGGCTGATACTTGAGCCGTTTCTCCTCTTCCTTTCGCGACACGTCCACTTCAGCCGGAGTAGAGTGATTATTATTATTATTTTTATTATTTTTAAATTATTTTATCATTTATTTTATTTATTATTTTATTATTATTATTCTTACTGTTATTTTTATGTGAGTTTATTTTCTAATTATTGTACATTAATTGTGTGTTGCTGCCGTTTGGTGCTTTGCACCATGTATCATTCTGTGCACGGTACTCTTAGGGAGCAGATGCTCCAGAGTACGGAATAAATCTCTCTCTCTCTCTCTCTATCTCTCTCTCTCTCTCTCTCGCTCTCGCTCTCTCTATCTCCCTTATATATTAATTCATATTTTTCTTTCTCTGTAACCTCCTACCTATTCATTCTTTCTCATGACTTTTCCATGCTTTCCATTCGATGTAATTTTTTTTCGATTTATTGCTTTCGAGCATGATTTAATTATGTTCGTGTTTCCATTGAAAAACGCCGGTGATTTTTTTTACATTGTCTTGCGTAATCTCAAAAATATAGAGTAATTTTTTTAAAACGTCGACATTCACTTTACTCCATAACTTCAATAACTTTTTTTCTTTTTTTCTAAATGCTCTCCATGAAAAACAAATTTAACAAATATTCAAAATCATTTTCGACTAATTTTCTTTTCGCTTTTAGAAACAATTATAGATTTTTCAAAGAACATTTTTTATTTTATTTCTTCGATACAAAAATATTAATTTCGCGTCATTTGCAGCATGGCCCATCGTGGAAGCAATGGGTTGAGTTGGGAACGATGGGTCATGCAGCAAATAACGCGAAAATAAGGGGATAGTCCACTTTGAAAATTTGACAAAATCGATTTTTTTACTGTTTCCAAAAGTACATACATTCAGAAATATTGTATCAAAATTTTATGATAATCCGAGCTCTCTAAGATTTTTTTACCTGAGCGGCAGGATCTCATTTCGTCTACCTGAGCGTAGACGAAACAGCTGCTTCTCATTATAAATCGTATAATCCAGCTATATTTTAGTCCTTCTCGAAATATAACCGCAGTTATAAGTAAGTTTTAGGAGCAAAAACGAACATTGAAACACCTGTACCGTTATTTCAATATCAGTATTCGCTTAGACTGCGTAGGAGTAACATCGGGTTGTGCATCATGGGTAAAAAGAACGATGCTCATCCAGGGAGAACCGAGAAGCGGAAGTTTTCAGGGAGTCAACACTCGGAACTGCAGATTTTGCAAGCAAATCAGCTGAAAAACTGGCAACTTCGAAAGATCATAGTTTCGACGTACACACGGATCCAGCTGCCGGTTACAGTATCATAATCTTTTTTCTCGTGTTTTCAACGTTGTCAAACTACGTGACTTGTGAAGTTTGAAATGGAGAAATTTCATTTTCTAAATATGAAGACCGAGGCTTGGATTTTAAAGTGTGTTTGAGTTGTGCGTGTGGTGAAAAGTACATTAAGTCGTGCCCGATGAACAGAAGTGATTACGAAGTTAATCGTCGGCTCTTGTTTATGATGCGTTAAATGTGCATTTGATCAGCTGGGATCAACTTATTTTGTGGTCTAATGGATTTAGGTTACGGACTACACAAGAATGTTCAGTATCAAATCGTTGACGGCATTACCATAGCAGTAAAAATCGTTTAGTGACTCGCAAAGCTGTTAAAAAAGAAAAAAGTGCAAAAAGAAAAAGAAGTGCCCGAGGACGTTTTGACAGTTTCTTGTGACGGATCTTGGGAAAAAAGTCTTCTCTTCTCGAATTGGTATAGTTTCACTTATTCTTCGATTTACTGAAAAAATCGATGACGTTGAAATACAATCAAGTCTCTGTAAAGAATGTGAAAAATGGAAAGGTAAAAAAATCACATTAGACTTTATCATCTCTTCTGAAAGGCATAAACCTCATTGATCGGGAATTATTGCGTTTTTCACGGTTTTTACGCGCTACCGGGGTTTCGTGCATGCGGCCCTGCCTGAGCGGGCACAGGCGACCGAAGGCGGCGCCACTTGACGGAACGTACTACACGTGCGCTAGTACGCGTGCGCGTGAGCTCTCCCATCGATACGCGGGTCGACATTCCTCAGTATTAACCCAGAGACCATACAGTCGACTACTCGGCCAAATTACAACCACACTTTACATCGTTTAACTTCGAGCCGTTATTCGTTCGGTATCGTCGGAGTTTTTTGCTCGGACAATTAAACCTCTCGGTAGAGAAATTCGAGAATTGCGTTGCAATTGGGTTTGAGAGCCTTACAACATCTCAAATTCACGGGCGCCTTTTCGTCGCGTGGCTCACCTCTAGTTTCACCATTTCACGCGAGACAACGGAATGAGAATCTTTGAGTGTAGCGCGGGATTAAGTCATCGATATCGGAATACAATCACTAGTTTTTGTATTTAGGCTAAGCTATTAAAGGCATCGTTATTATTATTATCGTTAATTCTCGTTCGCGCGTTTTTTTTCCACCAACCCAGACTCATTCACAAACATTTTGGTCCTTCGATCCGGATCTAGTGGGCGTGCAACGGAAGTGACGGTGTTTTGTGTATCTAGTGCGAATTATCGGGCGTGCACTCGGGATCTACCATGAGCAGGACATTTTTCTCATCAGGACTGAGTTACAGAGTGGTCGATGGTGCATGTGGTCGGCGCGGGAAAAGCCGGCTATTCGCTGCCATCTTGGCATTGGGTCCTTCGCGAACGGCTTCGGCGTCTTCTTGAAGCGAGTCGGGCGCGCATCGTCGGAGTGTTCGGGACTCAACGATTGGTGCGCGCTTCTGGACAAGTGTTCTACTATTGGTTGACGGGAAGGAAGTGCGCGCTGATTCGCGGAGGCATTCGGGCTACTGACTGACTCGTGTGCGGGGTCAGCGCATCGCGTGTGCCACGGGACCTTTTTCATCAGGAAATTGAAATTCACGTCGTGGTTCCTTGGTCAGTGGCAATTCAGGACATTCTAGGACACCTTCAGGGGAAATTTTGGGGACAATTTTCGAGTTTTAGTTCGAGTGCACGGTGCAAGCCGGGGCAAACATGTCCGATGAAGACGTGCGTAGTGCGAAGTCGGAAGCGGCGACCTAGATATCTTCTCTGCCCGTTCCGACCACGTCCTCGGGCACGAGTATCGCACCGGCCAAGCGTAAAAGGTCGTCGGGGAGTGCGCGGAACAAGTCGCCGTCGAGTTCCTTGGACAAGCCGCCCTCTTCGGTTCGGGCATCGGGTTTCACTACTTCGGGATATCTTCTCGCGGCTCGTCGGTCCGGAGGCCGCAGACTTTTCTGTCGCGGCGCTGGACAACTATCAGGTGTCAGCGCAGGATACGTGGACCGAGTTCTTCTCGGTGCACGATGCCATAACCGATTCGTGCTCGATGGAGTTCCTGGAATCGGACTACGTCACCGGGGACGAATTTTCCGTCGCATTCAATCTCCATTCGAAGATCCATCAACGGGTAACGACGGTGAAGGAACAGCGTCAGCACCTCCTTCGGCACGAGGCGGGATCGTCGGTGTCATCGGGCGGGGCAAGGCCTCTTCTGCCGAAGATTTCCTTGCCTTCATTCACGGGAGCGTACTCGGAGTGGCGCTCTTCCCGGGATCTCTTCACGGCCTTGGTACGGGAGAACCTCGACATCACTGACGTGGAGAGGATGCACTACCTCCCTAGCGCGACCATGGGCGAGGCGGCGAAACTCATCGCCAGTCTCAAGATCGAAGCGGCTTCCTACGCCACGGCATGGGAGACGGTGGTGGATCGGTACGAGAATAAGTGGACCTTAGTCTCGGCCTACCTGGAGAGCTTGCTCGACACGACTATCGTCGCCCCTCGGTCGGCTAAGGAGTTGCATGCGCTCGTAAACGGGACAACGCAGGCGTCCAACACCATATGAGCCGTGGGTGCCCCGATCGAGCATTGGGACTGGGTCTTGGTGCATACGGTCTCACGGCGTCTAGACACGCCGATGCGGGAGGCCTAGGAGCTCACGGCGGGCCAATCGTCAGAACCCCCATCCTTTTCGCAGCTGTGGCCTTTCATTTCAAACCGGGCACTGGCACTGGAAGAAGCAGAGGTGGACAAGCCCCCTTAACCTTCGGCTGGGAAGTCTGCTTCGGGAGCGCATCTACGGGCCAGAACGCGGGTCACATCTACCACAACTCGGGATCACGCGGCGACCACGGAAGGATCCGCGCAGTGCTCCTACTGCAACGGAGCTCACTTTGTCGTGGCGCGCCCCTCCTTTCGCCGTCTCTCGAATGAAGCACGACAGGAGGAGGTCGGGAAATTGAGGCTATGCTTCAATTGCTTGGGGCGGCACAACGTCACCGCATGTACCGTCACGACGAGGTGCAAGGACTGCGACCGGAAGCATCACACGATGATCCACGTGGGCTGGTCGAGGTACGAAAATGCACCGGCGTAATCAACGGGATACTCGGGATCAGCGGCAGCTGGCTCGTCGGCCACTGCATCGACTTCGGGAACGAAACAATGATATGCTTCGGGTTCATCGGGTTCATCGGGATTTTCACGGTCAGCGGTCCTGTTGGCCACGAGTCAGGCTAACCTCGTAACACGAGAGACGAGGCATCGGGTGCGGGTGCTGATAGATACGGGTTCCGAGCTAACCTTTATCTCGAAGCAGTCGGTTCGCCAATCCAAGCTGCGTCGGTCAGCATCCGCGGTTCCAATCACGGGGATTGGTGGAATCCCATCCGGGCTGACTGGCGGCATGGTCGTGTGCCATTTGCACTCAATATACTCGGAGGATGACATTACAATAAAAACCTTCATTCTTCCGAAGTTAATGGCCATTCTGCCTTCCTTTATTCTTTCCTACCCGTATTGGAGTCATTTACAAGGACTTCAATTAGCGGATCCGGACTTCTTTACATCGCGGGCGGTAGATCTTTTTCTCGGAGCGGATGCGTACGGTCACCTGATCCGTCCGGAGATCAAACGGGGAGGCCCTGAAGCCCCCATTATACAGAATACGATATTCGGCTGGATCGTAATCGGGCCGGTGACGGAGGCGCTCTATTCATAGGTACTAGTGCTTCATGCCTCGGTCAATCATGATCAGCAGGACGTGCACGAGCTCCTGAAGCGGTTTTGGGTTCAGGAGGAACCCTCTGTCCAACCAGGGTCGGAACTCATTCCAGAGGAGGAGGGGTGTGAGAAGAACTTTGTTGCCACACACTGGCGGGATGCAACGGGTCGGTATGTCGTACGGTTGAAGGTAAAATCGTCACCAGGTCACCTGGGGCGATCGGACCATATTGTCTTATCATGTTAACAACGGCTTCAATGGAAATTTGCACGGGATCCGGATTACAAGGAACGCCGAGGTACGTTACGTTTCTCGGGGAATACGAAGCAATGCAGCACATGATTCGAGTTCCGACCTCATCTGTGCATGGTAATCGGGCGTTTTATCTTCCGCGCCACGGAGTGTTGACCAAAAAGCTCCGGGTTGTGTTCAACGGGTCGAGTAACACCGAGTTCGGGAGTTCATTGATATGTTGCATACGGGGGCGAAATTGCAACAAGACGTTGCGGATGTGCTTCTGTGGGGTCGACGATATCGTTTTGTCTTTGCGACCGATATTGTCAAGATGTTCCATCAGATTCAGGTTCACCGGCACGATTGGGATCTGCAGCGAATACTCTGGGTGGATGCTCACGGGAATATCGTCCCATTCAATCTGACGACTCGCTCTCCGTCGGGGCGTTACGTGGACGATATCTTCGGGGGACCGGATCATTCTTCGGATCTTGTCACTCAGGCTCGACAGTTGGTCAGGATTTGCAAGGCGGGCGGCTTTTCATTGGACAAATGGCTGAGTAACTACCGGGAGTTACTACATTTCTTGGGGCGCCCTCCAACGAGGAGGATTCGCGGTCGCTATCCGATTGCGCCACCAAAGTTTTCGGTCTTTCTTGGGTTCCGGCCTCAGACGTCTTTCGGTTCACGGCCACTCCAGTCACTGACGAGAACCGGGTCACGAAGAGAATTATGCTCTCAAAAATCGATCAACTCTACGATCTGGTGGGATTTCTAGCTCCGGTCGTCGTGCGGGCGAAAATTCTCCTATAACGCCTTTGGCTAGAGAAGTTGTCGTGGGTCGCTTTTTACCGGGAGCTGACTCATCTCAGAAATATTACGGTTCCGAGGTGGATCCGGATCTCCTCGGATACCTCAGTTGAGATAAACAGGTTCGCAGACGCCTCTCAACTTGCACTGGGGGCGGTCGATTACGTTCGCGTTACGGGTCCGGGTTCGGGTGGCACCACCAAGGTAACGATGGTGTGTGCCAAAACCAAAGTCGCGCCGATCAGTCCGCTCACGATTCCTCAGTTGGAACTCGCTGTAGCATTCCTGCTGGCGAGACTTGTACGATCAGTACGGGACACACCGGGACTTGATTTTGCACCGATATACCTGTGGACGGACTCAACGGTTACCCTTACGTGGGTAACGAAACATCCATCTCGATGAAAGGATTTCGTTCAGAACCGAGTCTCATCTATTTACGAGCTCTTGCCTCAAGGGCAATGGAGACTTACACCGGGATGGGACAATCCTGCAGATTGCGCTTCACGGGGGCTAACCGTCTTTCAGATCGAGCAATTTCAACCGTGGTGGGACGGGCCTCATTGGTTAGCCAAATCCCCACTCCATTGGTCAGTTCGTTGCAATGGCACGGACGATTCAGCAGTGCTCGAGGAGAGACCAGGTCTGACTTTCACGGTCTCAACGACAGCCTCACCAGTCTTCGATCTAATTCACCGCTATTTGTCATTCACCAGGTTGTTGAGAATTGCATCACTACTTTTCAAGGTGCTTACAAACTTGAGAAGATTGGGGGAGGGGGCATCGGGTGCATCCATTACACCGGGGGACCTGGAAAATTTACGGCTATATTGGGTCAAGACCATACAAGCGGCATACTTTGCCGCAGAGCTCAAAGTACTCTCCACGGGACAGGCACTACCAAGGTCGCATGCAATTACGCGGCTCACCGGATTCATCGACAGAAACGGGACGTTGAAAGTGGGGGGGGAGGGCGGCTCAAGCATTCAGCCTTACAATCTGAGTGCAAACACGCAGCCGTCCTCCTTCGGGATCCGCCACTTACATCTCTCATCACCGCCGATGCACACCATCGCACGCTCCACGGGGGAAGGCAGGCGACACTCGCATACATTCGACAATGGTACTGGATCATCGGCGGGCGGGCTCCAGTACGATCGGTCATCCTACGTTGCGTTCGCTGTGCCCGATTCGGGGCATTGAGAGCACAGCAACTCATGGGACAGTTGCCGATTGCGCGGGTTACACCGGCTCGGGCGTTTCTGTTTACCGGGGTCGATTACGTGGGGCCAGTATCGCTTAAAAGCTGGCGCGGGCGCGGGAACAAGACCCACAAGGAATGGCTATGCATTTTTGTATGCCTATCCACCTTTGCGCTGCATTTAGAGGATGATGCAGTTTGGTCCACCGATACATTCATCGCGGGGTTCCGCCGTTTCACCGGGAGACGGGGCGTGTGTCACACGCTGTACAGCGACTGTGGGACAAATTTCCGAGGGACCAGCGCAGAACTTCGGAGACTCTTCAAGGCCGGGACGCGGGAATCGGAGCAGCTGGCTAAGCTCTTGGCGCATGACAGGACCAACTGGGCCTTCAATCCACCGGGGGCACCTCACATGGACGGAAAATGGAAAGCGGCAGTGAAGCCCGTGAAGTTTCACCTCAGACGAGCACTCCGGGATACCAGCTTCACCTACGAAGAACTTAAAACTCTTCTAGTACAGATCGAGGCTGTGCTCAACTCCCGTCCTCTCGAGCCATTGTCGGAAGATCCGGACGATCTTTCGGCTCTCACCTCTGGGCACTTCCTCATCGGCGAGCGGAATGTTCGAGAATTAGTGCGTTTTTCACGGGCTTGACGCGCTACCGGGCTTTCGTGCATGCGGTCCTGCCTGAGCGGGCACGGGCGACCGTAGGCGGCGCCACTTGACGGAACGTACTACGCGCGGGCTAGTACGCGTGCGCGTGAGCTCTCCCCTCGATACACGGATCGATATTCCTCAGTATTCACCCAGAGACCATACAAGTGACCACCCGACCAAATTACAATTACACCTCACATCGTTTAGCTTCGAGCTGTTATCCGTTCCGTATCGTCGGAGTTTTTTGCTCGGGCAATTCAACCTCTCAGTAGAGGAATTCGGGAATATCGTTTCACAGGGGGTTTAAAAGCCTTACAACCTCTCGAATTCATGAGCGCCTTTTCACGGCGTGGCTCGTCGCCAGTTTCACCATTTCACGCGAAACAACGGAATCAGAATCTTGGAGTGTGGCGCGGGATTAAGTCGTCGATATCGGGATCCAATCACTAGTTTTTGTACTTAGGCTAAGTTATTGAGGAATCATTATTATTATTATCGTTACTTATCGTTCGCACGTCTTTCCATCAACACCAGACCCATTCAAAAACACTCATTGTACAGCAAATTAATCAGGGAGTGCTGGCAAAATGGCTGGAAAAAAAACACCTTTCGCTTTTTACAAACCCTCTTCCCCACCTTTACCACTAATACAATCTTTCTCTTAATAAATATGCTCCATCGAACTTTCAGTCCTAATCATAATCGCAGTCAGTTAGTTCGCTGGATATAAATAACAATACCTTAAACCAAGTAGACGATTAAACTTATCACCTAGACGATTATACAACTAGATAACCAAACTTATCACCTACTCCTACCTTATACTGATACGCATTGCCTTCGCTCCTCCTCCGCACTTTTTCCTCCTATTCTTGGTCCATACCGTTGCTCACCCTTTTCAATTTTGTGAACATCTTTAAATATTCGCAAGTCTCCACGATCGGTTTCCTTTTTAATGTGTCTCCTCTCCAGTCATCCATCCCCTTGACCCATTCTTCCTTGATCTCTCTTCTTGCCACCTCGCATTTCTAAATATGCTCCAGACTCTCGTGCTCCCTTCGGCAGACTCCACAGGCCCAGCTATCAAAACCTTTCTTTCCGGCTGTCCCCACATTTCCGCATCTCAGTCTGGCCCACTGCTCATTCACTTTCCCTCTTATCTAGAGCTCTACCTGGCGAAGAAGGATGACCTATCTGCTTTCGCCCAATCTCCTTGTATGTCCTGTTCTCTTTTCCTCCTTCCCAGTACCTCGCCAGTACCTCCTTCGAGGTACTGACGAAGTTAGAGACGGTGGCTGCTTGCAAATCTTTATTTGATGAGCGTTCGAGCCCGCGAGTCCCTACTGGTGGTGTGGACATGACAGCACCGAGTACCAGTGCAAGTACCACCTATGCGTCGATTGCAGCTGGGAAGCAAGTTCGTTTCTTGGGCGGCCCGACTGCGTCAATACCAGCGTCGGCAAGTAATAGAATAATTATTGAGCCACAAGCCTCCAAGGCTGAGAATTTTACTTCAGTGGATGCCACGAAACAGACGCTATATAACGTAGTAAATCCGGTGGCACTTGGTCTCAAGATTTCGCGCATATGTCGGGTTCGAAATAATGGAGTGCGAATCCAAGCAACTGCGGGTGACCTTCAGAAACTAAAAGAACTTAATGATATTACGGATGCGGGGCTACAAGTCAGGGATGACATTAAACTGAATCCTCGGCTCGTTTTGCACGGAGTACCAGCTGCAATGGAATCTGATGCTATTCTGGCGACTCTATTCTCGCTTAACTTGCCTGGACGTGACATAAAAAGCACACGAATTATCTACGTATATCCGGCGCGGGGAAGGTTCACGCGGGTTGTCATCGAAACGACTGCTGAAAACAGGAAATTTCTACTTGGGCTACCGGACATATCACTTGGATGGAATGCATGCTCGGCTCATGACCACATTAGGGTACTTCAGTGTTATAAATGCCAGAACTTCGGTCATATAGCAAAAGCCTGCCGGCATGAAGTACACTGTGGCCACTGTGCGGGCGATCACGAAACAAGAAGCTGTCGGCTGAGAGATCGCCCTTCGTGTGTAAACTGTATCGCGGCAAAAATGACGAGTGTAAATCATGAAGCGATTGACTCTGAAATGTGCCCGATCCTGCGGGGGAGGATTACCGCGAAAGCTAGATTAATTGACTATGAATAACTCGAAACAGTCTTCACTAACTGGGCAACTGTCGATCTGCCACGTCAATTGCCAGTCTCTGTTAGCGCATCTCCAAGAATTTCGATTTCACTTTCGACTGAAGTACTATCATGTGATTTGTTTAAGTGAATCATGGCTCAGACCGGAAATAACGGATGCGCTCGTTGCGCTCCCGGACTACTACATACTACGTTGCGACCGCGTTGGCAAGGTTGGCAGCGGGGTTGGCATCTACGTGCATTGCAGCCTTCATGCACAAATTCTTGCAACATCGCCAGACTATTGGTGTCGTGAGCCAGAGTTTTTGATAGCGGTCATAACGATACCTGGGGCTTTACCTCTTCTTCTAGCCGTGATATATAGGCCTCCGAAATATGGACGTCTATCACGGTTCACGGAACATACGGAGAACTATTACAAGACTATACGCAAGGGCTCGTTCTGGGGGATCTGAATTGTGATCCGGTCGTGAAATCGCCTCAAACTACTCAGTTTGATGAACTCATTGTGACACATAACATGCATCCGATTCCGTTTAGATCGACGCATCACACGGCTACTGCAGACACACGCATCGACCACTGCCTAGCGTACCCTTTCTCTCGAATTAAGGACTTCGGCCAATATCCTGTACCATTTTTATCCACGCATGATCTCATACATGTAAAATATAACCTAAAGGTACCGCAACATACACCTATTTCTTTTTACTGTATGAACTTCCAGCAACTGGACGAGGCGTCACTGTGTACGCAACTTGTCTTAGCTGACTGGCGGCCATTTTATAATATGCGCACGGTGGATGAAAAGGTCAACTTTTTAAATGGGGCAGTCATCGCAGCTTTTGACTGCCACGCACCTGTAAAGAAGGTTGCAGTAAAGCACCGCCCTGCACCCTGGCTTACACCAGAATTGCGTGAGTGTATGCGCCGCCGTGATAATCACCGCAGAGCCTTTCAGAAAGACAGAAGGAACAGGCATCACCTGTTTGAAAAATTTAGAATTATTCGTGATCAACTCAAGAGGGATATTAAACGCGCCGAGTACAATTTTTATAGAGCGAGTTTTGCGGCAGCAAGGGAGCCTGCGGTGGCCTGGAATTTGGTACGTAGGCGAGGCCTTCTTCCCGGTCTAAGATCAGCATCACCGCTGGCCTTTCCTGGAGAAAGCTCGGATAGGCAACAGTTCGAAGGACATGAGGATGGGTTGCCGGTTTTTAACGATGATGCCTTTTACTTTGCGCATGTCACACCGGATGTTCTTGACAAAACATTTTGTAGAATCAAAGTGAATGCGACGGGTGTAGATGGAATGTCAATGAGGATGCTACGCACTATATGGCCTGTTATTAGGCACCAGGTTCTACATCTTGTAAACCACATGATTATGCACTCAGAGTTTCCCATGGTATGGAAGAGGGCCTTTGTATGCCCTATTCCCAAAATAAAGGCACCAGTATCCGTGGGAGACTACCGACCTATCTCTCTACTCTGCAACCTGTCTAAAATCGTGAAACGTATTGTAACTGATCAAGTGATGGATCATCTGATGACGCACAATTTGAGTGACCCATATCAATCAGCATTCAAAAGATACCACAGCAGACAATCTGCACTAATACGTATCATAGATGATGCACGCCTTGCTATCGATAAGCGAATGGTGACAATCCTCATCCTATTTGACTTTCGTAAAACGTTCGATTGCGTGCCGCATTACCTGCTGCTTCGGAAGCTCGTAGACATGCGCTTTTCCAGAAGTTCTGTGACGTGGTTCTATGCTTATTTAGAAGGGCGGAGTCAGGCAGTGTATGATAGTCGAGGAAACAAATCGGAGTGGGGCTACGTACGCTCAGGAGTACTGCAGGGGTCGGTACTCGACCCGCTACTATTCTCGCTATATGTCAGCCAACTGCATACTGTGATACGAGACTGCCGATATAGCATGTATGCGGACGACCTACAAATTTACATGCACTGCCACCCATCAGAGATCACAAATGGAATTGCATGCGTCAATCGTAACATCGAGGCAGTTTGTAACTGGGCAGCGGAGATGGGCCTAAAGCTTAACTCTGGCAAAACAAGAGCGATGATAATTGGATCAGCCCGTTACTTAGCGCATCTGGACGCCATCACACTCCCATCTATTTGTGTAGGGCCTGACGTCATCCCACTGTCTGACTGCGTTAACTGTTTAGGCATATGTATTCAGCGTACACTTTCATGGCGTGAGCAAGTTATGAACGTCACCGGGAAGATGAGGGCGACAACCTGTCAGCTTGAGATTTGCAGAGGACAACTCCCTCTGAGTGTTCGCAAAATGCTCGTGACAGCTCTCATCTTGCCGCACATTGATTACTGCTGCCTTCTACCTCACCGATATTACTGTGGAGCTCAATATCAAACTGCAGCGGTGCATTAAGATGCCAGTGTTGGATTTATATTTGGTGCGCGATGGCATGAGCCGATTACACCATACTTTCGGAAAATGACGTGGCTAAAAGTCTCCGACCGGCGCAAGCTGATACTTGCGACGTTCATATATGAAATATATCACACATGAGCAACCAGAGTATTTAAAGGCGCGTTTGATGGGACCTAAATGTACGCCGACTAGGGAATTGCGACGGCCACTGAGAAGGCCGCGATTTTCTTATTCCTACATCACCACCAATTATTATGTGAATTCTTTTACTACGACCGCCTGTTACTTTTGGGATACGATTGCCTACAGTACCAGAACGTGCGAGAACCCGTAATAGCTTTAAAGAAGCAGTGAAGCGTGAGCTACTCCGAGCTGGGTATGACTGAGAACCGGATAATTTTCTATTATTAGTTTAGTTTCTAGTGTCAGTTTTTAGGTGTAGCTGAAAGTTTCAATTCAATTTCAGCTCATTCACTCTAATTGTAGTATTAGTTTTAGTGT
>OZ023317.1:12012693-12017693 GCA_964007375.1 Ophion obscuratus
GTATCTTCCCGCTATTCCACATTTGGTTCATTATTTCCGAAATTTCACTCTCTCTTTTTCTCGGTATATCCTTAATAAATTCTGCCGCCATATCGTCTTCCCCTGTCGCTTTGTTATTTTTTAAACCCCTTATTGCCTTTCTGATTTCCGATTTGCTTATTTCCTCGTCAAGTTTAGGGTCCATTTACACGTCATCAGTTGAATTCCCTTCCTACTCTCGGTCCTGTTCCTCCGAGTTTACTTTCCCCACCTGTTCCTCCAGTAGCTTTGCGAAGTGCGTTACCCATTGTTCTTTGCTAATTTCGTCGCCATCTCTTCTTCTTCTAATTCTAAACTTCCCTACCGCTGCCCACCACTCCGCCATATTCGTACACTCCTTCACTTTCTTCCATTTCTCCTTAAACCGTTCCTTTTTTTTCTTACTGCAAAGCTCTTTCATAATTCTTCTCTCTTTTAACAATTGACTTTTTTACGTGTCCTTCCCTCCTTTTTCCTTACTCACTACCAGTTTCTTCAACGCCCCCCACACCTTTGCTTTCTGCTCTCTACAGTCTTTGTCTTCCCACCCTCTGCCTTCGTCATCTTTTCCTATATCTCTCTTCATTCCTGCCTTCTCCGCTGCTACCCAAATTGCGTTTTTCAATTTCAGCCAGCTTACCACCCGTTTTCTAATTCTACTCCGAAGCCTTCCCCGCTCTCTTACAGCCCGATTGGGATGTAAGTTTGCATACATATATGGCTGAACAAGGAGGGACTACATATTTTTTGGTTTTCCGATATCTCTTAATTGGGGGGTTGAAACTGCACTTTTATTTTTTTATATATAAAAGTATCGAATAATCAGCTACCCTTTTGCCATTCCCGGTTAAATCCACGTCAATATAAGTTTGTTCTGTGATGCGATTGCATATTCGTTAATTCCACTCCCCGCCCCCCTCTCGAATCCGTCCCCCTCTCGAAATGTAAACGTTCAAAATTTCTTACAGTTATATAATATGCAGAGACGTTCTTTCATGAATCCTTGCGAGCTTCTACAATCCCAGTCGTTTTGGGTTTACCTTTGTGTTTAGGAATTACGGTCCATTCGTAATTTCCGTATTATACATAATTTTCTACGGGAAATATACGACCGAGTCACGCCGGGATCCTCTCGTGGCTGTCGTCGATAGAGCCACTTTTCGGGAAATTTCCTCTCATCGACCGCATGATCGTTTGGCTTTTCCCTTACTCACTCTCATCCTTTCCTCATCGATCAAACAGACCACACGCGTCATCTCACGGGTTGATCGGTATACGGGAAATTCCCTACCGTATATTTCGGGACCACAGTTACTCGTGAACGGCAGTACTCGGGACGCTGTTGCAAACGCGGGCGATATTACTGCGTTACGGGCGTGTCGTCGAGATCTCGGCCGATCTGATCCTTCGCCGCGTGTCGGGACACGTTTCACGACGGCGGCCATTGTCCACCCTCATTCGGGAAAATGCTCACCCATTTAGTTAAATCTGGTTTCCCTCATCGTTTACCGTGCTATTTTTTTCCACGTGTACTGTAACTTTGTGTTACCTATCGTAATATATTTTTATATTATTTTTCCGTACATCCGGCATTTGGTGCCTTTTCTTTTTCCACCTACACCATTGGAATGAAGTAGCCAAGGGTCTCCACTCCTCGGCCGTGGTTGTTTAGGCATTTATATTATGTAGCTATGCTCATAACTTAACTGAACAGGTAAAAATCCAAGCATCAACATCAAGAGAAATTACCAGAAATAGAGATATAGTTCTTCCGTTTTTTAAACAGTCGGCTCTGATGGCAGCAGCGGCGTATAAGTGTGAATGGATGGACCGTAGCAGAGCATTTAGAATTATGCTCGGCATAATTATGATGCGATCGTAAAGACCTTTTGTTTGTAGCGCCTATGGATTTTTTCGCAATTAATCTCAGTCGAATGATCTCAGTGAGTACCTGTTTCTTTATTTTGTATATACAACATGCTATTTAGTCAAATAAGGAATGATAACCGGACCGATTTATTCCGCACAGATTTTTGAAACAGCTGGGATTTTTTTTCCACTGTTACAATCGCTGGCTTGACTCAAATGCTTGATACGACCTGTATTTCATTAGATTTAATCGAACATAAAATTGTGTATTGAGTTTCAAATACACGTCTCTCAATCATTATCGTGTAAGACAGGCAAAATTTTCATTTTCCTGCCAATTCTGGTACTCGTATTTCCATATGAAGACTGGTGCATCTGATACAAGACATGATCTTACATACAGGTCGAAGAACTTTCGCAAGAGCTTGGCAATATTTATTCGTAATATTATCACCACACGTCAATGTCAAAAGTGATTATGGATTTTTATTGGTAACGTAATCTGCAGAATCAAAGTGAACATATAAGAAAACGATGGCAAAACTTATCGCACATTTTATTATGCTGTAGAAATTTCTCTGATTATGGTGCAGCACTGCAATGTAGAACAGGCCCCACAAGTTTAACCCTTTCAATACGGCGAAAAAATCAGTTTAGTGCGCCTCATTACCGGGAACAGTTACCCGACAAAAATGTTGGTATGGGGCTGACTAGGGCCGTATGCGGCATGCCGTATTCCGTACCACGGCACTTTACAGGCCGCCGTATCAGGGATTTTACAGGCGTGAAATGCTTTTTGCATTCGGCGTTGATGTGGGTGCCGAATACGGACCTGATCAGTAGACCTATGCAGGCTCTGATCCGGCTGCCGTATCTATGCCTGAAATGACAAATAATAAGAATCCAAAAATTATGAATAAAAAAGTTCTTGTAGTAATTTTTGTTCCCATATACCTTATTTATGTACCTGCCTATATGATAATTAAATCAAAACGTATTCTGCTTGGTTAAAGTGTTTACCTACCCTCAGGATTGAACCTATGCCTTTTTATTCTAGGGCTCAGCGCGCTACCTATTTGGCCATTCTAACACTTGTTTAAACGTTCTTTTTTTCTTCCCTATTTTTATCAGTCTAATTCTATTCTGCACAATGTCAATAATTGTATGTATGATGTTCAAGGTTGCATCATTGCAATGCAACAATGCTTATATTGTTACCGTTAAATTTTTTCTGCCCATTTAGGGCCCTTGCACACGGAGTATTTTCTACGCGCAAACCATGCGATACAAACGCGATACACAGTTGATCTATATGCGTTTTTCAGTCCAAAAAACGTGTGGATCATGTGTGTATTGCGTTTGTATGGCGTCCTCTCTGCATAGAAGATAGGCCGGGTGCAAAGGCCCTTAGCCTGTGAAAACAACTCACACACATGTAATTTCAACAAAAATAGTTAATTCACTTTTATTCTTATTTATTTATTATATAAATTTACACACACACACACGCACGCACACACACACACACGCACACGCGCACACCCACCCACACACACACACGCGCGCGCGCGCGCGCGAATTGAAATTTATAACGATTTGAAATTTCTTCCCATACAAATATTGTTGAAAGTGTTTTATTGCCAACATTTCTTTCTCAGTCGTGGAGTAGCGTTGTTCTGCCTTGTTGAGAGTGCGTGATGCGTAGGAAACGGGGCGATCCTTTCCGAGGGATCCTTAAGATAGCACGGCGCCTATCGCATGGTTGCTAGCGTCGGTGGTGAGGGTGAAGGATTCCTTGAAGTCCGGATATTATAGAACTGGCGATGTTGTCAATGCTGTTCGAAGTAAATTGAACGATTGCTCTTGCTTGTCTGTCCATGACCATGCTGCTTCTTTTTTCATAAGTTCCATAAGCGGTTTAGCAATCTTGATAGAATCTTTAATAAACTTCCGGTAATACCCAGCCAGTCCTAGGAATTGCTTAATTTATTTTTGATCGTTTGGCCTAGGAAAGTTCTGCACTGCTTCAGTTTTCTTCGGATTTGGTTTTACTCCTTCCTCCGAAATTACATGTCCCAAAAATTCTAGTTCAGGTCGTAGAAATTCGCACTCATCGGGCTGTAATTTTAAATCCGATTCGCGAAGACGAGTCAATACGTCAATTAATTTTTTGTTATGTTCGTCAAGTGTTTTTCTATAGATTATTATGTCGTCCAGATATACAAAGCATGTGCTGCCGATTAGCCCTCACAACGCGTTATTCATCATGCGTTGGAACGTTGCAGACGCGTTCTTTAACCCAAACGGCATCTTGTTGAAATGGTAGTGTCCTGATTGTATGGAGAACGCCGTTTTGTGTTTGTCTTTCTCGTCCATTGGGATTTGGTGGAATCCTGAGGCCAGATCGAATGCGGAGAAATATTCCGCTCGACCCAACTGATCCAATATTTCGTCAATGCATGGGAGAGGATAGGCATCGTGGGTGGCTTTTCGTTCAATTTTCGAAAATCAATTACGATCCTTCATTTCTGTTTCCCTGATGTTTCCGACTCCTTCTGAACAACTCAGATTGGTGAATTGTACGGCGAGTCACTCAGCTCGATTACTTTAATTTCCAGCATTTCGTTTACCTGCCTGTCGATCTCTTGTGAACTGGCGGGTACCTGTACTAGTTCGTATTCACAGGTGTATCGTCGCATGTGTTGATGCGATGCTTTAGTGTCTTTGTAACTGGCAGTGGGTCTCCAGGTAAGGCAAATACATCTGGAAAACTGCTGATGATATCCCAAACCTTTTCTGCTTGATCTGGTGAGATGTGTTCGAATCGAACGTTTTCCTTTAACGCTAGGATGCGTTCGGCGGAGTTCGTACTTCTTATAGCGTTGACCCGGGCTGCATCCTTCGGTGCGTGTTGGCGGCTCCTCCTCAGGTAGAAAGGCGATTTCCTTAATGGGGGTACCGTGCAGCTGGTCCGTTGTAACCGTTATAGGTTCTTCCGAGTCATTCATAACTGGTACTCGGGCTTCATAGTCCTTGACTTCGAAAATGCAAGGTACTACGGCTTTTGGGTTATCGTCGTTCGTCACGGCTGCTCCATTTTCGATATTCGTGCG